>JAVJIX010000016.1:8337500-8820000 GCA_036785185.1 Paratrypauchen microcephalus | reverse complement strand
CAAACATGTGTGAATAAAACAAAACACAACTCCAGCTATGTTTTTGAGGAGGTAAGAACATTATGACATGGCTTAAAGCTCACAAGAGTCAATTCTGTGTAATATAGGACCTTTAATGTCTTATTGTAGAACACCATTAAGATTAAGATTAAGTCTTTATTATCTTATCTTATCTTATCTCTTATTTGGTCTCACACACAATGACACACAGTGACACACTGTGAAATTTGACTTCTGCATTTGACCCATCCTTTTCAGGAGCAGTACCGTACCGAGGAGCATGGAAGAAAAGTTACCAAGTGGACCTTCAATTGGAGAATGTTCATCCACTAATATGAAGGCTGACAGCTCTTGTGTATTAACTGGTTTTATGTAAATTGTGTAACTTTTCTGGTGTAGGGTCCGCAACCTGCTTTTCTCTATGGAGATGTTATTGCTTTGTTTAGAATATTTCACTGTATTATATTAACCCTTTCTATCTTCTTTTTATCTTCAACCAGACCAAGTTACAGGTCAGATCTGTGGAGTGGCAATCCCATTCACAATCAGAATACCTGTTTTTCTATTTTTGAGTTATAAAACCACCTGTAATTGCATAAATGTAAGATAGAGCTGTTTAATGTCATAGTGTGGAACATTCTAGACAGAGAAATTACATACCTATTAAAACAAGTAGGTGATGAACCCCGATCCAGAAAGTTACATAGTGTACCTTTCTATAGTAATGATGCACTGTGGCCATACCTTGAAAGCCATGTTGATGTCTCTATGGGCAAGACACTTCGTCACCTTGTCTGCAGTGTGTGTAAATGGTCTGTGGGCTGACACACATTGTATTTGCAAAGCAGTGTGATGTACTTTTATCTCCTCAAAATGGAAATGCAAAGAGCCACAGCAGGACCCATTTTCTCCACAGGGGTGTGAACTGAACTAGGAGTCTGCACCAACGTCACTGCACTTCCTCTGCCATTTCAGACAGCACCCTAGGGTCCCCTCCACCCGCGCTGACACGTGCACACTAACTGTCCACTCAGGGACCAGAGGGTGAAGTACAGAGTCTTTTTTGGGCCCATATTCTGCAAATAGGTTGCTCCCACAGAGGCAGATAATTGGCGTGATGTCTTAGGGGCACAAACAGGGGGAGGGGGTAAGGTTTAATGCCAGCCCTCCATAGGAAGAAGCGGGTCATGCATGCCACCGGCCATGTTCTGTGGGCCAAGGCTGCTTAGTGAAACAGAGCACGAGACAATGCTAAATGATACAACACTTTCTTTTACATGTAAATCAAGCATTTGCTACTTGTTCTATAGGTTAATTCGGTTTTAAGATCAGTTAAAAATACACTCAAACAACTCAAATTATAGCACGTGTTAAAATATTATCTTGTCATTTTCCTGTTATGTTTTCCCAATAGGATTTTCTCGTTATTAATCAAGAAAATGTCTAAAACGTTTTGTTCTGTTTTATTTTTATCTAGTTGATATCTAGTTGATCCATTGGTCGGTGAGCCAAATATTTATGTAGAGGTAGTAGTACTATGTAAAAAGTTGAAGAATCAATGGAGTTAACTATTTTAGTCACTAATAACTTGTATTCATATTTTGGACTAGATAATCTAACTAAACAAGATCAACTATGTGCTGACTGAGCTGGAGGATGGTTACTCACACACCATTCACACACAAATACAGGTATACTCATAATAAGCAACAGTAGGATTACCAGTTGTTGTTGTTTTTTCACTAGGTCTGGCCTGACTTCTGTGTAGCTCCCACCATCTAAGTTTGATTCACAACATGATAAGAGACTGCTCCCACCTGCTCCACCTGTTGCCCAACCCCTGCCACAACACCAGAATGGCCAACAGACTGTACCCACTGGTGATCCCCCTCTCCTTTCTCTCCTTAGGTCCCCACCTCCACGTCTGCCATAACTGTTAACTGGACTTGCACTTGCTCCATGAAGATGCTATCACTTTGCATGAATGACCCACTGTACATATTAGGGAATAGGAATTTATTTATGAACAAAATAGAAAAATAAAGGATCATGTAGAGCACATTAATATGAGGATTTTAAGATCAAAATGATGAGGCTCACTGCAGCAGTTACAGACAGAGAGGCAACAGTTTTTTAAAGTCAATTGGAGACAAAGTCAATGGAGCCGGAAGTGCCCCCATGCAGACATCCTTTTTGGAATGCAGCGGCTAGCACGTTAGCTATGTCCATTTATATACACAGTCTATGATTGTGAAACTGTCATTTGGTGTAAAATTATATTTAAGCAGAAGAACCTATATTCTTTGTGACTGACTGAGTAAAAGTACAGCTTCAAAATGATTACTATCAGTAGTATTAATAATTATTACTACTTACTACTACTAACTTTTACCCATTAGTCATTCTGTCGTGTGTGCAACCAGTACAAACTTTTAAAATGAGGACAGATCCCAACTGCTTTTAAAATTCTCTTTATTTTTCTTTTTGCTTAAACCCAGTGGAGAACAGAGACTGACACCGCTGCATTGTGTAAAACAGAAGCAGATTTGAAATGACTAATCTAGGGCTGAAATATGAAAGATTACGACACATCTGGGAGTGATCATAGTGAGTATATGAAGCTGTTTGTTTCTGAGGGGGATAAGCACAAAAAAATGTTGATGGATTTTACCATTTTGTAAAGCTGGCTTCAAAACACATTCACTCGTAAACAGTCTACAAACATCTGGAAAAAGCATTAATGATCCATCCACACTAATCATCCATAAATACTTAGAACACTTATTTAACATACAGAAACTCTCTCCCCAGACACTTCCTTCATTAGATCCCAAGACTAGTTCCTGAGTCCTGAGCGTATTGATAGTTTGGAATGCTAAAGGTAAAAATACTTTTTCTGTCTGCTTACAATTCAATAGATTTTAAAGGCACTGTACTTGATTTCTGTCTTTAAAGGCCCATATTATGCAATTTTCAGGTGTTATAATGTAAAGAAGCGTTTGGATAAGTTCAGTCCTGAAATTGCCAATCTCTACTGAACTAAAAGTAAAAGGTAAGAAAATTACCTCTACATGACATCACAAGGTGGAACAGAGCATTTTGAGCTTTTGAAATGTAGACACCCCAATAATGCAGGAGCATGTGTAAATGAAACACAACTTGAGGAATGTTTTTGAAGAGGTAACAACATTTTAACAAGGCTTAAAGCTCACAAGATAGAGCCTCTTTAATGTTGATTTGGCATCGATATAATAGCACATAGTCCATTTGAATGATGTATTGTACAAGGCTATTGTAAATATACAATGTACGTATAGATGATTGTGGTAGACGAGTTAATCTCCAGCTATAATGAGAATATTGCGGCCTGTCTGCGTGATATGTCTCCATTGTTAAATCACATTCAGACAAATTAGTCATGGTCTTATCCAGTGGGCCATCCTTAACACTGAAGCTCCCAGGCTGTTCTGTGCACAGAGAAAGAAAGAGGGAGAGAAAGGGAAAAGAGGGTTGTAAGAAGAGAGTAAGTGGAGAGCAAGAGGAGAGGGCGAGAAGTAGAGAGGGTGAAAGAGAATAGAAAGAGAATAAGATGAGAAAGGGAGAGAGACTCTGAAGACAGAGGAGTGAGGAGAGACAGACAGAGAAAGAGAAGGACAGAGAGAGAGAGAGAGAGTGTGTGTGTGTGTGTGTGTGAGAGAGAGAGAGAGAAAGAGAGAGGGGGAGAGAGAGAAAGGCAGAGAGGAGAAAAAGAGAGAAAAAGATAGACTGAGACGAGGGAGTGAGAGGAGAGAGAGATATTGTCTTGTATTGTCAGAGGGTTTTAATCTACATTAGTCACACATGCGTAGCAGAGACTCGACCTTTTATTCCCTTTGTGAGGAAGAAGATGTGTTACATCAGGACTTATTGTGACATGCATTTACCTGTAATATATTACACTGAAAGCAGACCAATACTATACAATAGGAATGTAATATCACCATGTAAATTATGTACTTCAAAGGAACAGGTTTTTGCTCAAGCACTTCAACCACATTGCCTATTTTACTCAGTGATATTTATTTGTATTTTACCTTTATTTCACCATGGCTAAAATTTAAATCTAATTCCTCAATAACCTACCAAAAGGGCATCTAACTTAATCTGCGAAACAACCTGGATAACCACAGAATCTCCTTGGCAAAAAAGGACAGTTGAATGAAAAGAATAGATATCAAAAAGTCCTGGGCCTTTAGTACAGCTTTGTTACAGTGGTATGAAAAACATTAACTACAGCCCATAATTCTTGGCTTCATTCCAGTGTAGTCAAATAAATTACTTTTCTTAATCACCCCTAAAATGAACAATGCACAAAGGGCTTGTCAGGATATTTTGAGAGAACAATAACGCAATCCTTCAGAATAAGTACACACTCTAAAAATGAAATGCTAACCAAAAATAAATATATTGTGTCATCATTTCCCATGTCATTATTTTACATTGATCCAAAGCAAATTATTTTTTAACACAATCTCACACAATAAAGGTGAACCAAATAGAATAGAGATAGAGATAGAGATTCACCACCTGCTTGTCTCCGTGGAGATATTGCTTTGCGTGAAATATTTCACAATAAGGTATTTCTAGGACTTATTACATTTATTTGTATTGCTAAATAAATACACTGAAAAACATGCAGCATGGTCCCCTCTCCACAGATCTGACATGTATCTCGGCCTGGGGATGATAGATTTGTTTAGTTTAATGCCATACTGTAAATCATTCCAGTGAAATAACCTACAGCAGAAATGTTACATAGAGTACCTTTAATTGGGGTCAGGTCAACATTTCATTATTTTGTATGTACAGTCATATTTGGAGCATGCAGACTCATTGATGTTGTGTGTTTTAGTGTCTGGAGCAGCAGCCGGTCCAAGGACGCAAAGGTCACAGATTGATGATGTAACACAGGACCTGAGCATATTTACACTTTAAAAGGTAGAGCACGAAATTAGAACTACAAGAGCTGCATCCCCTTAATACTAAAAACCTTCTTTCATTCATTAGAATTTTTACAGTTTAAATATTTGTTTGTTTAATTAATGTACAGCTTTAGACCAGTTCACAGCCTTTTTTGTCTTGTGTACCCCCAAAGCATTGCCTCACACTCTTGAGTACCTCCTATATTGCATACTATGTTTATTTATTTATTTGTTTTGCATAATTCATTTTTTAAAAACCAATAAAGCCATTTATAAAATACAATTTTTTAAATGGCTAATAATTTACAATCTTATTTTTATTATATGTATATCCTACAGAAACACTATTAAGGATGTAAAATTACAAACATTTTAAATTCAAATACTATTCAGTGCAATATTTCGTTTAAATCTGAAATCGTTCCAAGTACCTCCTGGCAAATACTCGTAGGGTCCCCACACCCCTGCTTGAGAAACACTGCTTTAGACCACCCTTTAGATTTGTTTTAATGGGGTCCGGTATTGTAGTGTCTGTGCAGTATTATTTTCCAGTATTTGGGTCATTCCAGAATTGGAGGACATTTTACGTCCCACCCATCAATATTAAATAATCCACATACAAAATACTCAAACATACAGTTTTTAAAATACCAAATAAGTCTGGAGTACCCCCCAAAATGCCATTTCCACTTGTCCCACCCCTCTAATAGCCAAAGTGAATCTCAAATAAAACAGTTAAAATTAAAATTCTTGTTTTTTGTATAATTTGTTTCATTGCCATCTCTTGTAACTGTGGGAACATTTGTTTTAATAAACATAATATTTCAAATAATAATTATTATTCATGGAACATGTGTCCCACAACATGCATGCAACCCTGTTACCATAACGTTTTTAGCCTGGTAGAAGAAGAAGAAAGCAGAACCACATGATATCCGGGCAGGGCCGTATTACGGACTGGACCAGTGGGCCGGCGCCCAGGGGCCCAGGGGGGACGCCCAAAGCAATGCAGATGCTGATGCCGATGCCGATGCCAATTGCGATGTCAGAGGGCCTCTATTCTCTAGGATCTTATGACTACTCACACTGTTATAGGGCATATCTGAAGAGAACTGAGAGAGAAGGGTGCTATGAATTGTGGGGGGGCATTCAGAGGGCCCCTGGGCTATGGGGTACAGCAATCAGAGGACTCCTAGGCTATGGGGTACAGCAATCAGAGGACCCCTAGGCTATGGGGTACGGCAATCAGAGGACCCCTGGGCTATGGGGTACGGCAGCCAGAGGGCCCCTGGGCTGGCCCTGCTGTAGTGCCTCTCGTGAATACTCCTAAGGAAGCCCTAACATTTACCAACTAGGGGTTCAAGAAAGTAGGGGGGAATGCTTTCAGAGGGCCCTATGATTATGAAAGCCTGTGCTAAGGCTCGCGATATCTGGCTATGTGGGGGCCCTAGGGAGAGCCCTAATTGGAGAGCATACTGTCTGTTTTTGACCCTGCCAATAACAAACTGTGAAGGGGAACGGTCATTCTCCAGACTGGCTCGAATTAAAAATGAGCTCAGGATGGAAAATGTGCCCAAATCGGTTGAATTCACTCTCCCTTCTTGCAATAGAATCAGAGTTTGTTTGACAGCTCAACTTTGATGAATTACAAACTCCTGGCCCCCCATAATCCGGCCCTGTAAATGGTAAATGGTCACATCTTTATATAGCGCTTTTCCACCTTCAAGGCACCCAAAGCACTTTACAACAAGGAACCAATCACCCATTCACACACGCATTCACACACCAGTGTACGCAGACACTGGGGGCGAGGAGGGTTAAGTGTCTTGCCCAAGGACACAACGGTAGCATTCATCTGTGGGAGCTGGAATCGTACCAACCAACCTGTGGGTCAGTGGATCTGACCGCTCAACCACTGATGTTTCTTATGTCAAGAGCGGGATTTGAACTGCCAACATCAAACAGTTTTCCAAAAGAATGAGTAGAGATAAGGTTTGTCTTCTCTTCTATTTTTCATATTTTTATAATATAGTTAGCCTTGATTGAATGCCTCACTCTACCTCATGCAACCCTGTTATGCATATTATCAGAATAACACAATTATTATTTTTTTCCTTTACTTATTTGCATAAATAAGTTTTTCTTCTTGATTAGCAGTAACAGCTAGCTGAACAGCTAGCTTCTACTCCTGAGATAAAGCTAACATTAGTGCGGATTTGCAACCCTGCTACTGTGATTAAAGTAAATAAATAAATAAACCAAATAAATCATGTAATAAAAACTGTACCATTGACCGTAAGCTGAGCTAATCAAGCATTTGATAGTTTATTACGTCTTATTGATGAATATGTAGCAGAAAATCAGAAAAGTGAAGGTTTATTTTTCAAGAATTTTAAAGCCAAAATGTCCTCCAATTCTAGAATGACCCATTTATTTATTTATTTATTTTGGCTGTAAGCATAGGAGTATCTATCAATCAAACGTCTTTTTTATCTGTAAAAGTTGTTAGTATTTTTAACACCTTTTTTCCTCTGTAAATCACTATGAACTCAGATTACCATGTGTATGAATTATGTTACACAAATAAGCCTGTCCTGTCTTGCCAAACAGTCAAGACCCTTTGCATTTTGAATCATGTGATCAATAGAGTTAAGCTTAATTACAACCATTCTAATCTGCTGGAGCCTCATTAGCCTGAGGCGTGACCCCTCGGAGACCTGTCCACAGAAAGGAGTTTGTCTTTACATAGAAACAATGGTGACCTAAAGGGTTCATATTACACTATTTTCTGATCTATGTTATTGTGCAAGTTGAAGAGAGCCAGAGCCCCTGCTCCCATCATGCACACCTTCTACAGAGGCACCATAGAGAGCATCCTCACCATCTGCATCACTGTGTGGTATGGCACCTGCACCGCGTCCTGCCGGAAAAAGCTACACCGAATAGTTAGAGCAGCTGAGAGAATCGTGGGTGTCTCTCTCCCCTCCCTGCAGGACATCTACTGCACCCACCTCACCCGCAAAGTCATCTGCATTGCAGGTGATCGCACAAACCCATCCAACTGCCTCTTCAGTCTGCTGCCATCAGGAAGGAGACTGAGGAGCCTCAGGGCAAAGACCAGCAGACTGAAAGACAGCTTCATCCACCAAGCTGTCAGGATGCTGAACTCTTTCCCTGCCCTCCATTCCCCAGTGACACTGCTGCTTAAATGACACTGGCACTGCTGCTTAAATGACACTGGCACTGCTGCTTAAATGACACTTAAATGACACTGACACTGCTGCTTAAATGACACCATTTGAGCTTTATTACACTACACATTGTGTGTTTTACCTGTTTGTATTATATATAAGTTTACTGTACTTTTGCTACAGGTATATGTGATGTTTTAATCATTGTGTTTATTGTCTTGTTTATCAGATGTTTTATGTTCACTGTGGGACTAGGGAGTGCTGCAATTTCAAATCCTGTGTGTGCAACCTGTACATATGGTTTCTGACAATAAAGCTGACTGAACTTTGAACTTTAATGTTGCTTCCTCACCACAAACATACCTTGAGTGTTTTATTTCATTCACATGTTCAACACATAATGCATATTGAGGCTGTTCTTTTCTCAATCTGAATACTCTTGTGATGTCATGTGGCAATACAGGAAGTGCTCCATTTTGTTTTTAAACTCTATACACCTTCACTAGAATTGATCATTTATGGCCTGTAATTGCCAATCTCTACTGAACAAAAGGCAAAAGGTAGCTGTTAGAAGTGCATTGTGCAACTTTTCTGGTGGATGGTCCATCAAATTCTTGTCTCTATGGAAATGCTATTGTTTTACCTGGAATATTCCTTGATATGACATAGCATTTATTTGTTATTGGTTCTTTCTATTGCTCAGAAATACACTAATGTTGTCTCCCTTAAAATAGAGTTTAATCTCTACTGTGGAAATTCTAGACAAAGCAATGAAAAAAACTTACACAGCGCAACTTGAAAACTACCACTTCATGACATCACAAGGTGGAACAGAGAATTTTGAACTTTGGAAATGCAAATGGACTAATAATAATAAAGGGTTACTCAAACGTGTGAATGAAACAAAACACAACTCCAGGTATGTTTTTGAGGAAGTAACAACATTATAACATGGCAAAAAGTTCACAAGAGTCAATTTACTGTAATATAGGACCTTTAAAAAGAATTATGATATGAACTCATCCACCCTTGCAAAGCCTACATACTTAATTACTGATAATTTGCTTCCAGCTAATCCTTTCTGAGTCAGGGTTGCACAGTGAAGCAATTTCCAAACATCACTGGCAAAAGCATCACATATTTATATTCAAATTTCAAACGTTTTAACTAGCAGCAGTAGAATTCTTGAACTTTTTCCACCATAAGTTGTTGCCATGTTGTATCCACTTTTGAAGACATTCCAGCGCCCACTTTCTGAGAGAGCTGAAAAAATTACCCCAATTTCAGACTGCCATCACTGTAGAAATGCACCTCCATCAGCGCAAGAAGACTGCAGCCTCACACCAGAATACACTCACGATGTTGCCAGATTGGAGTGCTTTTTTCCTGCAATTGAAGAAGAAAGAAAAATAAAGCTTTCCTCGCCTCTAACATTGAGCTATTTACAACATTTACAGTGGAGAGGCAATGGTACAGACAGCAGACTGCATCTCATTCTAGTTGCATGCATAATTTTCACATTAAACCAAGCATGTTCATCTTTTCAGTGCTCTGGAGAAGAAAAACAGCTGTTTCATGGAGTTCAAAGTGGTAAAGATCCACATATGAAGAAAACATTTCCTCAACATTAGTACATTGGTGTTTGTGTACTTTCACAGCATGTGAATTAATAAACTTGTTGTGATGTTTGTTCTTTTATTTCAATTAAAATTATTTGTGTTTTGTTTATTATTAGTGGATATATTAAAACGCCCATATTACTCTATTTTTTGATTTATGTTATAATACTGTTTCCTCACCACTAACATACCTAGGGTTGTGTTTTGTTTCATTCACACATGTTTAACAGATACATCCTGCATATTTAGACTGAGTTCTTCTCTCAAACAGAAAACACTTGTTCCACCTTGTGATGCCATGGTGATACAGAAAGTACTCCATTGTGTTTTTAAGCTCCATACACTTTCACTTGAATCATTTGGATACTTTCAGCCCTGGAATTGCCAATCTCTAAACATGTGTTAACAATTTTGCACAATATAGGACCTTTGAACAACTATATAAATAAATAGCAGGCAGGTAATAAGGAGGTCTGGGATTCAATTTCTGGGTGGATTGGGCCTTTATGTGTGGAGTTATGTTCTCCCTTTGTCAGCGTAGGTTTTGTCTGGGTGCTCTGGTTATCTTATTAACACGTCAGCTACAATAGCTTGCTCTTCTGAAAATGAGATCACAAATGTCAGTCGGATTTTCCTAGTAAATAATAAGTTAAGATATTAGAAATTTTATGGTTATACTACTGCTCAGAACCTCTCTGCTCCTCGCTATGCTTTGTATCACCAACTGTATACACATTTTGTCTGCACAGTTAAAAGAGAAAGGAAATGTCGGGACCACCTGTGGGAGGATTCTCCAGCTGATGTCCTGACCAAGCCGAAGCAAGAAGATCATGGAGATGGTCCCCGGGCGCAGTAATGTGCTGCCCACTGCTCCTGATGACGGGATGGGTTAAATGCAGAGGACAAATTTCTTCCAAGGGAGACAATAAAGGCTAATCTTGAATCTTGGACCAAATCTGAAATTTGTTTAGAATATTGCACCATTTTTATGTTTGCACTGTATCTCTTTATCCTCATCTGTTCTTTTCATATTATATTAACAATATATCCATATTATTTTCCTGTACAGTTCCTGTTCGGTTACAAATTTGTTTATTTGTATATTATATAGGCTAATATACATGGCTGGGCCTATTGACATCAAGTATCAATCAGATTTGCATACCTAGGCCTACGTCAAAATGCGAAATTCTATTCTGCCTATTCTGTTTACATTATGTTACTTTTAATATCTTAAATTACTATTATTTAACCACATTGAATCACATAAGAATCTCACCCTCTGTGTAATACGTAGGCCTATAATGCGCTACACGTCCAGATTTTCACTAGACGTCATCACAACGTCATGTCTTTTCACCTTCCACCTCTAAATAGTAGTTTCAGACGCCTCTTCACGCGCTGCCATCTGCTCTGGTCCATTCATAATATGACAAGAGCTATTCCACGTGAGACACAATCCGAGTCTGCGTGACAAAAGCTGTAACGAGAGGGCTCAGCTGTTGTGGAACAACTTTTACGAGGCTAATTAAAAATCCCATTCAACTCCTGCCCCAATAGTCTACATTTGTTTTCCCTCCACGAACGCGCTGTCTGTTTTTGATTCACGGTGCGCACTTCCAACAGTCCCCCTGCTCGCTGCGTGCGCATCGTGATTCATCAACCACCGTTTGCTCGTGAGCCCGTGCTCCTTCTCTTATGAGTTCATACCGAGTCCTCCGACGCGGATCTGACTGTTTGTCGTGGGCCCTTGGATACCCCCACCCCCCACTGCCACCTTCTCTCTCTCTCTCCATCGCTCTTTCTCTCTCGCGCGCATCTCTATCCTTCCGTTCCTCTCCTCCTCTCTCCTCATCTCGTGTCTCGGCGGTGCGGCAGCTGCATTACCGGCAACAGCCTTCTTCTCTTCCTTCGCCAACACACAAAACCGAACTGCGTTTCGCCTATGACGGATCCCTGAGCTGATCGGACAGTCCAGTCACCACGCTGGCGGGACAGTGGATAGAAAATTGGACATGACCGCAGCGGAATGACGCCATACATCTAAAAGGATAAAAAGGAAATTACCGCGCTTCAGTCGTCCCCGGATCCGCGTCTTGTTTACCTTGCCAACAGCTGGTGACAGTGATAGCGCGGCCGACATGTAAAAGCTGGATAAAAAAACTACTGTGTATTGTATGAACCACATCCACCGGCAGTTCGATCAACGAAAAGGTAAGCTTGTTGACACGTTTATTGGGTTTTACAGCGGGCGTTGCGGCTTTCCCTCAAAAAGACGCACGGTTTTAGGACGTAGACATGAGCCTGCAGTGTGCCATAATGTCTGCCAAAGCTTATAGCATCCTCACCTGTGGGAACACGCGTGAGAGAATTGCCTTTCGCGTGGAAATGTCACGCCAATCGTCAGGCTTTTCATCATAAATCTAAGAGATACACGGTTGCCACGAACTCTGCCTGCCCACAACTTAACTTTAACAGCTCGGGCTATGACAAATCATTATTTCTTGCTTCAAAGTTGTTATCCTTGGACAATGTGAAAGAAAAACGTCAATTTTGGGGTGAGATTTTGTTTTGGCTGGCTATTTCTGTCCACATTTGAATTAATCATTACCATTACGCACTCAGCTACGTGTTCCGTTTAACGTAACATCACAGTGTGCATTTGACAACATCCAAACCCTCTTTCATTAATGCGTAAGAAGCATGCATCACCGGTCTTTCTGCATGCCATTTTAATTTAAGAGTGTAGCTCCGCGTTTTTTGATTAGAGGCAATGTGTTGAAACAAAGCAATCCAATTATGAGCTTATTTTAGTCCACAAACAATTACTTGAATGGCAGCACAAATCTGTTAAGAACGCCAGTGTAACAGCAATGATTGACAAGTATGGCTTTAACGTGTGGGCTCATTGCAGAAACAACCATTATGTAATATTAACCTGAACAGGTTTTATATAGGACTGCATAGTGGGCATTACTGTCAGTTAGAGCAGACTGGAGAAGTATGCTTATGCAGGCTTGGGGGTGTCCTGTGTGAATGTGGGGTTATAAAATGTCAATGTCATCGGCACTGTTATGGAGTCACAGAAGGAGTGAGGGGTTTGGAAGGAAACCCAACTGGAGCTGTGCCAAGGTGGTGGGTGTATTAAACGAGCTTAGTCAGACCTACCGCAAGCACTGATTAGCTAACCTGTGCTGTGACATGTACAGTGACGCCAAGAGCGGATTGAAAAGGAAAGTGATACCCAGGGTAATACCATAGACTGTCTTAAAGGTGCACTGTGTAACTTTTTGGTTGGGAGTCCGTCACCTTCTTGTTTCTATGGAGATGTCATTCCTTTGCTTCGAATGTTTCACAATATGATACAGATCTACCTTACATTTATTCCATTACAGGTGGTTTTATAGCTCAAAAATAGGTATTCTGACTCTGAGCAGGGTTCCTCTCCACAGATCTGACTTGTAATTTGGCTTGATTTGGTCTCCTTAATGCCATACTTTGAAACATTTCAGAGACCGCAATAACATCTCCATGGGGTGGACAATGCACCTTTAAAGCATCAGTGTAGTTGTAAGATATATAGTCACGTGATGAGAAATTAGCACTGTTGTTATAGTGATTAATAATTTAACACTTATGGATGTAAATAACAGCTTTGGAGATGTAAACAGACTAATAATGAATGGTTACTCAAACATGTGTGAATGAAACTAAACAACTCTGGGTACATACTCTGGGTCTACCTGGACGACTGAGGAACTTTTCACGCAACTCTGGGTATGTTTTTGAGGAGGTAACAGCACTATTACCTTTAGTTAAAATGACCATATGTAACCAGCTCCTTTTAGGGATAGGCAATATATAGGTAGCTTTTCCTTGGTATATTAGCATGAATTTGTGGGTCTTGCTGGATTTCAAAATTTTAATATCAGTATTGCCTCAAATAAATCTGTATTAGATATAGATTGTAGCTACAGATACCCTTAAGATGACAAAACAGGGACATCTGCTCCAATAGCCTTTCTGATCACCACCAATCACTCACACACGTCTGAAGTGTCTTGCTCAAGGACACAATGACAGTATAGATTGGTTGAAGTTGAACGGAACCACCAACCTTTAAGATGTCCACATTAATATAGGACTATAATGTGCAGCACTAAATAAAGACCAAGGTAAGATCATCATCTAAACAATATATTCATTTATTTGCATATTACATTGCCATGGGTGTCAATGGTTGCCTATACCAGTGTTTCCCAACCAGGGGTACAAGTACCCCTAGGGGTACGCGAGCACACTGCAGGGGATACATGGCAGTGTCACTGCTAGGCGCAGGGGGAGATTTCTTTGAGTTTTTAAATCCCAATTTGAGTAAATTTGAGTTGTCTGAGAATTAAATTTTCAAAATAAGGAGATGAAATAAAATGATTTTCATTTAATAATCCGTTGTGTCACGTTCTACTTTTGGAGAATTATCAACACGTATGAGTGAGGGGGCACTCGAGGTATGACAAAAAGGCTCAGGGGGTACACAAGACAAAAAGGTTGGGAAACACTGGTTTCCCAACCTTTTTTGTCTTGTGGGGAATTCTACAAACAGACGTTGTGAGTCTATACTCACAACGTCTGTTTGCAGAATATTACATTGCCATGGGTGTCGTCCAGGTAGAATCCATGGCAAAAGGAGATATCAAAGATCAAAGTCGGCTTTATTGTCAATTCTGCCATATGTGTTCAACATACAGTGAATCAAAATTTCGTTTCTCTCTGGCCAGGTAGTGCAAAAAAAGACAGTGTACAAAATACAATATAAAGACAAAACAACAAAAACTATCTAAGACAGAGATCTAAAGTTAAACTAAAATCTAAGATCTAAAATCTTAAAGCAGTGCAACATAATAAATGATAAAAGGAGAAGTTCAATTTGTCAACTGGACAAAGTTTGTTTGGTTGAAAACGTTTCGCCGCTCATCCGAGAGGCTTCGTCAGCTCTAATACGTTTTCAACCAAACAAACTTTGTCCAGTTGACAAATTGAACTTCTCCTTTTATCATGGATTCTACCTGGACGACTGAGGGACTTTTCACGCAACATAATAAATAAATACCTATATACAGATTTCCAAAGTGTGCAGTGTGCATCAAAAATGTGCAATGGAAGATACAGCAGTGAAATGGTAATGTGCAATAGAATGTGCATTGAAGTTAAGATAAAAAATAAATGTGCAACAGTAGTAATTCTAGTGCAATAACAGGAGCAAACAACAGTAGTAAAAATTCCAGTAGTAATGTGCAATAACAGTAGTAAACAACAGTACAACAGTAGTAAAATTCCAGTAGTAAATGTAAATGTGCAACAGTGCAACAGTAGTCCTTAGCAGCAGTTTTTTAAAGTGTCTAGAGTGATATGTCTTTTTATGGAATACAGGTTATGCCAATATGGGGGGTGGGAGGTGGGAGACGGGTAAGGTGAGAGTTCAGGTGAGAGTTCAGCCTCCTGACAGCCTGGTGGATGAAGCTGTTTGACAATCTGGTGGAGTGGGCCCGGAGACTCCGGTACCTTCTCTCCGAGGGCAGGAGGCTGAACAGGCTGTGTGAGGGGTGGCTCGGGTCACCCGCAATGCTGGACGCTCTACGGGTGAGCCGGGTGTTAAAAATGTCTAGGAGGGAGGGGAGAGCGACACCAGCGTTCCTCCCAGCTGCATTCACTATGCGCTGCAGGGCTTTCCTGTTCTGTTCAGTGCAGGAACTGATATGAACTGAACAAAAGTTTATTTGGTCAAATACATTTCTCAGCTCATTCAAGCTGCTTCTTTAGTTCTGGTCAGATGCTGGTGGACACTGCCTTATATCTGCCTGAAGGGAGGAGCTAACTACAATGAAATTACTCTGAAACTACCACAACTATTTGTTTACAGTTTCTGTTACCTAGCCTACCTAACTAACAGAACCAGATCTGACCAGAACTGAAGTAGTTTGGATGAGCTGCAAAACGTATTTGACCAAATAAACTTGTATCCAGTTGACAAATTGAATTTCTCCTTTTGCTATACTCATACCCCTCTCTGTTTCCCTACTATGGCGCATTCCTATTCCCCTTTGACTTTCTATTTTCAAGTCTGGCTCGTCCCAACTTTAAAAACAGAAGAAAGTGTTTTTTGAACTAAGAGCAGCTTACCATGGTCTGTACTGACCTGATAATGAGCTTGGTGGTGTTTGGAGATTTCTACTTACTTAAAACAGCAGAAAAGTCTTTGTGCATAACCTAGGTTTTCCTCACTTAGTGTTCATGAATTCTGACTATAGCATTCACATGAGAGGATAGAGAGAGAGAGAGAGAGAGAGAGAGAGGAGATGCCACAAGGTATCGCTGTAATTGGCATTTCAGTTGTTTTCTGCTCTGTCCTTATTTATTTACTCATCCCTTTTATTTTCCTATAAGCTCCTGGCACGTATTCGCTCAGACGCTTTCCTCTGTAAATGGTGTGCATGGGGTCATTCGTCAAACACAACAAGGTAATTACAGAGTAGTGGCTTCAGCAGATTTCTATGTCAGTCGTCATGCTACACTGTATTGTAGAGTGGAGCGGGAGAAAAGGAGCTTGTTTCAATGGGATACAGTTGATTCTGCTTACGAGTGAATCAATGGCAAATTACTGCTATTTGTAGGATGGGCAGGAGATATTTAAGGGAAGATGTGCAGTTTTTGTGCAAGTCTTATTTAACAACAATAATATTGTCCGCCATAACAATATATTTAATTAAAAGCCTGTTTAACTACATTGTTTTGTGGCAGAAACAGCTAAAGAACAGATGTGATCAACGATCCAGAGAACATTAAATAACTGTTTAAGCATAAAGTACTTCTCTAGTACTTCTTAGTTTGTGTGAAGAATCCCTCATTTGTCCAGGTAGAATCCATGATAAAAGGAGAAATTCAATTTGTCAACTGGACAAAGTTTATTTGGTCAAAAACGTTTCGCAACTCATCTGAGTTGCTTCGTCAGTTCTGGTTAGAGTGCTGATGGACACTGCTTATATCTAGCTGCAGGGAGGAGCTAACTATACTGAATACAATAATTTCAGTATAGTTGGCTTGTCCCTGCAGCTAGATATAAGCAGTGTCCATCATCAGCACTCTAACCAGAACTGACGAAGCATCTCGGAAGAGTTGCGAAACGTTTTTGACCAAATAAACTTTGTCCATTTGACAAATTGAATTTCTCCTTTTATCATACTTCTTAGTTTGTTGTAATATGAATATATGAATGTAATGGTACTACCAAAGATTCATCAAGTCTTTTTTATAAAGATAAGGTAGCATATCTACAATTCTGTTAGCCTTCCCAAAATATTGCTATAAAAATCTTACAACGAGATGCATACTGTGATAATACTGGATATTGTTGGATATTGTTAAAGGTCACCTGTTTGTATCTGTAGAGATGTTATTGCTTTGGGATGGCAATATGGCAATAAAGTTTATAAACTCATATATCTCCATGGAGATGTCACCAAGCTAAGTTATAGGTCAAATTTGTGTAGAGACAACAGCTGTAACTGTAAGAATGCATGTTTTCAAGTTTGTTTGTTTTTTTTAAATTAAAAGATATTTAATAACTATTTGTTTAATGCTATACTGTGTAACATTCCAGGCAAAGCCATAGTATCTCCATGGAGACAAGTCAGTGACAGCCAAGAAAAGAAATTCTGAAAATGATTCTGTTCCATTTTGAAAAGCATCAGCTTTTACCCTTCTGTAAACTGCAAAATTGGCTATTTGAGAGTAAAGGTCCTCCCTGAAGGTTACCCTCTCATGGAAGTGGTGGGTGGTTGAATCTGCCACAGGCAGTCCTCTAACCATGGATCTATATTAAGAATTTAGATCTTATTATAGACTTCCATGACCCTAGCCCTAAAGAAGCAAAGGAGCATAGGTAGAACAAAAGAGGGCAGAACTACTTTGTCACCATGTTTAATAGTGATGGTATTCTATTGTAGCACACAATAGTATACTATTAAGCTAAACTATAGTTGTTGAAACTGTCTCAACTAATTTGTACATGCAAGAAACATCATAAGACTGCGGACATGCTAACTGTCTGCTACATATCTGAAAACCTACACTGCTACACTTGATACACTTGCCAATGTGTTTACAGACTGATATGGCTCAGTCAATTGATTGTCAGGTACAAAAATCATATTCTGATCTGAAAATACATTTATAAATGAACTGAATAATCTTGGCATCTCTGTGTCTAAACAGAAAACTAAAGTAAAGTGTAATCTAATTTGCTAATTCAGAACTAACTGACTTTTTTTTTTAAGGCAAAGACCATTTAGGACCAGCAGGCTCAGTAACATCAGTGCTCACTGCCCATGCTACAGACTGTAGGGAGCAGTATCACTCTTGTTTTTTTTTGACTTGATGAAGTATTATGTCATAGAAATCACTAGACCCATTGCACTCCATTGTTTCTTGTATTTACCATAGCAACAGTGTTACTTTAGTTCAGAATAAGAGCGAGCTGAACTTAGCCATGTGTACACTTCCTCCTTATCACTGCGAGAGTGTCTTACTGTCCCATCTGCTGTGTTATTGTCTCATCACTGTCGTCTCCACACAAAAATGGCAAAAAATATCCACTTTTACTTTAATCCTGAGCTCTCCCTGATCCATTTGTCCTCAATGGGGTAAATTTAGAAAGCAATGCTGGTCGTCTTTTTCACAACATAAACAGGAAGTGTTCAAAGTTTGAATTCTAAATAGAAGTTAAAAGATAGTTCTGTGTAATGTTTGTGAAAAAGTTAACTGATTAGTGTTGTCATGATACTAAAATTTCAAACTTGATTTCGATACCAAAGAATAGACTCAATATTCAACACTGATTCAGATACCACACAGATAATTAAAAAAAACGCTCTTCTTTAGACAATAGAATGTGATTTACAACATTAAATTGCAGTTCTTTGTTTTATATTACAATGTGGCCTTATATCTGTGTAATCCTCAGTGGTCCTCAGAATGATCTTGAGCTGTTCCAATACAGCTGAAGATCATTCTAAAACTATTCAGGAAAGGACTTGTGCATGTGATTTTTTAAATATATGATATTTGCTTAAATAAGGATCTATTTTCTGCTCATTTTGATTTTCAATACATTTGACAATCCTACAAGTGATCCACAACTAGTGCTATTACTGCTGTTACAATGACATCACTACTACTACTACTACTACTACTACTACTGTAATTTAATTGGACTTCTCTCATTACACCTGCATCTTGACAGCAGCTAGGGCTGTTGTTGTGCTCTTGGGCAAAACACTTCATCCACCTTGCCTAAATATAAGGCATTAATTGCACTATACCACTGGCTCTCACACTTTTCACACCAAGTACCACCAAATAAAAGATCTGATTTTCTGACTACCACAAGACTATTCTAGGCCTAATCAGGTCTAAACCGGGGCTAAAAGTGGACTTCATGATTTCCTCTGTAGTTTGAAGTAGTTTGAAGAAATTATTCAAAGGAGGACAAAAAAGAGACACAATGGTTTCTAAATTAGGCCACAAAATTAGACAACCCACAAAGTGAAGAGCTGTCCAAGTATGCAAATCGCTACTGTATGTACTGTGCTATTGTAGTGGGTACATGTGAGTAAGTACAACACATACTCACATGTACACACTTCCATCAAGGTCAAGTGTGGTAGTTGATAGTAGCTGATTGGTTGACTGGTCAAAGGTTGATCTCTACCACCAGTGCATATTGTGGTTGTGTCCTTGGACAATACACTTCACTCACCCTGCCTCTACCCTTTTATAGTGCAATGTCATACCTGCCACATGCTTGTTTCTATGGAAATGTTTGTTTGGAAAGTTCCACAGTAGCAAAAAACACATCCAAATCCATAGAGACACACAGATGATGCTAACCGGCCAGGTCAGATCTGCGGAGAGGCAACCCCACTCACTTTAAGACAGTAATAAATGAATGCAGAATAAAAGTACATTTTTACTGTCGTCCTGTGAAAAGTTCCAGGCTTACCAATAAAATCTCCATGGAGACCTCCCACCTGAAATGGGTTAATGATATAGACTGTATAAGGAACTGTCACCCATAGAGTTTGGCTCCACTCAAATGAAGCTTGCAACGGTTACAGGGGTGAATTTGAAGTCAGGCTGTATGTTATGAATAGGATTTTTTTAATGGGAAAGATAGCAGGAAAAATATAGCAAAATGACGAGGCTCAGCAGTTACAGAGAGAGGGTCGGCAATATTCCAATGTAAGCCAATGGGAGCCAGGGTCAGTAGGAACTGGGAGAGCCGCATGCGAACTTCCTGTTTGGAACGTGGCAGCTAGCACTTTAACTATGTCCATTTATATATACAATCTATGGTTAATGACCTCTGTTCTATTAATTGAATAGATCGACTTTGGAGAAGTGACACAAACATTTCAAAGTTTATTTTCATACAAAGGGATAGGCTCAATACTCAATATTTAAAAAAATAAAAAATTTAAATGCCACATTTATTTAAAATGCCACTTTATCAGAACAGACCACATGGTAATGTGATCTGTTCTGATAAAGTTCAAGATCACTCTGAAGTAGGAAAGGTCACAGTATCAATGCTACTAGTTTTAAAAATCAAATATATCTGGTTTTTGATACTTTTGACAACCCTACTTTGGATCTTAGATTGAATGAACTGATGAAATATTGGATCCAGGTTTTAGGTTGAACTTCCATCTTCACTCCCATCTCTCTCTTTTTGATTGAGAACATTGCACTACAAACATAAATGTTTTAAAATGCATGACCTCCGTAATATAGACTCTCTCTTTAAATCCAGACTCAAAACCCACCTGTTCAGACTGTCCTACCTCTCATAGCCAATCACTCCACTCTGATTTTGTTTTTATTTTTTATTTTTTAAAAAATGTTTTATTGTATTGTTTGTGATTTTTATTCGTTTTTAACCTTGTGCAGTGTCCTTGGGTGTTCTGAAAGGCGCTTTTGAATAAAATGCATTATTATTATTATTATAAAAACAGCAGGGACAGTAATTAAAGAGCCCATATTACACTATTTTTTGATCTATGTTATAACAACTCCAGGTATGTTTTTGATGGGGAAACAACATACCTGGAGTTGTGTTTTGTCAATTTTGTGTAATATAGGACCTTTATGGAACACTCTCACATTACGATCAACATGTTGAAAAGCAAGTAGGAAGGAGTGGCAAGTTTATAGTTGTGTTTTGTCCCTTGGGTCATTTGGCCCGAGCTGCTGCTGCTGCACTGAGGAAAAGCTCTGACACATATTTGCATGTTGCGCTGAGCTCTCCACTCCAGGGACCATCAGGGACACTGCAATTAACCAGTGCGTCCCCAGTGATTCATTGCGCCTCATGTGTCCAATCTGGCAACAGCTGTTTGTTCTTGTCGAGATCCTCACATGTGTCATATTTCTTCCTCTGAGTAAGGACAGACTAATGGTTTTCTTGGGACTGTTTGGCATTAAATTAGTCTGAAAGCATTGGGGTGAGAGAGGGTGTTGAGTGTGATTGTTGTGTCAATAGGTCCACAGTGAAAAGTATAAACACAAATGGTGAGATGAGGACAGGGCAGCGTTAACTATAGGTTAGACATAGTGTTATGTTACAAAAATTTCAAACTCAATTTCGATGCAAAGGAATAGACTCGATACCAAAATGATAATTAAAAACAATCTTTCTTTAGACAATTGAATGTTGTTTTCAACATGAAATCGTAGTATTTTCCTTTATATTACCATCTGGTAAACCCTCAGTCATCCAGGTAGGTTTCATAGTAGGATCAGGGCTGTATTACAGACTGGGCCAGTGGGGCCGGCGCCCAGGGGCCCAAGGGTCCGGGGTGGCCTGTGGGGGGCCCAAAGCGATGCAGATGCCGATGCCGATGCCAATTGCGATGTCAGAGGGCCTCTATTCTCTAGGATTTTATGACTACAGCGGTCCCTCGTTTATCGCGGGGGTTAGGTTCCAGAAATAACCCGTAATGAGTGAAATCCGCGAAGTAGGACAACTTTATATTTTACAATTATTATACATGTTTTAAGGCTGTAAACACCTTAAAACACTGGAATTAACGTTTCGTCACATTTATCTCTCGTTTAAACACTCAAACTTTAGTAGATTTTCAACAAAATGTATTAATAGTGAAGCGTGGGGGCTCCGCAGGGAGCCCCACCGGACGCACGAGGGGAGTGGCTCATCCAACGGCACTGCCATGTCCCGGGACGCAACACGCACCAACCCCTTAGAGAAGTGCGTGTGGTCAAATCCGTGACAGAGCAGCACGACTGGCGCAAAGCCGGGGCTGCGAGCACGAGATCGAACCGCAGTACCTGGACCTGGTCTAGACCTGGTTTAGTTCTGGTCTAGACCTGGTTTAGTCCACGTTTAGTCCTGGTCTAGTCCTGGTTTAGTCCTGGTCCCCGCGTCCCCCATCTATCAATCGGCAAAGGTCTACAGTCTCTTAGCCAATCAGGACGCAGAACACAATGTTACACTATAAAAAAAAGTTACATTATACAAAAATAAAAATAAAAAAAATCCGCAAAACAGTGAGGCCGCAAACAGTGAACCGGGATAGAGCGAGGGACCACTGTACTCACACTGTTATAGGGCATATCTGAAGAGAACCGAGAGAGAAGGGTGATATGAATTGGGTGGGGAGGAGCAGGGACGGCAATCAGAGGGCCCCTGGTCTATGGGGTACGGCAATCAGAGGGCCCCTGGGCCACAGGGGACGGCAATCCGAGGGCCCCTGGGCTATGGGGTACGGCAATCAGAGGGCCCCTGGGCTATGGGGGACGTCAGTCAGAGGGCCCCTGGGCTATTCAGGACGTCAGTCAGAGGGCCCCTGGGCTATTCAGGACGGCAGTCAGAGGGCCCCTGGGCTATGAGGTAAGGCAATCAGAGGGTCCCTGGGCCACGGGGGACGGCACTCAGAGGGCCCCTGGGCTACGGGGGGCGGCAGTCAGAGGGCCCCTGGGCTATGGGGTACGGCAGTCAGAGGGCCCCTGAAGAGCAGAAAGAAACTTTTGTAGAATCCTTAGGTACGGTAGGTTGGAGTGGGGGTGGGGGTGGGGGGCTTTGCAAACTCCTGGCCCCGGGGCCCACACTCCCATAATCCGGCCCTGAGTAGGATGTATAGTCCATGTGTCTATGTCTATTTAGGAAAGGTTAATTTCTGTCCTGTCCTGTCTCTTTTTTTAGTATTGATACTTGCTCAAATGAGCATCTAGTTTTGATATTAGTTTTAATGTTGATTAGTATCTGATTTTTGATACTGTTGACAAACCTAGTTAGAGATGGAACTTTGTGTGAAAGGAAAATTTAGTTTTCTCAGATTTTATTCTGCAAAAAAAACACATCTTAAAATGTAAATTTCATTTGTATACCACGGTAATGAAAAATATTGATATACTGTGGTAAATGTGAGCTTTTTATCATGCATTTTTTCATTAGCACATCTTATATTATCTTATATCCCCCCCGGCAATGAGCAAAACCAGTGTGGGTCCTTGGGCAAGACCCTTCACAGTACTGCCCCCCGAGTGCCGAAAGATGGCTGCTCACTGCTCCTGAAAAGGATGGGTCAAATGCAGAAGTCAAATTTCTCCCGTGTGTCACTGTGTGTCATTGTGTGTGAGACCAAATAAAGACTTAAATCTTAAAATCTTAAATATTGCTTTAGCTTTGCAATGCAAAGTCTCTGTGTAAACAAGTTTAAATGGGAGTGCTCTTGCTAATCCAGAATGGTATCTCTCAGTATATTTTATATAGACTGATGCCAGTCAGTGATCGTCCAATCAAATTAGTTTATGATATGGACAGGCCATGCCCCAATTGGCTATTCCGCCTGTCAGTCACCACCATTTGAAACCGGGGAGATTCACCAGTGACCAGACTCACATCTCATGTCTAAAGTATTAAAGAAATGTGTTTTCTGGAACCCAGTTCCTGGAGGTTTTTAAAATCCAAACTATTTCAAAATTAGTAATATGAAAAAATAAATAAATAATGAAGCATGGGGTTAAATGTAGGCCAGATAGTAGATTCATAATAAATAATGGGTGTTTGTGTGTTGACCAAAACAACCGACAAACAAGGCCTGCTGTTATAGTGCCCAATTAGACCAACACTCTGTATGCTCCAACACCATGAGTCTGCACACAGCACTGTTATTCACAACATTATTTCTAAGTGATATTTTTGCCTCATTATCTGGTTAAAGCTATGTTAAAATCAATTAAAGCTCCCTACACAATATGCAAATACACCTGTGGGCTTTGTGTATTGACATTAAACTGCTGACTTGGAAAAAGCACAGGTAAACAGCATGGACACCAGACAAACTGTGAGAAAATCACTGTGTTTTACATGCTCCATGACCGATCACATGTTCATCGATCCAAAGCTTTAAACGCCTCCAGGTACACGCCATTACATTAACGTCACTCTCTATTGATTATACAGTCAGAGGTGTCAGAAGGCACATCAGTTCACTTGTTTTATACACTACTTTTATTATTTATGTTAGTTTTTTGACATTTACATCTCATACTAGGCCAGAGAAATGCTAGATGGTATTTCATAGTTTTTCCTGACAATGACAGTAAAATGGTATTAAATTTACAATAAATGTGATTATATGTCACAAAGTAGTCATAAGAACAGTAGCAGGAAACATAAGGAGAAAATGTGTTCTTTAAAAGTACACTAAGGGCCCGTTTACACGAGAACGCTTACGGGTAAAAACGACAAAATATTTTATCGGAAGTGCCTTTCGTTTACACGGTGACAGCATTTTTGGGGCCTTAAAACGCAAAAATCTGAAACCACCCTCCAGAGTGGAAAAGTTAAATACGCTCCGCTGTAGCATCTCCGTGTAAACTGCCCAAGACGCAAAACTGGTCAGATTTGCTCACGTCGGTACACGTCATAGATGCGGCATACCTTGATACCACGGATGTTCAAGCTGCGCTAGCAGCTCTAGTCAACATACAAGAGTCATTTCAACAATTGTATAAATCGCACCCACACACGTCTATGGCGTACAAGTCTTTCTCACACTCTCACAGCCACACAGACGCCAAGACAAGCGACTTCCGCATGAGGCACTTCAAATGTAAAACCCGATATGATTTTATATTTTCTAATTCACTGTAATCCTCCTGTAATGTAACTATTTTCAGTACAATATTCAAAAACATGTAAACAAAAGTACAAGTCACTGAAATGTTTGGCGCGGAACTTAACAACTTATTTAAAACGCAACTAGAACATTTTATTTTGAAGTTTTACCTTTCTCTTTTCCGGTACAGTCGTGGTTAGAAATGTAACTTGACGCTGTTGTGATTTTTTTTTTTTTTTTCAGTCCAGCACCTCCCTTCACTGGCTTTTGCGTCCACTTTTGCGTCTTCGTATAAACTCGGATAAAAAATTGAAGACGATCGTCGCCATATAAATGTAGCCTAAGTAACTTTTCTGGAGCAAGGCTGTGAGTGAGGAAACAAGGTTACAGGTGGTTTCATGTTGCGCATTTAAGTCAAAATGTTTGATTTAAATACATGAATAGTAGGTTTTCACTAATGAAGCCCAAGACCTATTGTTGTGTCCTTGGGCAACACACTCCTACTTTGATTCTACCAATTTCACTAGGGATGCACAATCCTTTTGCAGTTCCAATACCGATTCCAATACTAAAGATTTACGTATCTGCCAATACCCAATATCAACCAATACTAGTGAGAGACTGAGTATTTATTTCTTTAAACAAAACCAAAATAAGACAAAACTGATCCAAATGTGTTATGGAGCTCTTATTTACCCTTTAGGTAACTCGAAACAGCTTTGTATAAATAAAAATTCAAACCCTATGAGACTTTCTGGGCCAATTATGACCAGTAAATAGTCTCATCTATGTCAATGTATATGTCCAACCAAGAAATTGGCTCAACCGATATTTGGAAGCCTATATCGGATCCAGCAAATGTTTCAGTGTCTGCGCTAATATCCGATACCAGTATCAGACTGGTGCATTCCTAAATGTTATGTATTTTGTGCATGGCTGCAACAAGAAGGGCATAAATGTGCTTTTGTACAACAAACAGAATAGAGGGAATAGGCATAAAAGGGATTTCACAATTTTATTTTATGGTGTCAGTATTCATGACATCCGTATGTGAGATTGGTTTTGCTGAATTTGCTGAATGTCCTACCCACTCTTCACCACCTTTTCCTGCTACACCTACTGCTCTGTTAAATAAAGCCTATATGGACTCAAAATAATTAAATTTCTTTTATCACAGCAATGGTAAATACATGGACAATATCCCCTCCTACTGTATATACAGCTCTGGAAAAAAAAAAAAAAAGAGACCACTGCAAAATTATCAGTTTTTCTGATTTTACTACTTCTAGGTATGTGTTTGGGCAAAAGGAACATTTTTGTTTGAGTCTATAAACTACTGACAGCATTTCCCCCAAATTCCAAATAAAATATTATAATTTAGAGCATTTATTTGCAGAAAATGACAAATGGTCAAAACAACAAAAAAGATACATGTTTTCAGACTTCAAACAATGCAAAGAAACAAGATCAAATTCATTTTAAAACAACATAATACTAATGTTTACACTTAAAAAGACTTCAGAAATCAATATTTGGTGCAATAACCCTTATTTTTAATCACAGCTTTCATGCGTCTTGGCATGCTCTCCACAAGTCTTTCACATTGTTCTTGGGTGACTTTATTCCACTCCTGGTGCAAGAACTGAAGTAGCTCAGCTTTGTGTTTGTGTTGGAATTCAACAGACACTGGAATGGAATGGCTGTAATACATGTAGAGATGTCAGAAAAAAATGCACTGGTCTCTTATTTTTTTCCAGAGCTGTAGCTATGGAGAGCAGAGGTTGTGTGTGATAATGCCCCTGTCAGTGCATCACATGGAGCGCGCTGGGGGCAAATGTGCACATTAAACAGCAGGAGATAGAGCCTGGGGAACCCACTAATGATCATCCACACGGACACTGGTGCTGCCCCACTGGGTCACAAAGTCCTCCGCTCGCTTCTGCATAGACGCGCTTTGGTCAGATTGTTTTCCCTCCCAACACGCCTGGCCCCACACTGCTGCTGTGGTGACCGTGGCAGGTGTCAAGCACGTGTCAGACATGTACAGAGAGATCAGGAGGAACATGGAGAAGCCTTTTTAATGATTGGGCTGGAGGGTCAAAGGCACTGAAGCAGGAAGGAGCTTTTTGTAGTGAACAGTATTTGAAAGTTGACTATGGCTACACAAAAAATAGGGCTAGAGTCCCTTTTTAATAGTTGACAAATCATTTTATTTTGATTGTAAGGATTTATATGGGATAACAATAGAAAGGAGAGGTTAGCGAGTGATTTTTTTAAATATTTTTTGTGTTCATATGTAAACTCAGATACCTAGAGATGCGTAATAGTTTTCAAAGATTTTGCCATGCCTCCTTTTCTGTTGACTAATTGATCTGCAAGGTATGTCTTAAGTCAACCAAGAAAAAAAAATGAATGCATTATTTGAAAGGAAAATAAAACAAATTGATGTCAGAATTTAAATATTGATTTGAAGAGTGGCCAAAGCTGTGTAGTTAAGACCTGGTCAGCTTGATCTCCTATCTTGAATTTTCCACATTTTCCCAATGCAGACAGAAAAGCACTACACATAATTAGGGTTGTCAAAAAATAATATTAAAACTAGTTCCAGTACTCATTGGAGCATAGACTGAAGCATGCAGTTTTTTCTCTTGCAGTGAACAGTATTTGAAAGTCAACTATGGCTATAGGAATGAATGAATAGTCTTGATGTCAGAGTTTCAAATCTTGATGCAGATAACAGGAAAGTTGAAACCCATGAAAGTTAAAGTTGTCATTAGAAAACAATATTACATTAACTATTTGAGCAGATATAGTTACACTCAGCAAAAATATAAACGCAACACTTTTGTTTTTGCTCCCATTTTTCCTGAGATGGACCCAAAGATCCAAAATTCACTCCAGATACACAACACTACCATTTCTCCCAAACATTGTTCACAAATCTGTCCAAATGTGTAACAGCGAGCACCTCTGCCCCGCCGAGACAATCCACCCCCACCTCACAGGTGCGCCACATCAAGATGCCGATCTGACTCAGAACCAGTCAGTATCTGGTGTGACCACCATTTGCCTCATGCAGATCTTCTTTGCATAGAGTTTATCAGATTGTCAATTGTGGCCTGTGGAATGTTGGTCCACTCCTCTTCAATGGCTGTGCGAAGTTGCTGGATATTAGTGGGAGCTGGTACACGCTGTCGTATACGCCGCTCAAGCACATCCCAAGAGTGGCCCATGGTGGTGATGGGGTTATGGTATGGGGAGGCATCTGTTATGGACGAAGAACACAGGTGCATTTTATTGATGGCATTTTGAATGCACAGAGATACCGTGATGAGATCCTGAGGCCCATTGTTGTGCCATACATCCATGAACATCACCTCATGTTTCAGCAAGATAATGCACGGCCCCATGTTGCAAGGATCTGTACACAATTCTTGGAAGCTGAAAATGTCCCAGTTCTTGCATGGCCAGCATACTCACCGGACATGTCACCCATTGAGCATGTTTGGGATGTGCTTGGCCGGCGTATGCCAGATCCCACTAATATCCAGCAACTTCGCACAGCCATTGAGGAGTGGACCAACATTCCACAGGCCACAACTGACAATCTGATAAACTCTATGCTTGCACTGCATGAGGCAAATGGTGGTCACACCAGATACTGACTGGTTCTGAGTCCCCAGACCCCCAATAAAGCAAAAAAAAAGAAGCACATTTCGGGGTGGCCTTTTATTGTGGGCAGTCTGGGGCGCACCTGTGCACTGGTCATGATGTCGGATCGGCATCTTGATGTGGCGCACCTGTGAGGTGGGGTGGATTGTCTCGGCGGGGCAGAGGTGCTCGCTGTCACACATTTGGACAGATTTGTGAACAATGTTTGAGAGAAATGTTAGTGTTGTGTATCTGGAGTGAATTTTGGATCTTTGGGTCCATCTCAGTTACCTGGC
Source organism: Paratrypauchen microcephalus (assembly GCA_036785185.1). Lineage (NCBI taxonomy): Eukaryota > Metazoa > Chordata > Actinopteri > Gobiiformes > Gobiidae > Paratrypauchen > Paratrypauchen microcephalus. The sequence goes on along the minus strand of JAVJIX010000016.1, from coordinate 8,791,085 downwards.
CAGCCAAATGATATCTCTCTGTATTTCCTATACAGCGCGATACCATTTGGACACCCTCGCTCCACTCTCGCTCCTCCGGTTAAAAACGGACTCCGCGATTCTGATTCGTTCAAAGATGGTGACGTCAGTGCACCCGCCTTTGCCCGCAACGTCACTCTTAGGCAGCGGAAGTTCCTCCTCAGTTTTGAATCAAGATGGCGCAATCTCTGATTGGTTCACTTAGCTGTCTGTCTAAGCGCAACAGCAGCGCATTCTGGATCAAGCGTTACCAGAGTCATCCATTGGTACAGCGATGAGTCTGGATTCTTCCAGGCAACCATCTCAGGAAAAATGGGAGCAAAAACAAAACTGTTGCGTTTATATTTTTGCTGAGTATAGTTACTGGATATAAATACATAAAATTGACAAAGTCTGAACTTTCCTTCGTGGTTTTAGATGGATCCTAATCTACAGTATCAGTGTGGTATTTTTTAAAGAAAGTACTACTGTGGAAAAGTACATTAATTATTTTTATTATGATCACATTACATTATTTATTATTATATTGTAACATTGAAGTATTAAGTATTAAGCCTTTTGTAAGACAGATAAATTTAATTCCATATTTTGGAACATTTCAGGCAAAGCAATGACATCTGACACAAAAAAGTGGTAGACCCTTTTACAGAAATGTTGCATAACCTTACAAATGTTCTCCTAGATATATCACTTGTATCAGCCCCTTTCCTCCAACAAATGTTTTAAAATAAACAGTGTATTCTGTGATTTAGCAGGGAAGTAACTGAAAGCGTTTTTTGAAATAGTAAACAATAAAACGCCCACACAGAGTCACATGACCATGAAGGAGCCAACATCTGGAGATTCTAACACCTTTTACACCCACAACACACTGCTAATACTCTCTCTTTACTACTACTACTTAAAGAGTTCATGTTGTACTCTGAAATTATCAATGTTTTAGTCAGATTTCAATCTAGAAATCTTTTGTTGAAGGTTAAAAATGTCAGCATGTGCCTCTTACGCTGTGGTGGTAACTGCAACAGAGCTTTTTAAATGATTTATCAAGAAAAAGAGAAGTGGATGTGGAGAGAACATATTGTACTTTAGAAATATGCAACTTTTGCTGAGTGTCAGGGCTGTGTGTGAGTGGCAGAGGGAGCCACTGTGGGTCTTTGTGAACTACAGATTAGGCTTACTCTGCAGCAGCAAGTCCAAAGCTCCATGGGCTTAATCCTGACATGAGACCTTATACTGTATACAGTTCAAATACAGGCAGCATTGCTATTCTCAAAATGTTGACGAAATGGATTACACTTTTGCATCATGTTTTCTGTTAGTTAAGAGTTATATTAAGGGCCCTATGTTGCACAGAATGGATTCTTGTGAGGTTTTAGCTATGTTAGAACACTGTTACCTCATCAAAAACATACCTGGAGTTGTGGTTTGTTTCATTCATACATGTTTGAGTAATCCTGTATTATGTATTAGTCTGTCTACATCTCCAAAGCTCAAAATGCTCTGTTTCACCTTCTGATGTCATGAAGTTGTACTAGCTACTTTTTACCTTTTGTTCATTAATTCCACATCTGAAATTATCCAGAATGATTCTAGTAAATGTGTATGGAGATTAAAACACAGTGAAGCACTTGCTGTTTTACCACATGACATCACAAGGTGCAACAGAGAGAAGAACTAAGCCTAAATATGCAGGGTTTGTGTGTTAAACATTTGTGAATGAAACAAAATGTAACTCCAGGTATGTTTTTGATGAGAAAACAACATTATAACATAGATGAGAAAATAATGTAATATGAGCCCCTTTAGTTTTTCAAACTAAAATGATGAATCTATCTCATAGCCCTCACAAAAACTAGTATTCACATGCATGATTCTTTGTGTCTTTCCACAACTTTAGAAAAGCTCTTTCAGACAGAAAACTGACGCAGGGTAGAGCACACTTGGAAAACCAATCAGTTGTCATATCATCACATGGCTCTTTCTTACAAGCTGAAAAAAAAAAAAAAAAAGGTTTTCCAGCTCAGTTAAGACGGCACATGCTGTATACTAGTCTGATTTGATACACTTTCTGTTACTGTTTTGCTTGTTTTCCACAGTGAGGCATTAAACTTATTTATTTTTCATGTTTTCAATTTAAGGTGTTATTATTATTGCAAAAAATCTGCTTGTCACTATGGCGAGGTTGTAATGCATTACTGTGGAGAATTCCAAGCAAAAGCACCAACATCTCCCTGGACATAAGCCAGTAATAGAAAATTCATTCCATGCATTTTTTTTATTAAAATCAGTGCAAGCCACATTCTATAGATTAGGCTATTTTCTTTGAGACATATCCAGTCGTTTCTGTCTCATTCTCAACAACAATACTACAATTGTTTATTCAAAACTACAAAATAAGATGTCACTGCCTATAACTCCTATAATGCCAGTGAGAGAGTGAGACAGTACATCTTTAGTATGACTTAAGCTTTAGTGCAGGAGCACTGTCAGTGCTAGTGTCACCTTTAGCAGTCATGTCATGTGATGTCTGCCCCCTCACTCCCTCTGGACTGACCAACAAAAACACTGCACCTCCCCTGACCTTCACATACACTGCTCTGTGGCATCTGTGCTTATGTTGTAAAACTGTTGCAGCTTTCTAGTACTTCTTGATCTGTATATAATTAAAGCAGCAGTGATCTTGCTGATAACTGCTATGCTAAGTAATTATAGTTACATTGAGAAGTGATTGGTCATATGACTTCATTAGGAGGAGTTCATTACAAAGATTATCTTAATTTGAGTTTATGCTATAGCACCTAGCCTCACATTCATTATATGCATTCATCTGTTTACCAAACATCAAAGCCATCATCAAAGCTCTTCATTACTGTCACCACTCCATGGAAAATGCATATTTAGGGCCCGAGCACTGAAGGACTGAAGGTGCGTAGGACCCTATTGTTGTTGCTTCATTTCCGTATTATTATTATTATTAGGGACCGAGCCCGAAGGGGCACGAAGGTCCCTATTGTTGTTGCTCTGTTATTATTATTATTATTATTTTTTTTGTTCTTGTTCACACTCTTTTGGGCAATTTTGAGCATGTTCCCATGCTTCAAAATGAACAAAAATTTGCACGGGCTTTACGTAGGGCGGCAGCTACGCCTCCAAAAAGACCCGTCCCCCGGTGACCACAAAAGTTAGGTATTTCGAAATTCGGTAGGGACGTGTATCTCAATAAGACGAACAAACGCCTCACTGCAATGTCATGGCCACGCCCAACAGGAAGTGAGATAATTGGCCTTTTGTGTGATTTTGTGGTATTTATTAAGTTAGGTATTTATTGAATGGGAGTTATGAGTTATGAATGGGAGGTATTTATTGCTAGGCAACGCCCTGACCAAAGATCTTTGATCTTTATGTACCTTTGATCTGATATAGCTGCAAGCAGCAATGTGGGGCCAAGCACCGAAGGTTCATGTAGGCCTCAGCATGTAGGCCACATGCAGGGTCTGACAGGGTCTAACAGAGTCTGACAGGGTCTAACAGGGTCTAACAGGGTCTGACAGGGTCTAACAGAGTCTGACAGGGTCTCTGACAGGGTCTGTTCTGACAGGGTTAGACTGTCAGAACAGACACATCAAAGACAGATCAAAGGTTGCTAGGTGCGTTGCTAGACAATTGACAGCGTGTGCACAACAATTTTTGGAATAAATACACTTTCTTTTCACAATCCACTGCCTCCTCTTTATTTCTATCTTTTCAGCACACTCAGCGCCATCTTGTGTTAGGCAGGTGAACTGTAAGAAATGTACAGCAAATGAGCCCCCTAACCGGAAATTGGTTCAGGTTCATACCGCTTTAGCCGGCCACACGAAGTTTGGGGTAGGTTTGCATATGCTGAGAGGAAACATTTTTATGCAAATGAATTGCCCGTATGTCATAGCGCCACCATGTGGTAGACAAGGGAACTGTAAAATATGCACGGAAGCTGCTATCGCGCTTTCTATTAACATGACATTTTGTGCAGCTGAAAATACTTTGTATGCAGGCGTGGAGAATACCCCCCACCCACCATTGGAATGCACTGAAACTGCTACTGTGCTTTAGATTGACATGACATCTTGTGTGGCTGAAAATACTTTGTATTGCTGGCATGGAGCATGCCCCCCCACCCCCATAGGCCGCAGGTGCGAGAGCCCGTCAACGCCGCTTGCGGCTTTAATCATATTTGATCTCTGTATTTGATCTATTATAGCGGGTCTTTATTTTTAGGGGTTTTATTTCATTATTATTTCATGCATTAAAAGCAGATCTGGCAAAGTAACTTTGCCTCTCCATGGAGAAAAGTGATGCTTTCTGGCTTCTCTTGTAAATGAGTTCCTTTATTACAATATTCAGTATTTAAAATTGCGTATATTTCCAGTTATGTTTGTTCAGATGAATGGTGTGTCAGACTTAATCCAAACAGAGTAATCCCCACAGATTAGAGGGACAGTGCAGGCTTTATCTTGTGTTAATTAGCAGAAAAAGAGATTTGCATTAATATTTGGAAACACTGTATGCTTTACCCTTCACTTTAAATGCTTAAATGCTAGAACAAGCTACAGTGTATTTCCAGTACTTCTGGTTGGACCTTCCGCTCATAATAGTTCAAATGGTTTAGTTCTGAATGTAGTCATAGTAGGTAGAGTACTGTCTATATCAGGGCTCTGCAAGATTTTTTCTTTTTTACTTTATAGCCAGTGTTAGGAAGTAACTGAATACATGTACCAAGAATACATATTCAGAATACACCATCCATCCATCCATCCATCCATTTTCTTCCGCTTATCCGGGGCCGGGTCGCGGGGGCAACAGTCTAAGCAGGGACGCCCAGACCTCCTTCACCCCGGACACTTCCTCCAGCTCCTCCGGGGGGACCCCAAGGCGTTCCCAGGCCAGCCGGGACACATAGTCCCTCCAGCGCGCTCTGGGTCTTCCCCGGGGCCTCCTCCCGGTGGGACATGCCCGGAACACCTCCCTAGGGAGGCGTCCAGGAGGCATCCGTAACAGATGCCCGAGCCACCTCAGCTGGCTCCTCTCGACGTGGAGAAGCAGCGGCTCTACTCCGAGCTCCTCCCGTGTGACTGAGCTCCTCACCCTATCTCTAAGGGTGCGCCCAGCCACTCTGCGGAGGAAACTCATTTTGGCCCCTTGTATCCGCGATCTTGTCCTTTCGGTCATTACCCAGAGCTCATGACCATAGGTGAGGGCAGGAACGTAGATTGACTGGTAAATTGAGAGCTTCGCCTTTCGGCTCAGCTCCCTCTTCACCACAACGGTCCAGTACAGCGACCGCATCACTGCCGACGCTGCACCGATCCGCCTGTGAATCTCACGCTCCATCCTCCCCTCACTCGTGAACAAGACCCCGAGATACTTGAACTCCTCCACTTGAGGCAAGGACACTCCACCCACCCGGAGAGGGCAAGCCACCTTTTTCCGGTCGAGAACCATGGCCTCAGATTTGGAGGAGCTGATCCTCATCCCAGCCGCTTCACACTCGGCTGCAAACCACCCCAGTGCACAGTGGAGGTCCAGGTTCGATTAAGCCATCAGGACACCATCATCTGCAAACAACAGAGATGAGATCCTGTGGTTCTCAAACCGGATCCCCTCCGGTCCCTGACTGCGCCTAGAAATTCTGTCCATAAATATAATGAACAGAAATGGTGACAAAGGGCAGCCCTGGCGGAGTCCAACATGCACCGGAAACAGGTCCGACTTACTACCAGCAATGCGAACACAGTTCCTGCTCCGATCATACAGGGACCGAACAGCCCTTAGCAAAGGGCCCCGCACCCCGTACTCCCAGAGCACTCTCCACAGGACCCCACGAGGGACACGGTCGAATGCCTTCTCCAGATCCACAAAGCACATGTGGACTGGTTGGGCAAACTCCCATGCACCCTCGAGCACCCAATGGAGAGTATAGAGCTGGTCCGGTGTTCCCCGGCCGGGACAAAAACCACACTGCTCCTCCTGAATCCAAGGTTCGACTATGGGTCGGATTCTCCTCTCCAGCACCCTGGAATAGACCTTACCGTGAAGGCTGAGGAGTGTGATTCCCTGATAATTGGAACACACCCTCCGGTCCCCCTTCTTAAACAGAGGGACCACCACCCTTGTCTGCCAGTCCAGAGGTATTGTCCCCGACCGCCACGGGATGTTGCAGAGACGTGTCAGCCAAGACAGCCCCACAACATCCAGAGACTTAAGATACTCAGGACGAATCTCATCCACCCCCGGGGTGTTGCAACCGAGGAGCTTTCCAACCACCTCAGTGACTTCAGCCAGGGTGATGAACGAGTCCGCCTCCGAGTCTCCAGCCTCTGCGTCCTCCTTGGAAGACGTGACGGCAGGATTGAGGAGATCCTTAAAGTATTCCTTCCACCGTCCGATAACATCCCCAGTCGAGGTCAACAGCTCCCCACCCGCACCGTAAACAGTGTTGGTGAAGCACTGCTTCCCCCTCCTGAGGCCCCGAACAGTTTGCCAGAATTTCTTTGAGGCCGTCCGATAGTCCTCCTCCATGGCCTCTCTGAACTCCTCCCAAACCCGAGTTTTTGCCTCCGCGACCACCCGGGCTGCAGCACGCTTGGCCCGCTGGTACCCGTCAGCTGCCTCAGGAGTCCCATGTGCCAACAAGGCCCGATAGGACTCCTTCTTCAGCCTGACGGCATCCCTTACTTCCGGTGTCCACCACCGAGTTCGGGGATTGCCGCCGTGACAGGAACCACAGACCTTACGACCACAGCTACGGGCGGCCGCATCGAAAATAGAGGCCGAGAACAAAGCCCACTCGGACTCTATGTCCCCAGCCTCCCCCGGAATCCGGGAGAGCTTCTCCCGGTGTGAGTTGAAGGTGCCCCTGACAGACGGCTCTGCCAGACGTTCCCAACAGACCTTCACGATACGCTTGGGCCTGCCAGGTCTCTCCGGCTTCCTCCCCCGCCAGTGGACCCAACTCACAACCAGGTGGTGATCGGTTGACAGCTCTGCCCCTCTCTTCACCCGAGTGTCCAAGACACGCGGCCGGAGGTCAGATGACACGACAACAAAGTCGATCATCGGCTTCAGTCCTAGGGTGTCCTGGTGCCACGTGCACTGATGGACACCCTTGTGCTCAAACATGGTGTTCGTTATGGACAAACTGTGGCTAGCACAGAAGTCCAATAACAGAACACTGCTCGGGTTCAGATCAGGGAGGCCGTTCCCCCAAATCACCCCTCTCCAGGTGTCACTGTCGTTGCCCACATGGGCATTGAAGTCCCCCAGTAGAACGACGGAGTACCCCTCCCAGGCACTCCAAGAAGGCCGGGTACTCTGCACTGCTGTTCGGCCCATAAGCCGACACAACAGTGAGAGACCTGTCCCCGACCCGAAGGCGCAGGGACACGACCCTCTCGTTCACCGGGGTGAACTCCAACACTCGGCGGCTGAGCTCTGGGGCAATGAGCAGGCCCACAACGCCAGAGAAATGGAGGGTCCAGCCCCCCTCAAGGAGTTGGGTTCCAGAGCCCAAGCTGTGAGTGGAGGTGAGGCCGACTATATCTAATCGGTAACGCTCAACCTCCCGCACGAGCTCAGGCTCCTTCCCCCCCAGTGAGAGCTGCCACCTTAACGTGGTGGAGGGGTTTGAGTGCCCGAATGATCCCGGGAGCTATGTTGTTGGGGGCTTTATGCCCCTGGTAGGGTCACCCAAGGCAAACAGGTCCTGGGGGACGGGTCAGACTAAGAGCGGTTCAGAAGCCCTTATGATGAGTTTCCAATCAAGGTCAGATACGTCGCCCGGACTGGCGTCACCGGGGCCCCACCCTGGAGCCAGCCTGGGGTGGGTGCTTGCCAGCGAGCGTCTGGTGGCCGGGCCTTTCCCCACGGGGCCCGGCCGGGCAAAGCCTGAAGAAGCGACGTGGGGCTGTCTTCCTGTGGACCCACCACCCGCAGGAGGATCCATAAGGGCCGGGTGCAAAGAGATCTGGGCAGCAGTCGAAGGCGGGGGCCTCGACGGCCGGATCTCCGGACATGGAGACTAGCTCTGGGGACATGGAATTCAGAATACACATTTTGAGTAATTGTATTCCATATTCCAGTAGAGTTACTCTTTCATATGGTACTATTCAGTACACAATTACAAAATCACTATCTTCTGTCTTCTGGCCTCTGTCTCTGCTCTGTGCTCTGTCACTGCTGTGTCTCTGTCTGCTTCTGCTCTGTCTGTGTCTCTGCTCTGTTTCTCTCTCTCTCTGTCTCTGCTCTGTCTCTGCTCTGTCTCTGCTCTGTCTCTGTCTCTACCTCTGCCTCTTTCTCTGTCTCTGCTCTGTGCTCTGTCTCTGCTCCAGTCAATGAGTAGGTCACCCTGAGCTGTCCGTTGTAAATCCCTGACTCCCTGAGTGCAAGACCCATGAGAATGGACCAATACACTAGCATACAACTCTGTGCTTTCTGTGGTCCTTCTAAATAGATGTTTTAACAGTGAATTCTGCCAATGATAAATAATTTAGTTGCTTATTTGGAAAAGGGAACTTGGTTGCAGGGCCCACTTAAATTAACTTCTTGCCCACCTAATATGAATACCACACTACTGGGACTGCAAGTTGATTGTGAACAAAAAAATGCAATTCAATTATAACAAGTATAGGGGTGGGCTATATATTGACAGTTATCCGGGTATTTTGACTAGAGTAAAATATTTTAGAAATCACAAATGTGCTCAGATTCACCTGTAATTTTGTTGGTGAGGTTCAAGTACAGCAAACAGACAGTAAAAAACAAAAAACAAAACATAAAAACAATGAATAATAAGGTATAACCTATGATCAAATAAAACAAGATAGATAAGATGTTAGATTGAAAATAATATAGGGATTATAATAAAATTACACCAGTGCCTCTTTGCTCCGTCCTTCTGTGGTTTTACTTGCCCTTGTTTGCGTTCCTTAAGGTTCTTTGATCGTTGTATAATTCACAGCGGGGGCAGAGCAGCTGTTAGCCAAGACCGTCTGACAGGTAATGGGCTAGCCAGGAGTGCTGCCGAGGCTCATGGGAAAAAAGGCAAGGGCAAATCCGCGGATGACTTGGGACTTAGCTCTCTCACTCCCCCCGCAGGTAGAAGTAAGAGCGCTCCCATAGGACTGCAGTCTGCTACGAGACGTTTGGCCCCTGAAGAAGAACGCTAGAGTATTTATTGATGCTTTGCAGTGACATCACACTATGGGGGGGTTCTGCATGTATGTCTATGGCGGAATGTACATAATGCACAAATTGGATAGATTGAAACTTTAAAAAGTAAATAAATACATGAATAAATACATATAAATAGAGAAACACAATCATATATATGTAAATGCATTAAAAATAAATAAATACAAATACATCAAAAAAAAAAAAAGCTTAGAGTAACTGTTGGCTAATTGTATTTAGCTTGTGAATGTAATTTTATGTGAAATTAATCACATCAAATTATCTCTCCTGTTGTGGTTCCAACTGAGACAGCTCTTTACGGTCAGATTGTGTTAAAACAATGCTCAGATTAAAGTGTTAATTTGACATCAGACAGAGCAGTACCTTCAGTTAGCTTCACCCCCCGGGGAATGTTGATAACATCAGCTTCAAAGTAGTTCTTTTACTGCCACACATTGTACAAGGACTTAGGAATACGGAGGACAGAAGGATGGTTAGATAAGATTTATAGCTAAAGGACATCTGCGATCACGGCGCGCGTATCCGGGGGAATATGATGTTGGTGATAACAGATTTCATTGAGGTAATTTCTGGTCCATTTAAATGTCAAGTTTGGTTTGGCTGCCTACAGTTTTGTATTTTCCATAATGTAAAACAGGGCTCCTGAGACTCCAGATCATATTCAGAGTGCTATATATCAAATGCACTGATAAAGTTCATGATAGGATAGTTCTAAAATGTGTCATCTATTGGTTTGAAAATAGCAATCAGTCATTCTTTACATTTTTATCTGCCATAACTAAAATATAACCAAAAACTTTCTGTCATATATGGTTGTTTTAGGACTAGGGATGTCACAATATAAAATTTGATTTTTTCTTACAATATACTGTGGGAAAAAAATACTAACTAAACAAATTCTCTGTATGGAAAAGTTGATTTAGTAAAGTGCTTCTCAATTATTTTCTGTGACAACCCCCCCAGGAAGAAGAAAAATTTCACCCCCCCCCCCTCCCTGCGGGCGACTGTTAATAGTATTATTTGTCTAGAAAATTGATATTAGTACACCTCTTCATAACATTGTATCCTTTTATTAACATTAAAAACAAAAAAAAGAAACTTACAACAAATACTGTACTGTCTTTTTGTACTGAGGACTCAAATATTAATGTGTTTTTAATGCAGATTGTTTACGTTTTACAGAAGCAAAACTTAGTTTATGCAAATAAGCCATGTGGTTTTAAAAGCGCAGAAAAAAAAAAAGCTCTTGTGCCATTGATGCGTTAGCTTCTGTCGGACTAAAGGACACGACTTAGTGGAATATACGTGTTTTTTCTGTGACAGAGGATGTTCTGCTGATGGTGTCTGTTCTGTATATCGTGTATTTAAGGTTGCCGACCCCTGTCCCAGAGCGACAATGAGAGCACCACTGCCAACTACTGTTGTTGATGTGCAATTACACTTAGTTCTAGTACAGTGCGGCAAAAAACATGTTTCCCAGGGTCACACGCGCCCCCCCTGGCATCACACCGTGCCCCCCCAGGAACGCCCGCCCCACTATTTGAGAAGTACTGATTTAGTTTGACAAGTCATGTTACACATGTAAGTAATTCTACATTATTATTATGTCTTCCTCTCCAAAGCAATTCCTGAAATTATCCAAACAATTACATTTAATCAACAACTAAAATATGTTTATTTATTTTTTTTATTTGAGGGGCCCGGGTACCAGCTCCATGATCTTCTTGCTTCGGCTTGGTCAGGACCTAAGCTGGAGTACCTATGGTGCATGTTTTGGGTTGGTGGGGGAAACCGGAGTGCCCAGAGGAAACCCACCCAGACACGGGGAGAACATGCAAACTCCACACAGAAAGGCTCGGGCGACCCGGGGATCGAACCCAGACCATGCATGCAAACTCCACACAGAACACACACAGAAAGGCCTGGGCGACCCGGGGATCGAACCCGGAACCTTCTTGCTGTGAAGCAAGAGCGCTAACCACTCTTGCTTCACAGTAAGAAGGTTCCGGGTTCTAAATAGCATACATTGTCTTATAATAATAGTGCATACACACTGCTGATGTATATGGCCTCCTTATATTCACTGCATTAGATCCATATGCCCTAAGCCTTACTCAGCACAGGTGTGGCCCACATTGAGCCATGACTTCAGCGCAGTCCTATGCACTTTACAAGTTTTAGCCTTTTATCTTGAACTCATTTTTGACCTCATCACAATAAGAAAAAGTATTAGTATAAACTGGTTTGTTTGTTCCAGTTCAAATAAACACATGGAAGGGCATCATTGGAAACAGACTGTTTCAACAGGATTTTACAATGTTATTTTTCAAACATTGATCATTACTTAAATAATAAAATAATATAATAATGAAATCCTTACAGCTTTTTAATGGAACAAATTACACAACAAAAATAAACATTATTAGAAATGTAACTTCACTTCACTTGACCCTTTCATATAAAACCATGTTGGTTATAAACATGGTTTTATATTAATAATCGATCATCAGGTTGTGTTGGTGGATGATAGGGGGTCCTTGGGACCCTGGGTTTAAGGTTAAGAAAAAAGAAAGAACATTTTATACTAAACTTCACCATGTATATTTGTAACAAGTCCACTATCCCACAGTTTCAAGATTCAAGATTGTTTATTTGGCATATACAGGATCAACACAAGGTCAACAATGCAATGAAATTCTTAGGATCAGAAGAACCGTTGACTCGCTAAGATAAATAAAAATACAAGGGAACATAATAAAAAATATGTAATAAGAATGAATGAATGAATGTAATAAAATACAAGGGTACAGGTAGGATTAAATAAGGTTTAAGTAGAGTATTTCACAGGTGGTAAGTATTGCACATGGATTTTGTATTGCACATAATATAGTATAGTATAAGTACTGCACGTGGGTTATGAAACAGGTTATTGCCCAGGTAACAGTAGCATTTACAGTGAGGTAGTGACATAAAATGAATGAATTTATGGTATTGGCCAATGTTTCCATTCAATGCTGATATTTGATACATACAATTCATTTTATAAACAAATAAATTTTGTTATTATTAGTGAAAAGTTAATTAGTCTTAAATTCAACTTAAATAGATAGATGAATAAATTAGATAAATCTGTGGGCTTTGCTTTGGATTTTAAAAGCGAAATATTGATGGGCAATTATAGTTTATCGGTCACAGCAGCAGGACAAATATCGGAATATTGGTATAAAAATCGTTCAGTCATACGAATCTGAACACTGTAATAAAAATGAATGTTGCAATAATAAAAAAACAGGCTTTGTATACGTTCAAAAGGAAATATAAAAATGTATAACTATACAATGTCCATACTTACATGAGAGTCCAGCCTGTAGCCTTGTGAGCTACTGTTCTCATCAAATCAGCGATCAGCTCTAGTTGTTTCTTCGTGCTAACAAGATTGATGTGCAGTCTTGGCTGTAACCCCTGCTGTCCTCAATGCTTAATGTCTCCCAGGTCTGTGTGTCAGAGAGACCCAAACCAAAGCAACAAAAGCATGTATTCGTATTCCCCTTTAAGACGAATAAGGATTGTTTTTTTTTTATTTTAAATTTTTTTTGTAGGGGGCCAGCTTGTGTGTTAGCCGTCTAATAGTTTGGAGCACTGCGCTGTATGCTGCCTCATTAGTATTACAGTCAGGGTTTTCCTTTAGCACAACCTGTCATGGCACTAGACTCTGCTCGGGCTGCTGCATTGTCCCTGGATGGCCACACTGCCAGCTCCCGTCTTCTCTCAAGGATGACTGAATTGGGGAAGAGAGAAGCAAAGCAAACCTCAAAAAGAAAGAAAGATTGGAAAAAGAATAGAGAGAATGTATTTCTGGTAGATGACATCATTACATTATATACGCTGTGGAGCTTAACAGTGATGCCTGCTCTGGTTCCAGAAGTAAATTTCTCATTCATTTTCCCCAAGACTGAAGACTGAGAATGTTATTTAAAGGTCCTATATTACACAAAATTGACTCTTACAAGCTTTAAACCATGCTATAATGTTGTCAAAAACATTCTTGGAGTTGTGTTTTGTTTCATTCCATTCACATATGTTTGAGTAATCCTTTATTATTAGTCTGTCTACATCTCCAAAGCTCAAAATGCTCTGTTCCACCTTGTGAAGTCATGTATTGTTTTCAAGCTAACAGCTACATTTTACCATTTTTCAGTAGAGACTGGCAATTGGGCTGAAATTATCCATATGATTCTGTTGAAGGTGTTGAAGGCATTTAAAAACACAGTGGATCACTTCCTATATCCCATCATCATCATCATCATCAGAAGATGGAAGAGAGTGTTTGTTTCACAGAAAGACTCAGCCTAAATATGCAGGATTTGTGTGATGAGAAAAAAAACATTACTTTTGATGAGGAAACATTATAACATAGATCTGAAAATAGTGTAATATGGACCCTTTGATCAATGAGTTTCAACATAGGTGGACTTCCTGTTCAAAAATGACTAGATAAAATAATATTGGGCCCTGCACTCCATCAGAGATATTGATATCATCGAATCCTAGAAGGTGGGTAAAATTTGCAAGTCATTTGATTTAGTGGTATAATTAAAAAAAAAATAAAATTGTATTTCATAAACACATCCACTAACTATCATCAGTATAGTTCTATTGAGATTCAAGCATTGATTTTTTAAATACTGTGGCAGGTTGTTTTCCTAGCTCTGGAGGCGCTTCTTGTTTGTGTTTTTAATTGGGAAAGCGTCTGTGAACTTGGACGTGGTAGTTAACAGCCTAGCTAGCGTACTTGTTTATTTGCTCTTACAGTTTGATTTGGTGTGTCCCGACTGTCTCCTTAAAAAGCAACAGATGTGTCCGTGCATAATCCAAGGACGGTGATACAGCTCAGATGAGTTATAATGTCTTTTCTGCTGTCAGAGGAAAAGCGGGACAAACTATAAGAGAAAGAGAACAGGGACAAAGACACTGGAGCACATTGATGAGAATCTGACACTGTTGTAACTTTTCTTCTAACTGACGGAATATGCATTAAATAACTTTTTAAAGCATTTTATAGTTGTCCATATTACACTATTTTCTGATCTACGTTATAATGTTTCCTCATTACAAACATACACATAGGTGTGTTTTATTTCTAGACCTGTCATGATAAATACTATATCATTCAATACATGAAAGCTGCAACAATATATTTTGGCACAGACTGTATGAAGAAGTGGACTAAGCGAGTGTGACATCACCCATAGCGTTCGGCTCCACTCAAATTAAGCTTGCAATGCTGGCGGCTACAGGGGTGAATTTGAAGCCAGACTCTATATTAGGAATAGATTTTTTTTTAAGGGTGAAGTAACAAAGTAAAAACATCAGGATCATGTAGAGCGGGTAAATACGAAAATTATAGTCTATGGAAAGTGAGGATTTTGGGGTAATTAAGTGACATCTATGGCTAAATATTGGTAAATTCTGTTATTTATTTGTTGAACTCAACAACTCAACTGTTGAACTCAACAATACCCCTTAATGGTATTGTCTATTTCAATGTTTTTATTGGGATTGTCCTGCTTTATTGTTATTGTATCAGTGGCATAAAGTAATTTCAATATTATCATGTATCACAGTATATCTCTGTAACAATATATCATGTTTCAAAATTTGTTATCATGACAGACCTTTTAATTTGTTTGAATTGGCCTGGGAGAGATTGCTAAAATACTCAAAAATGCATGAATGGATGTATATGGTTTATTTTAATATTATGTTTTGTATGCAAAGATTCTTTTTCTTAAAACATAAAGTATGAAAAAACATGCATGCATGATATCTAAAACCTCTTTAGCCATGTCTTGATGAGGATAATGATACCCACACTTTAAATGATGTTTATAGAGGATAAAGTGATGAAGAAACAACATATATATTTTCTCATCTATAACACAGATGAGAAAATCAATCAATCAATCAATCAATCAAACATTTATAAGGCGCTTTTCATACAAAATTGTAGAACAAAGCGCCTTACAGTGGTCAAGGATTAGAAGATTGACCTTTATTGATCTCGCACAGGAGAAGTTGTTTCTATATTTGACCCGGGGACCATCCCCATGATTTTGTTTTGTTATTTATGCTTTGGTCAGGCCCTAAGCTGGAGGATTTTACCTATGGCGCATGTTTAGGTTGGTGGGGGAAACCGGAGTACCCGGAGGAAACCCACCCAAGCACGGGGAGAACATGCAGTCTCCACACAGAAAGGCCCGGGCAACCCGAACCTTCTTGCTGTGAAGCATGAGTGCTAGCCACTCAGCCACCGTGCCGCCAGGGAGAAAAAAAAAAAAACACAAATAGTGTAATATAAGCCCTTTAAGACTTATGTTTGAATAGTTTGGACATTTCTACAGCTCCAAAACCTGTGTTCCATCAGATCTATTCTCTGTGAGGACAAATAGACAAATCAGTGCTTTGATCAGTGAAATCTCAATCACTCCCTCTTCCTCTTTTTTTTTTTTGGTCTTTTACTCTTTACGCTTTTAAATCTGATGCCACAGTGTCTCTCTTTCTGCTCCTGTGTCTGCATTCTCCGACCCTTCAAAGCATCGGACCAAAGTGTATGTCTACAGCTACTGAATTGTGTGAGCGAAGTAAAAAGCTGAGTATAGAAGTGTTTATACAGTCTTCCAGTGTCCTTTGTCCAGTGTGAAGGCCAGCACAGAAACCCTTACTGCTCCGTCATCACTATCGGTTCTCATTTAATCAGCCACTCCCAGTGTGACAATAAGATGAAAGTGCACTTCTTTGCAAAGTCACCTGCTTATGTAATGCTGTTTCAGGCACTGCAGTAAGCCCTCATCTCCTCTCACTGTCTGCGCTGGGTCATTAATAGACGCTGCAAAAATTATTAATATTTTGCAGTGTTTGTATTGGCAGTTTTGGTCTCAAATGGAAATGTAATGTTTCAAAAATAATCTTAATTTGATTGGAGCTAAACTGTCAAGATTGCACAGACTATTGTTTGATTTTAAATAGGGATGCACCCCTCCAGCTTTTTCAGTTACAATATTGATGCCAATACAGTGGTACCTCACCTTACGAAAGACCCAACAAATGAAAATTTCAAGTTACGAAACGCCTTCACGGTAAATTTTGGTCTCTAGATACGAAAGAAAATTCAAGTTATGAAACGCGAAATCTCAAAAATTCAAATAATGCGCGCTCAGCCACACACATTATACGCTTTTCTCAGACTGAATTTAAACTTTTCTCACATTTGTCTCTCGTTTAAACACTCAAACTTTCATAGATTTTCAACAAAATTATTAATAGTGAAGTGTGGGGGGAAGGGGGAGGGGGGAGAAAACTGTGCACGGACAAGTGTGATAGCGCAGCATGATCCGGCGTGGGGCTGTCAGCAGGTCTAGACCTGGACTAAACCAGGACTGGACCAGGACTAAAACTGGACTAAACCAGGACTAAACCTGGACTAAACCAGGACTAGACCAGGTGGATTAAAGCGCTGCGCGCGGGTCTATTTCCTGGTTTCGTTTCGAGTCATGGCTGAGGCGAGCAGCGAGGGGGACCGCACGCAGTCTGAGCGCATGAACGAACGCATGCAAGAGCCGCGGTGGTCTAGACCTGGTCTAGAGGAGGTCTAGAGGAGGCATGGTTTGAGCACGGGTCTCGTTCATGCGCTCAGACTGCGTGCGGTCCCCCTCGCTGCTCGCCTCAGCCGTGACTCGAAACGAAACCAGGAAATAGACCCGCACGCGGCGCTTTAATCCACCTGGTCTAGTCCTGGTTTAGTCCTGGTTTAGTCCAGGTTTAGTCCAGGTTTAGACCTTGGTCTAGACCTGGTATAGTCCACCTTTAGTCCTGGGTCTACAGTCTCTACACAGAACACAATGTTACACTATAAAAAAAAGTTACACTATAAAAAAAAAAATTGGATTGGGGCCTTGGAACGAATCAGGCTACTCAACTTACGAAAAATTCACGTCACGAAACCACTTCTGGAACAAATTAATTTCGTAAGGTGAGGTACCACTGTACTATGGATCTAAGCATTGGTTGATAGCTGATATCAAGCGATACCAGTGCACAGAGAGAAAACAGCATTTATTTCCTTAAAACAAAACTACAATAAGGCAAAACCGATCTCTTGAGTAACTACAGAGCAGCTTTTTGTAAATAAAAGCGGATTACAACCAGTAAATAGTCTTATTACATTGATTTATATGTCCAACCAGCATACCACCTATATTTGGAAGCCTATATTGGCAATGGTAACCTACAGTAACGGTATCAGTGCATCCCTAATTTCAAATAATATATGACATCTTCATAGACTTCTGTTGTCAAGATAGGAGCAGGTAAATTTCTATTCTATCTATTAGTAGCATACTGATTATTCAACAAAGCTAGGCGTAAATTGCAGTTTTCAAGCTATTATTATTATTATGAGTTTATTTGGCTAGGACAGTGTTAATGAACATGCATGAACATGCATATATACCAGAGTACATGGTGACTGAAGGCAAGGTGGGTGAAGTGCCTTGCCCAAGGACACAATGACAATCAATGTCTGCACTTCAATCTCTGGGCCACTGCCACCCCACTGCATCACCTAGTATTCCCGATCTCCCATTCAAGTACTAACCAGGCCCAGCGGTGCTTGGTTTCCAAGATGAGATGAGGCATTCTTAGGATGGTATGGCCAAGCTTCTATGTGCAGCCTGAGACTATTATTCATTCACTTCCTACAGTCTGTGATGGCAAGCTTCTAGACTGATAGAAAGTGTCTTCCATTGCCCTCTCTGACCAATTCACTCAATCATTCATCACATACATAGTCAAAGTGGGTGAAGTGTCTTGCCCAACAGCACAACAGCAGTCTCAGTCACTGACAAAAGGACTGGTCAGGTAGGGTCAGCAGATTTGTGTCAGGGCCATTTGAGGAGAGGAAGAGGATTCAGATCAAAGTTCACATTTATAAACGCACAACAAACAAACAGACACACAGACTGAAATATGAACTGACTAATCCAAGAATCACATTTCAGAACATGTTTGCACAATTTTTACACAGAATAAGGAAAGGATATTTTGTTATTTGAGGAAATGGTACTGGCAGCCTTTGCAATTTCGTTTTGATTTCAATTAATTGTACTGCCCAGACATGGGACCAAGTCACACATGTGCAAGTCTCAAGTAAGTCTCAAGTCTTCACCTTCAAGTCACAAGTAAGTCTCAAGTATTTTTTTCTTGGGCAAGTCAAGTCAAGTCAAGTCACAGGCTATGTCAAGTCAAGTCAAGTCAAGTCCTGTAATAGGTCAAGTCAAGTCCAAGTCAAGTCACCTTTGGCGTATTGTTGTAATTTTAGCTGCAAAATCTGATCTTAATAAAGTGAAAGGCAATATATAAGAAAGTGTAAGTAATCATCACTGGCTAATGTGCCCAACCTGTTATCAAATATTTGTATTGTAAATACTCGTGTTCTGTAAAATACATCATAGACTCAAACAAAACAGTGATAATGTAATTATTGGTTATTTATTGGCAAAAGTGATCTGTACATCGAAAACCAAACACATGTTTTTAACATTGTTTCAGCATTGAGCTGAAACCAGTAACAGCTAAAACAAACTTGTACTAAACTTTGTTACACTCCCTAACTCACTCCACTCACACACACACACACACGCGCGCGCGCACACACACACACACACACACACACACACAGAATATCCACAAGTAGCTATCCTTTTACAAAGTAACAATAACAGCTAAAACAAATACTAACTTACAGTAAATTAAACCGTCACATTTCTTTGCTCTTTTCTTTGCACATTTCTCTCTCACACTTTCTGTCACTCACACTCACACAGTACATCCATAAGTCATTCCCTTTTTGTGAGGAAACAAATAATAGCTAAAACAAATAGCTTATTAATATTAAACTTTGTTACATTTCTCCACTCACACACACACGCACACACACACACACACACACACACACACCACTCCTCGCGTGCGTAATGGGTCAGGCGCGCTCCTCGAGAGCTCGTGTATTTAGACTACACCTTTGTAAGAGACTGACTAAGAGTAAAAAGTGATGAGAGTTTTGTTTATTATTATTATTTGAACGTAGACCCTCGGTCAAGTGATCTCCTGCATACCACAAAACCAAGCCAACAAATGATCTGAGCAACGCCAAGAGACATTAACGCCACATAGCCCTCCACCACAAGCGCAAACAGCGCAATTGGGCAATGCGCAACACAGCGCAACTCTCACATCTGAGGGGGACGAAACCAGGACTGGACCAGGTCTAGACCTGGACTAAACCGGGATTAAACCACCACGGGCCACTCTTTGCTGATTTTGTGCGGCTGGTTTGTGGCTGGGGCTGAGAGTACGCGGTCCGGGCGCCGCGGATCGTTTTCGTGCTCGCAGCCCCGGTGTACGCGCGGCCTCGTGCCTGTGGTGGTGCACGTGGTGCACGCGTTGCGTCCCAGGACATGGCAGTGCCGTTGAATGAGCACGAAAACATTATGTGAACACGCAAGTCATTCAAGTCATCGTGTCTCAAGTCAAGTCAAGTCCCGAGTCCTAGACTTCCAAGTCCGAGTCAAGTCTCAAGTATTTCATTTTTTGTCGAGTCAAGTCACAAGTCATAAAAACAGCGACTCGAGTCGACTCGAGTCCAAGTCACTAAGTCTCAAGTCCCCATGTCTGGTACTGCCCTAATCTCTTTTAGCTATATCATATTTTCCAGCTGGCATTTTTACAGTACAGTACATTTCCCCCTATACTAGTGCAGTTTATCGCTCTAATCCATGTCTATTGCATGTCCTTGGTACTTGTTGTTGTCCTTGTTTCGGGCTGTTTCTTTCTATTGAACATTCATTCCTTCTTGCACTGACAAGCCCCCCTCTCATCTAAGATTTCACATTGACTTTACCCTTTCCCTTAACATTCCACATTGCACCAGTTTAATTACAGAGGCCCAGGGCTGCAGACTAATGTGTTTTTGGCGTCTTATATCGGTAGGTGTGGAGAGAAGAAGGAGGGAGGAGAGAGAGAGTAAACACCTGATAGAAAATGTATTTAAAAAGAGGGGAGGTAGGGGGCTGAAAATGAGCAGGTTTACTGGCTCCTGGGGGTAAACATGGGGACAGGGCCATTTGTCAGAGGAGGGAGCAGTGCACACAACAGGTGAATGTGCTGTGGGTAATACAAGCTAAGGCTAGGGTGGAGTGAAGGGTTACATGTAAAATTGTGCCTTTTATAAAAACAAAAATAAAAACTTTTTTTTTTTTACAGCAATATATTATACAGCAATAACTAGATTAAAAATACCGTATGGAACTTTTAAAAGTTAGAAAGTAGAAAACTAATATCACATTTACGGAACATTGTCCATGGAGATCAATAGGTTTTATGCCACACTCTGGAATATTATATTATAGCCAAAGAAACAACATTTCCATGGAAGCAAGCAGAAGAAGTTTGTAGAGATGCAAGCCCTTTCAGAGGAAGAATATTTATTTTTTCTGTAAACACAACTACACAACCAATATGATAACAGGAGAAGTTCAATTTGTCAACTGGACCAAGTTTGTTTGGTTGAAAACGTTTCGCCGCTCATCCGAGAGGCTTCGTCAGCTCTAATAAGAATACTGGTAAGACACTTGCTTATATCTTGCTGTAGGGAGGAGCTACCTAGCTAACTACTTTCCGGAACTATCTCATTGGTTTCGGTCTTTTGTTTCTCTGGCGTCTAGCTTAACGATCCCTATTCATCCCTACACGCCTGCTTTTTCACACCTCTGGCCCTGACCTGGCTAGCCCCATTGTTTCCCTGTTTGTTTGATCTAGGCTTAATAATGGAATTGTAGATGGGATGCAAATTATATCTTACGCCACCATTTCTGTTCAGAGAAGGATTCTCTTTTTTGACAAAAATAGCCTCTTTAACTCCCCTCTCAAACCAATTCTTTTCCCTGGCTAAGATCTGAACCTCACTGTCCTCAAAAGAATGTCCCGTGGCTTCTAGGTGAAGATATACGGCAGAAGACGGTCCACTCTGGCACGCCCGTCTGTGTTGGTACATCCTCTTGTGAAGTGGCTGTTTGGTTTCTCCAATATAGCGCTCACTGCAGTCTTCACTACACTGAATGGAGTAGACCACATTGCTTTGTTTGTGGCTCGGTGTTTTGTCCTTTGGGTGGACGAGTTTTTGTCTTAAAGTGTTTGTGGGTTTGAAATAAACTGGGATTTCATATTGTCTGAAAATCCTCTGTAGTTTTTCCGACACGCCGGCCAGGTACGGAATCGCTACCCCTTTCCTCCTGGGTTCGGATTCTCTATTATCTTGTTTCTTGCCCTTGTCTCTCTTGGTTTTGTTAACAGCCCATTTGGGATAACCACAAACAGAGAGGGCTTCCTGCACATGTTGTTCTTCTTTTTCCTTACCCTCTGTGCTTGTGGGAACCACTTGGGCCCTGTGTTGTAATGTCCGAATAACACCCAGTTTGTGCTGCAGTGGGTGGTGTGAATCAAAAAGCAGGTATTGGTCTGTGTGTGTGGGCTTCCTGAAGACTTCTACTTGGAGTCCCCGGTCTCCTCCTATCGTTACTGCACAATCTAAGAACGCCAATGTGTTATCCTTGGCATCTTCACGGGTGAATTTGATATTAGGATCTACAGAATTGATATGTGCAGTAAAAGGTTCCAAATCTTGAATTTTGATTTTTGTAAAATTATCATCAACATAACGAAACCAGTGTGTGGGAGGAGTGCCTGGATATGAGGCTAAGGCACTCTGTTCAAATTGTTCCATGTATAAATTAGCCATGATAGGCTAACCAATATGAAACCAATATGAAATATTGGTTTCATATGAAAAAATGAAAACAAAAACAACCCAAAAAACATAATTTTATGTATGTAAAATGCTACATACTGTGACTTTAAGAAAATATGTAATGTAAATGTGTCTATCTTTGAATTGCATACATATTCCTTTGTTCAGCTAATGTTTTCTTAAAGGTCCCATGGCATGAAATTTTCACTTTCTGAGGTTTTTGAATGTTAATGTGAGCTTCCCTACCCTGTGGCTAAAAGTTGCCCTACCCTGTGGCTAAAAGTTGCATATTGTCTAAACTGAGCATTTGCGATCCTTTTCTGCGTTTGAAAAAAACACAGCTCAAATGGGCGATTCTGGACAAGGCACCTTATTGACGTCAGATCGAAAAAAGAAATGCAAATGCAGTTCCACCATCGCCTGGATCTCCACCCCCTGTCTCTGGAAATCACGCCCAGAGAGTTTGGACCGCGGAGGAGCTACGCAATGCGAAATGCGTTTTTTTATTTGCCTGGAGGCACATGCGAGTGTTTCTAGGCTTGGAAGTCCTTTACCTGACCCTTTGGACCTCTGAAACAGCAGTGGTTTAATTTTATTTTCTGTACAAATGTGTTTTTTTTCATCGAAAAGGCTGTCCTCTCCTCCTTCGTGCTTACACATGCGGAAGTGGGGCCAGCACACAGCGCACCGCTAAAACAAGGAACCAGCGGCGCATTTGCCCCCCCCCCCTTCCTCTTACCAATCTGTCTCCTTCTCATTTGCATTCAAGCAACAAGGCCCAGAATGAGTCGTTCAGAGAGTTATTTTTTGACTCTGACTGTGTCTTTCCCATGCACTAAGTGTTGATTTTGAAGAAGGATTCATTTACAGTATTAGGGAACCATTAAGGAGCCATATAAAAGCATCAAGAAGTACCATGTCATGGGATCTTTAAAGGTACTTGATTTTTTACAGTTCTAAAGCATGAAAAACTGAATTATTAAACTAAACTACAGTGGTTCATGCTTATTTCTCATGCTATTAATGCCTTCCTAGTATCCTATTTATGAGGATAAGAATTAGTTTATAAGAGTATTTCACCACTTTCAGAGTTTTGTCACAGCCACTAAGCTTCCTGGTTTTAGCTATAAATTCACCTGAATAAATGCAAAATATTTTAATGCCATACTGTGCAACAAGTAAAGTAGTAACATCTCCATGGAAACAGAACCCTGACCAGAAAAAATACTTGGTGCAACATTTATTTATTTAAAACAAAGTGCATATTTACAAGAGAAAAAGAAAGTGAATATACAAAAGTGATGGAACTATGGGGAGCGAGACAGAGGTTTGTAGTTGTCATGGTAAGGGAGGAGACTCAATAGAGACAATAATGGAAACAATCACAATAAATAAAGTTATAATAATAAAGATAAAATACTTGTAATAACAAACACAGACTCACACGCACACACAAGCACACACACAAGAATATGATATAAAATAAGAATATACACAAGCCTTTCACGTCAACATCCATTTTGTATTTTGCCCTGAGCATCCGTCTCCTTGTCAGATGTTGATCTCCAGTGCTCCTGATGGATGCCCATGTCAGTCCTGTTCTGCTTATGTCACATCCCCATTGTTTTTCCCGTTTGCCTCCACATTCATTATCTGTCCTGTTTTTACCACTGTCATTAAGGGGGTCACACCTCCATGAATTCACTGCTAAATCGATTTCTCCTCTCATCAGTGCTGGTTGTTGTTTTGGTCTGGTTTTGATTCATGGCATAGGAGCTGCATTGATTTGAACTGCTTTTTAGGGCTCAGCATGGGGCCAATTATATTCACTCTGCTATTACTGTGTTAATTCTCTGGTTTTGGCAAGAACTCATGTATATATGTATCTATATCTATATATCTAGATGTATATAACGCTCATGTATATAAGTGTTGTCATAGTACTAAAATTTCAAACTCGATTTTGATATTAAAAGGCCCATATTACGCTGTTTTCTGGTCTATTTTATAAGGTTGATTCCTCATCAAAAACATATCTGGAGTTGTGTATTGTTTCATTCACACAAACCCTTCATATTTAGACTGAGTTGTTCTCTCAAATGGAAAACACTCTGTTCCACCTTGTGATGTCATGTGGTAATACAGGAAATGTTCTGTTGTTTTTAAACTCCATACACACTCACTAGAATCATTTGGATGATTTTAGTCCTGGAACTGGCAATCTTTACTAAACAAAAGTTAAAAGGAGCTGTTAACTCGAAAAGTAATGCTTCGTGACATCACAAGGTGGAACAGAGCATTTTCAGTTTTGGAGATAGACTCATAATAAAGGACTACTCAAACATGTGCGAGTGACAAAACACAACTTCAGGTATGTTTTTGATCAGGTAACTAACATTAAGTTTTCTTCTTCCCACTCCTTTTAGGGCAAATGTTTTGTTTTTGTTTGTTTTTTTTGTTGTTATTTCTGTTTATTGTTATTTCTGTTATTGCACTTTTAAAAGAATGTAAGTTGCTTACTTCCCCAAAATAAATAAATAAATAAATAAATAAATAAATAAATAAATAAATAAATAAATAAATAAATAAATAAATAAATAAATAAATAATAAAAATAAATAACATTCTGACTTAAAACTTTCAAGAATCAGCGTAATATAGGACTTAATATAGGCCTAGGTATAAATAGTTTTAAAGAATAGATTCCATACTACTACTGCCTATTCCAATTCCATGACGGTTAAAAAAAAAAAAAAAATATATATATATATATATATATATATATATATATATATATATATATATATATATATATATATATATATATATATATATATATATATATATATATTTAGTCTTTATTTATACAATAGAATGTCATTACATTAAATCATAGTACTTTCTTTTATATTACCATGTGACCTTATAATCCCTCAGTGGTCCTGTAGGTTCCATAGTGGTCCATGGGCGTATACTAGTCTATGTGCTCTTATACTTGTTCTGATCAAACTCAGGATCATTCTAAAGCTATTAAGGAAAGGTTCATTTCTGGCCGGTGAATGAATTAATACTTGAATTAAGAATTAATTCAAGTATTACTAGATTATTACTAGAATTAATACTTGCTCAAATGAGTATCTTGTTTCAATTTTCTGATCTGACTACATTCACTGTACAGTACTTTTCACTGTATCTTTTTGGCTCAATTTTTTTTGTTTTTTTTAAGTTGGGTTTATTCAGGCTACAGTTACTTATTATTCTGCCTCTTTACAGTATTTTTAAAGACAGTAGAAAGGCCTAATAGTATTTTTGCATGACATTATTTTCAATTGACTAGCCTACCATTGAAGTAAACATGATAGCGGGGCTACTAATATGGAGGCACCAGTTACCAATTATGCTATTACCTGTTTTATTCTCTGGTTCTAGAAAATGCTGACGTATCACTCCACCACAGAAAATGCAACTTTGGCATTATGTAAACAAGAGAAAACGTAGTCCCACAGTGTATTCAATCTGACAACTTCTGTGAATTGTTGCTTTGTGCATTTAATAAGCATTCTCCCTATAGGCATCTGATTTCATTTGTAAGAGTGTAATCGGATCAGCTGCAGTTATCACATTTTCAATTGTTGTATTTTTTAGTTGGAAAAATGAGCCAGGACACTTGACAATAATAATAATATAATATTAGCTTTTGAATTTGATTCTTTTAAACAAATATTAGACCCTATTGGAAGTCAGACGTGTGTCATATCTAACCACAAAACTAAAGAATTACCATCATAGCAGATTGAAAACTAGATTAAATTCCTATATTACGCAAAATTCACTTATGTTAGAATGTTGTGAATGTTGAAACATACCTGGAGTTGTGTTTTGTTTCATTCACAGACGTTTGAGTAACCCTTTATTATTAGTTTGTCTTCATCTTCAAAGCTCAAAATGCTTTATTCCACCTTGTGATGTCACGAAGTGGTAGTTTTCAAGTGAACAGCTATCTTCTAACTTAAGTTCAGTAGAGATTGGCAATTCTAGGACTGAAACTATCCAAATGATTTAGTGAAGGTTTATGGAAGGCGTTTGAAAACATAGTAGAGCACTTCCTCTGTTACCACATGACATCATGGTAGAAGAGAGTATTTTCTTACCTACATTTGCCGGGTTTGTGTGTGAATGAAACAAAACACAACTCTGGCTATTTGTGATGAGGACAACATTATAATATAGATCAGAAAATTGTATAATATAGGGCCTTTAATATCACATCCGAGAATCTGAAAACCGCCAATAGAAATTCAGGATACTATTTTATTTTTTCCAAACATAAATTCATAAAGTCAAGCACAAAGCCCTTAGCCACTGTTGGTAGAAATGGCCCCGTTCTGCAATCATGGCTGCAGCCCCAAACTGAACAGTGTGGTAACAATAGCTGTCAGATTACTGCTTTAAACCAATTCCTCATTCTCATTCAGTCCACAGCCTTGGCCTCTTTGATTATTGTAACGGGAATAATGGAAAAACGCTCCATTATTTGCCTGATTTGTAATACCCTCAATATCAAATCTCGCTTAAAACTCACGCAGGGCCCAGGCTCAGAGTCACAATAGAAATGTCTTCTGCTATTGGATCATTTGAATTCAGGCGACTGGATTTGGCTCCAGGTCAGGGGCAGCCCGACTGAGAAAAGGGGTGTTTTTGTATTTAGTAATTCATTTAATAGTCTTTCCATAGGTTTCAAAATGATGAGAAATTAGGATGGTTGTCATAGTGATTACCAATTTAAAGGTACAGTGTGTAGGATTCGTGGTGCATAGGTGGTTAGTAGCTATTCCACTTCCTCTTTTGGCTATGGCAGACCTCGAGGGTCACCCGGGCGCGCCGTAGCGCCGACAGCTCGCGTGCCCGCGCACGAACCGCGCGCCGCTGTATACATAAAACGCGGTCCCCCGTTCACTTTTTTTTTTTCTTTTCTCATGAAAACACACAATCCCGATCATGATTCATGACAATCTACACATCAAATGAAACCTTACAGTCTCCCCTTTTTGACTATGCAATTCATTTCCCTGCAAAACAATCACTCCCCGAGCACATGGGGCTTTTATACAGAAAAGCACAAAACGAGGTTTGTTACTTAGCTTACCTTTGAAGGCTCTGCACAGGTCAAACTCTGTATTTCACCATAAACTTGGTCTCAATCTGTCCATAAGGATCCAGCGAATAAAATCCAGTAAAACAATTTAGTCCAAAATACGTGTTAGATCCATTACGACGTGTGATACAGCAGCATGCTCCCCCCTCCCCCCCTCCCCTTCCCCTTCTCTCCTCTCCTCCGCTCCCTCAGGCAGCGCGGCTGAGCAGCTGTTAGCAGGAGCCGAGGCGAAGGATGAGCCCAAATGTCCTTCTGCGGCTCTCGTATTCAAAATGGCTGCCTCTAATATGGGGAAGATCCCCCTTTTATGTGACTATATCTAAGTCCAAAAGAATACTTTGATTTCATGATGGAAGTGAAAAGGCTTGGAAAACAATGTATTTTTGAATGGGTATCTTCAATTTCAGTAAAGTAAAAAAGTAAAATCTTACACACTGTCCCTTTAAAGCAAAATATGATATTGTGTGAATGGTAAAAATGTCCTCAGAATGTTGCATATAACTGGAAGATGAAACCAAGGAGGAAGAATAATTTCATGTATTTATCTATTTCAGTTAGATTAGTTTCATTCATGCTTGTTTGAATAATCTTGCATATTTTGGTAATCTCCAGAGGTGAAAATGTTTTCTCCACCTTTATCTCTAATATTATTGATTTTCATTAATGATACACTTAAATACATGTAAATATTCTCCATCCACAATAGCATGTAGTAGAAATAATCTTTTGACTAGACTAGACTAAGGCTACGTTCACACTGCAGGGCTTAATGCTCAATTCCGATTTTTTTGTGAAATCCGATTTTTTTGCGAGGCCGCTCACATTTCCAGTTAAATGCGAATTGTATGTGATCTCCAGTGTGAACGCTAAACTCCCCAAAAGTGTCCCGCATGCGCCTTGGAGGACACGATGACGTCACACGCAGCGAACGCGCTCAATGTTTACGGAAGTAGCCTAAAGTTGCTTTCGTACCGGAGCCAAAACATGTACAGCTTATTTGTTTTAAGGAGGAGACGGAGAAGGACGAGGTTTTTGGCCACAGCGTTTTGCGGGGCAGTGGCAGCAACTTCTGCAGAAAGGAACATGTGGGTGCGGAGTCACATGCAGGAGGGGTGGGATTGCTACGTGCTTCGCCACTTCACTGATACGAGTTTATATACTATTTTCGCATGACGAGAAGAACGTTTGTGCACATTTGTGAACGCCTACTTGTACCACTCTCATTGGAGGAAACACACTCAGGTCGGATGAATGCGACCTGGCCGTTCAGACTGAAGTCGCATGTCAAAAGATCGGATATGTATCGGATTTAGGACCACATATCCAAGTGGCCTGGATCGCATTTGAAAAAATCGGATCTGTGTCGTTCACACTGTCATTAGAAGATCAGATACAGGTCGCATAGAGGCAAAAAAAATCGGATTTGGGTCGTTTCAGGCTGCAGTGTGAACGTAGCCTAAGTGAAAAAATAATCACAGATTTCTCAACTACTACAATAATCTTTAGCTGCAGCCCTAGTTGGAAGTGCTTTTTTTTCAATTTCTTAAAAAAAAGTCCTATATTAAACAAACGTGTATGAGTTATTGTTGTTGTTGTTTTTTCATGTAGTGATAATTTTCAAGTGAACAGCTACCATTGACCTTTTGCTCAGTAGAGAGTGTAATTTCCTGATCTGAAATCATCCAAATGATTACAGTGAAGGTATATGGAGTTTAGAAACACAATGGAGCACTTCCTGTATTACCACATGAGATCAAAAGGTGGAACTGGTTATTGATTGCGGGTGAATGTTTGTAATTGAGTTGTCTTAAGTAATGCACGTTTTAGAATGATGAATTTTAACTTTGTAATGTGATTTTTTTGTTATGTAGAAATGACACCTAACATCTGTCAAGGGACTATGGATGAAAATTAGCCATTTGGCTAACTCTGGCATATTTACATGCAAATGTTGATTAATATGCACTGTCCCTGAAATAAACAAATAAAATAAAAAATAAAATAAATGAACAGAGTGTTTTCTGTTTATGAGAACAACACAACCTAAATATGCAGGGTTTGTGTGTTAAACATGTGAAGGGAATAAATGAGGAAACAACATTATAACACAGACTAGAAAATAGCATAAAATGGGCCCTTTAAAGAACATTGCTCATACTGCCACTTAGCCTCACTTTAAAACCAGCAGCTATTGCTTTTATCATTTAATTTCCAGTAGTGTCAATAGAAACACTCTTACATACAGTGCATCACCATGAATGGCAAAGGGTAGTCTAGGTGGTGCGTAAAACATGACATTTTAAAGTTTCACTCAGGCTAGTGTTTTAATATCATTTGACCTTTCCTGTCTGTGACTGACACATGTATCTGGAAGGTCATACAGTGTAAATGAGCAGAATCTAGTCTTATCTACCTATATACAATCAAAGGTGCATGAGCCACTGCTGTTGTACTGTTCTCAATCAATTCATCACCATGAGAAACATACAGTAATAGCCTTTTATGCTATAGATAGTGGGGGTAATATTTCTTGAGTATTGATTGTATTGTCCATTGTATGTTGTTTTAGTGCTGCAAACAACAAAATGGCAGGAAACCATTCCGTAGCTGTTCTGTGTCCATTACCTCTACCGATTTTTGTTTCGACTCAATTCTTGTTTATTTCTGTGCAGTGTATAAGCTTGCTTTTAAAGGGCCCATATTATGCTATTCTGATCTAATAGTGCATTAGGATGTTGTATCGTCATCACAAACATGCCTGGAGTTGTTTTGTATTTTATTCACACATGCTTAATGCACAAACCCTGCGTATTTAGGCTGAGTTCTTCTCTCAAACAGAAAATACTCTTTTCCACCTTGTAATAATGACATGTGGTAAGACAGGTAGTGCTCCACTGTGTTGTTACACTTTATACACCCTCACTAGAATTGTTTAGATGATTTCAGCCTTGGAATGTCTGATCTCTACTAAACTAAAGGTAAAAGGTAGCATGACATCACAAGGTGGAACAGAGCATTTTGAGCTTTGGAGATATAAACAGACTAATGATGTGTGAATTCAAAAACAAATCTAGGTATGTTTTTGAGGAGGTAACAACATTCTAACATTGCTTAAAACTTACAAGAGTGAATCTTGTATAATACAGCACCTTTAAAATGTTGGCCTCACCTTGTCAAATATATTTTAGCAAATACCTGTAACTCCTTTTTAGTTTAACACGTTTTATACTTATTTCTTCAACATACCTGGAAACATAAAACATATCTGTATTTGTGTTTTGTTTCATTCATGCAATCCTATAAATGAGTAATTATTCATTTGACTCACCTCAAAAGTTGAGATACATTTGAGATACAACAAATTGAGATACATTTGTTAAGTGCCTAATTTTACTATGAGGCATCTCAACTTTAAAGGGACAGTGTGTAAGATTTTTACCGAAATTGAAGATACCCATTCAAAAATACAGTGTTTTCCAAACCTTTTCACTTCCATCATGAAATCAAAGTATTCTGTTGGAGTTAGATATACCTGCATAAAAGGGGGATCTTCCCCATATAGAGGCAGCCATTTTGATTACGAGAGCCGCAGAAGGACATTTGGGCTCCGCCTTCGCCTTCGGCAAGGGCTCGTGGTTTTCACACGAGATAGTACGCGTTTGGATAAACAACGACAAGCATGTTGCCGGATCACATGTCGTAATGGATCTAACACGTGTTTTGGACTAAATTGTTTTACTGGATTTTATTCGCTGGATCCTTACGGACAAATTGAGACCAAGCTTATGGTGAAATATTGAGTTTGACCTGTGTAGAGCCTTCAAAGGTAAGCTAAGTAAACCTCGTTTTGTGCTTTTCCGTATAAAAGCCCCATGTGCTCGGGGAGTGATTGTTGTGCCGGGAAATGAATTGCATAGTCAAAAAGATGAGACTGTAAGGTTTCATTTGATGTGTAGATTGTCATGGTACACGATCGGGAATGTGTGCTCTCATGCGGAAAGAAAAAACAAACAGTGAACGGGACCGCGTTTTATTTATACAGTAGTTGTCGGCAAGGGGTACACGGTTCGTGCGCGGGTACGCGAGCTGTCCGCGTTACGGCGCGCCCGGGTGACCCCCGAGGTCTGCCGTAGCTAGAACAGGAATTGCAATAGCCACCATCCACCTATGCGAAACGAATCCTACACACTGGACCTTTAAAGCTAGCAGCTCTTGTTTTGAACCAAATTTGAATTGCTTTATAGTCCTTGCCCTCTCTGTCTACAACCATGTTATTAAACTTATTTGAATATATAAAAGAAATGCTCAAGGTCAGTAGTTAATTGTAGGTCTATATCTTATATTATATTAATTACATACCTTATATATATTTGGTACTTCAAAATATTAGAGAAATCCATACTTGTGTTCAGTGTATGATGGTCAAGGTCATTGCTACCGCGATAGATAGTGGGGAAAAACATAGTTATAATATAGTAAATGTTATGGTAGAAGCTGGTAATTTTTGACAGTCTATTTTACATTTTGCCTTACATTTGAATCATGTAATCAAAGAGGAAAATCAGAATCCTTTGTCTCTCCTCTCCTCTATGTGCACATCTGGCCTGATAGTGGTTGGTGGTTCAGTATATGGTGAGTGATTGAGTGCTCACAGCGGCCTGACCACAGTAATAAGAAGAGGCTGTTCTCTGCTCGGCTCCCTGCGTGCTGAGATGGATACCCGCTCATGCTTTCACGCTAATGCAATAAAGTTAAAACATTTTAGAGGTCGCTCATATCACTTCATTTATCACCGTTTCTGACCACCACACCAGCCCTGCCTACAGACTTACAAATGAGACTGGAAAAGGAGAAATAAGGTTCACTGATGGAGTTGGAGTTGTCATTTGAAAGAGATAACTTGATAACATAGCTTAGCATTTATAGTGATGTTTGAATGTGACAGATATTTAAGCCTGAGGTTCTAGTCTCATTGCATTTGTGGATCTATTATGAATCTCATCTTCCAGGCTTCACTAACATGTATCATGCACTATTGGACATCTTACTCTTGCATTTCTTGTAACTAGAAGTGTATCATGATAGATTACAGTACATTTTTCACTAAAACATTATTACATTTTAAATTTAAAGTAGGCCTATAATGCACAATCAACTTTTAAGATGTTTTAAACATGCTGTAGTTATATCCACTCACCATTTACTCACCCTAAGTTGCATTTGGAGTGATTTGTGCATGTTTGAACAATCTTTAAACACTTATTTTCACGTTACTTAGTTCATTCTCCAATTTTCATAATCAGTTATAGGTGTAGGATTCGGCAGCGTCATGTAGTCATTTTGGAACAAATGTTTTAATATCTGCTGCTCCCTAGTGTGATCTGCAGCTATTTATTGGAGAGACCGGCTCTTTGTTGTGATGACGTTTATGGCGCCTTCTGCTCCCATTGGATACCGCATTTTTCTATTGCATATTCACTTTTGTTAAAGGGACAGTGTGTAAGATTTTTACCTGTTAATTACTGAAATTGAAGATACCCATTCAAAAATACATTGTTTTCCAAGCCTTTTCACTTCCATCATGAAATCAAAGTATTCTTTTGGACTTAGATATAGTCACATAAAAGGGGGATCTTCCCCATATAGAGGCAGCCATTTTGAATACGAGAGCTGCAGAAGGACATTTGGGCTCATCCTTCGCCTCGGCTCCTGCTAGCAGCTGCTCAGCCGCGCTGCCTGAGGGAGCGGAGGAGCGAAGGAGAGAAGGGGAAGGGGAGGGGGGAAGGGGGGAGCCTCGTGTAAACAAGCATGCTGCTGTATCACACTCGTAATGGATCTAAGACGTATTTTGGACTAAATTGTTTTACTGGATTTTATTCGCTGGATCCTTATGGACAGATTGAGACCAAGTTTATGGTGAAATACAGAGTTTGACCTGTGCAGAGCCTTCAAAGGTAAGCTAAGTAACAAACCTCGTTTTGTGCTTTTCTGTATAAAAGCCCCATGTGCTCGGGGAGTGATTGTTTTGCAGGGAAATGAATTGCATAGTCAAAAAGAGGAGACTGTAAGGTTTCATTTGATGTGTAGATTGTCATGAATCATGATCGGGAATGTGTGTTTTCATGCGAAAAAAAAAAAAAAAAGTGAACGGGGGACCGCGTTTTATGTATACAGCGGCGCGCGGTTCGTGCGCGGGCACGCGAGCTGTCGGCGCTACGGCGTGCCCGGGTGACCCTCGAGGTCTGCCATAGCCAAAAGAGGAAGTGGAATAGCTACTAACCACCTATGCGCCACGAATCCTACACACTGTACCTTTAAGTAATTTTTGATGAATATTGCAATTTAAAATGTTCAAATTATACCATAATAGCTATATAGCAGAAACAAGCACAAAAGGGCTTCTTTAACAAAAAAAAAACCCAAAAAATCATTCCCTTTTTCAAGTTTGACAATTGGGTTGCAGTAAATTTTGGTAGAATCATTTTGGTTCCTGGGTGGACATGGGCATCCAACACATTTTGAACTGAAGAAAAGTCACTTTATATCGGTGCAATGCTAGCACATGCTGTGTACATGTCAAACATTATGTCTCAGCCACAAAATGTATTTTTATTGTGAAGGGCTTTTGGGAGGTCGAAGTTGTTGTCAGTTGGATGTTTTTGTTCTAACCGTTTTCAGCTTGTCACTTCCTTGTTTTTGAATGGACATTTATTAAAGTTGAGACCCTGACATACTCTGCGAAATCCGGTCTACTTAACACAGTTGTATTTATTTCTTATTCAAAGAAGACCTACTGTGCAGTGCTATGTCTGCTATATAGCTATAAAATCTGTGACCCTGTAGCTCATTATGTTATAAATTGGACATTTTAAATCACAAAATTAATCTAAAACTACTTAATAAACTAAACAAGTCTGCTAACTTCTGGGTTTGAAAACCTTGAAGCCCATTGGGACCTGATGTTACTGTAAACGTCATCACAATATCTTGTGGATAGCTGCAGATCACAGACTAATAATGCATTACAGCGTTACTCAGACATCTGTGAATGAAAAAAACACAACTATGTTTTTGAGGAGGTAACAACATTTTAACATGGCTTAAAACTCACAAAAGTCAATTTTGTGCAATATATTTTAGCAAATTCGTGTAACTATTTTTGAGCTTTACACATTTTATAAAGTTATTTCCTTGACATACCTGGAAACATAAACGTCATCACATTATCTTGTGGATAGGTGCAGATCACACTAGCGAGTAGCAAATGTTTTTTCATTTGTACCAAATTACTACACGAAGCTGCCGAATCCTATGCATATCACTAAAATAAAACTACAGAACAGAGTGAGTAGAGAGCAGTGGGCGTATGCCGGTAAAAATGGGGACTGACCAGCAATTAAAAATAAGAAATTAAAGATTACTCCGACATGCACCAATCGCTCCAAATACAACTTTGGGTGAGTAAATTGTGAAGGGAAACAACTATAAAGCGTTTTTCATAATAGGTCTGCTTTGAACAGTTCCACAACCCAAGCCTGTAAATGAATAATTTCAGATGAGCCCTCTTTCACCTGTAGATATGTTTAGAATGTTCTAACACTGAACACAGGAGCTGCGATGTGAGGAGCAGAGCCATTTCAGGATCATAAAAGTGGTCCACTTGAGAGTGAGGACGTACAGTAGCACTCTTCAACACGTTTAATTCAATGGGAGAAATTCTGTCAAATCAGATAGTAACAAAACTGTGAACAAATCAAGCTAATTAGTCTCACAGTTGGCTGCAGTGT
Organism: Paratrypauchen microcephalus; assembly: GCA_036785185.1. Taxonomy (NCBI): domain Eukaryota; kingdom Metazoa; phylum Chordata; class Actinopteri; order Gobiiformes; family Gobiidae; genus Paratrypauchen; species Paratrypauchen microcephalus. The sequence goes on along the minus strand of JAVJIX010000016.1, from coordinate 8,756,035 downwards.
CGCCCTCCAGTGCTCTGATTGGCTCATTAAATCTGAACACACACAACTTAAAGATATAAAACAGGTGAGACTTCTAGATCTATATCACTCAGCCTTTAGTAACATAAAACTGCTATTAATCTTGCATACTTCTTCTACTTCTATGGATGATTCAGGTTTTAATTTAATAAAGGGGTTAGGAGTGAGCATATTAATTAGGGAGTTTACTAAACCTGAATCATTCTTAATAGACTGTTCATTATGAATTGAGTCTTTCTTCATGTTTTGTTAAAGGTGCATTGTGTAACTTTTCTGGTGGAGGGTCCATTAAATGCTTTTCTCCATGGAAGAGGTTATTGCTTCGTCTGGAATGTTTCTTAGTATGGGATTAAAACTTTCTGTCTTCATGGAGATCAAACCAAACAGAGTTACAGGTCAGACTTGTGGAGAGGCAATCCGCTCATGGTTTTCTAGGTATTTTTGAGCTATAAAACCAACTGCAATTGAATACATGTAAACTAAAGCTGTTTAATCTCATATTGTGGAACATTCCAGGCAGAGCAATGACATATCCCTGGAAACAAGCAGGTGATGGACCCCCAACCAAAAAGTTACACAGTGCACTTTTAAGGCTTATAAGGTGTAGATATGTTAAGTAACCAATGCTTTTTCTCAAGATTGCCTGAAAATAAGGAATGATTTGATGTGAATGATTGCAACAGTAAGGGTAAGATGATTTCATGTAATATCCCAGTGAGCATGTTGTGGTACAGGAGCCTCTTAAACATTATGGGTCGTGTAGGACGTTAATGTATTACAGTAGTTCAAAGTGAAACCATCTTGTGAAGATCATCTCTCACTCTTCATCATCTCTCTTCATCTCTGCAGAAGATAAAACGTTCCACTCTTTCTTTGAACTTCCTCCTTTGAACAGTTTGCTAGATATTAAGTTTTAAGTTTAAAAAAAGAAATTAAAATACATTATCAGACACTACACGAGTTGTATGACTGTGTGTGTTGAAATTCTTATTTAAAGGAGAAATACTATGCTAAATCAACTTTAAAAAGCTTTTAAACATGTTACAATGTGCTTCCCCTTTTTCACTCATGCATGCTTGAATCATCTTTAGTATCCTGCATTCAAGTGCTAATCACATTTTCATAATCCTACTATTAGGGATGTAACAATAACCAAAATATTGTGATGTCGTATCATCAGAAGGCTCACAATAATACCATGGGCTATCACAATATATGAAATTACAAGTTTCATGGGAACTATTTTCCAGTGCGGAAGAATACAGCCGAATCACGCAGCACGCTGTGCAACAGGGGAACTCCCTTCCCGGTGCGTAACTGGGATTCCCCTGGCAGCGTGCTGCGTGATACGGCTGTATTCTTACGCACTGGAAAATAGTTCCCACCCAAAATGACCAAGGCAAGCTCTCCGTGTTGATTTGTACATTTATTTGCACTCGATATGAATGCGCACTACACAGAAAGTAATTGGGAAACGCATTGAGCAAATTAATTCCTTTTGGCCGAAATCTTTCTCTGGCGACGTTAGACTCCAGTCTAAGGCGGAGGAGCTGCAGATACCGCGGTGGTCAGTGGCGACAGACTCGGACAATGGCTGGGTGAGCAGGAAAACGCTTTCCACCACTTATTTTAGTCTCTGGACTGTGGGGAGATGCCCAAATTTGACCTGGGGGTGGCATATCCCTTTAAATTCAGTGTTATAGTGCAACAATAGAATAGAATAGAATAGAATAGAATAGAATGCCTTTTATAGTCACTATTCATATGTACAATTTACACTTCAGTGCAGACATTTAAGTAGGATATTTACAATACAGCAGGATATTTACAAAACAGTATAGGAAAAAAATGTGCAAAAAGATTAAAATAAAATAGTGCGAGAAAAGAAAATTAGTGGTTGTCGTCACATTGGTTATCCAGGTTATTGCAAGTCTTGCTCAGATATTGCAGTAGGGGTGACACATACAACCATATATATATATATACACACACACACACACACACACACACGCATGCACGCACGCACACACACACACACACACACACACACACAGCCAAATCAGAGCGAAATACATAATATATGATAATTTGCTTTGTCTCAGGCCAATCCACATCATGAACTGTTATTAAGCACTTTTAAAACTGAATTATTTGGATTATGACAGAAAAGTGGCATATTCACAGTTTTATTGGGCTCCACAAAATATTGCCATAAATATCGTAACGTGAGATGCATATCATGAAAATATTGTATTGAGAGATTTGGATATTATTACATCCCTACCCAAATGAAAAAATCCACTGCTGGCTACTGTGACCTGTAGCTAACAGCTCTCCACAGTGTAGATATCATGGTCCGGCAGTGTGGGACTTTGTTGTATTGGTGTTTACAGTGACATACTGTAAAGGAGCATGCAAAAACCAGTGTTTAAAATATCAGTCAACAAACAAGAGCTTTTATAGACTAATATTGTGTTTGAAAATGTAAACAAATAATAATTTACATTGAAGAAAGATCAGAACTTTTCAGAACTTTTAGCCCCCATGCAGAAGTACATCAAGGCCATTTGTGACGTGGGCCGTCCTCCTGTGGACCCACCACCCGTGGGAGGATTCATGGGGGCTGGTACATTGTGTTCTGGGTGGCAGAACTGCTGCTGCCCTCACAACCCACAAATGGAGAGGTGGAAGAAGATGGGTGGATGGATGGAAAGATCAGAACTATTCAGAAAACTACACACAGCATGTCTTCTTAAAGTACACTTATTCCTTTCTGTGCACAGAGCGAATATTTGCACAAAAACAATGTAGCACCCTTAGAGATAGGGTGAGGAGCTCGGAGTAGAGCTGCTGCTTCTCCATGTCGAGAGGAGCCAGCTGAGGTGGGTCAGGCATCTGTTCCAGATGCCTCCTGGATGCCTCCTTCAGGAGGTGTTCAGGAGGCCTCCGGGGACGACCCAGGACACACTGGAAGGACTATGTCTGCCAGCTGGCCTGGGAACGCCTTGGGGTCCCCCCGGAGGAACTGGAGGAAGTGTCCGAGGCCCCGGATAAGCGTAAGAAAATGGATGGATGGATTGAATGTAGCATGTAGACCTCATTTCCTCTCTGATCAGTGACACTTGCATTATGGGTATTACATGAGGGTAGTTGGCAGGACCCTAAACCCATGAATGTGTTGGTGGATGTACAGGATCAAGAGGCTCTAGAGCGTTGCCTGTGTGTATCTGCCGTCATGTCCTCCAGGAATCTGGAGTCAACTGTCTTTTTCTAGCTCTATCTCTATTTCGCTCCTCTTCCTTCTCTGTATTAGTTTCTTTCTTTGCTTTTGGTCACTCTGTTTCTCTCACTGTCTCATATAATGCATTCTCGCTCCCTCTCTCTTTCTCTTGCCATCACCTCCCTCCCTATGGGACTATGGGAGCAGACATTTTTCTAATGCTTAACCGTAAGAGACACGTGTTTAGTCAGACAAATGAATGCTGGGACCTTGACTAAAATATGCCATGTATTATGTATAAAGCACATATTTATACCTCCTTACAATCTGATGAAGGCTTATTGAAATTCATGATACATTATAGGAAGGAAAAGTGGAACTGTACCATAACTTTCCATTTAATATCAAGTTGCATTTCAGTTGCATAGTTATAGTCCATCATCACTTCAAATATATGCATTATAAATTCAACTGAGCAGCTTTGTATGAGCAAAAATTATGAGACGTCCTAGGCATACATCAGTTTGTAAATACTCCTATTACTTCCAGTTAAAGTCCCAACCAGCATATTAGCTTAACCAATAACATGGAACCGATACCCAATCCAGCAAAATGCTCAGTATCAGCACAGATATTCGATTCCAGTATCAGTATCAGACCAGCCCTATTCCAAACCAAAGTAATTATTAGTGTTTTATACAGACAATTTAGAAGATTTTAAGCTTGTGTACTCTTATGGCAGTTCCAAGTCTGCATAAGTGCATCAAGATTGACATGAGATGCAAGTTAAATTACTGTAAATTTCTGCATGTTAAGATGATATGAACAATATGCAACTCATAGCAGTACTTACAATTCAATAAAAATGTAAGTTGAAATAGTGTAGTTTGGTCTATGCAAGTATGAGCTGTTTTTAAACAAACACTCTTTGATCATTTGTCTGCTCATCAGAAGGTTGGCAGTTCAAATCGATCTCCTGACATAAACAAAGTTGGTACAGTGTTTAGATCCTATATATTGGGTAAGACAGTTCAGCTTTTGCATACTGCTATAATAAATATATGTGTGAAGGACTGAGTGGTTTCTTTTTGAAGATTTATTGCATCTTCTACTCATTCTTTACTTGATTTTTGTCTTTTGTGCTTTTAAGTTTTGGCTAGAGAATGATTCAACTGTAGATTTATGTTTCAGATCTATTACAATGTTCACATCCAGCAAAACTTGCAATTGTCTGTTTATCATGATTTACTAAGCAGAAAAAATCAATATATTCCTTGTCCAAAAAAGACAGATGAGTATTGCAAGCTGTTACACCTATCTCCAGGTGATATATATAAGGAAGCTTTGTGAAGAATCCCTCCCCTCAGTCATCCAGTTAGAATCCATGGCAAAAGGAGAAATTCAATTTGTCAACTGGACAAAGTTTATTTGGTTGAATATGTTTCACAGCTCATCCAAGCTACTTCTTCAGTTCTTCAGAACTGTTCTTCAGAACTGAAGAAGTAGCTTGGATGAGCTTTGTCCAGTTGACAAATTGAATTTCTCCTTTTGCCATAAGGAAGCTTTGTACCACATGTCTAAAATATACTATCTATTATTAAAAATACTCTACCCATCTTACTCCGACTTTTACAGAATCACTACATTCGAAGCAACAAACTATTATTTATCTCAGATTAAAGAAGTTTTATATTTAGTTCTGAATTTTATGAAAATTTTGAAGAGGAGATGTCTTCCTCATTTGAGGGACAAATACTACAAATTAGTGTCTGTAGTTGGACTGTCTCAAATTTGTACTAAGGATTTTCACCCTCTGTTGTCCGTTTTCCTTTTGGATTCAGTCAGAATGTAAAAGAGAGTGGCTGGTCAGGTAATGGTGTAGAAGAAGAAGTGAACTTTATTGATCTCACACTGGAGAAATTCTTCTCTGCATTTTAACCCATCCTATATATATATACATATAGCACACACATTACTGCGCCCGGGGACCATCTCCATGATCTTCTTGCTTCGGCTTGGTCAGGACCTAAGCTGGAGTACCTATGGTGCATGTTTTGGGTTGGTGGGGGAAACCGGAGTGCCCGGAGGAAACCCACCCAGACACGGGGAGAAACATGCAAACTTCACACAGAAAGGCTCGGGCGACCCGGGGATCGAACACAGACCATGCATGCAAACTCCACACAGAACACACACGGAAAGGTCTGGGCGACCCGGGGATCGAACCCGGAACCTTCTTGCTGTGAAGCAGGAGCGCTAACCACTCTGCTACCCTGCCGCCAGTGAGATTTGTGAGATTTTGAAATAATATAAACATTTCACAGATTTAGTTTCCAGTTTGTTCCAGTTTACTCTCTCACATCTTTTCCCTCAGTTACAGTTAAGTTCTTTGGAGGACAGAGGTGATTTGTGCATGACTGACACTGGTACATTTTCTAATGTAACCCCCACAGAGCATGTACATGCAGGACATTGCCACAGCGCGTCTATTCTGTTGTCATCTGAGCTGAGAGGCTCCTCCAGGGCTTTTTTCACCTTTTTGCTCCTTCTCTCGGGGCCCATAATTTAGTGGGGCTGCTGTCATGAGCTGAGCAGTAATAACACGACTGGTCTGATGCAGCAGGACATAGAATGCGGTGCAAATACAACAGTTAAGTTTTTTATTTATTACAGTTCTTGCAAAAATCAGTTACAAAAATGGTGTCATTGTAAAAAAAAAACATATTTAGACAGGGGGTATTATGCAAAATTAACCTTTTTGAGCTTTCTACCATATTTTAACGTTCACTCATCAAAAACATGCCTGAAGCAGTTTTAGATGTCATCCATGCATGTTTGACTAAGCTAGCAATCTCTCCCGGGCCCTATTCAAACCCTCCTTACGGTTAGCTGTAAGCATGCTATTAAAAATACACTACAACTTCACAAACCTGATGCGATGTGCTGTAGATTCATTAGCTAAATGCATGCTTGTGATAGTGCTGTGAAAGGAGAGTGACTTAGCACAGAGAGTAAATAGAGAGGGACTCAGAGCATCAAAAATAAAAGTGAGTCTTATAAAACATGTTAATACGTTGTTTTTGGCGAATATTTTATTTTCAAAACAAAAGGTAGCGTGGTGATCTAAATATGGTATGTGTTAGCGGTTAACACACCATAGAAGTCCTCTTTAAAGATGGTTAACTGGAAATTGTGGAGAGAGTATGGACAAAATGCATTTGCAAAAATTGTAAAGTGTGTGTGGTCTTGACTAGCCTGGCAATCAAAATCAGGAGCAGTCTCATCTAATTTATATCACTACAATAAACTTTTAACTATTAATTATAAAAGATATGTTTATTCCTTCACTTCAGTCATTTCAGTAATTACCCTAATAAATGTAATTATGATTTTTTTTACTGTATTGGAGCAGCCTTACTGAGGTTTTGTGTATTTTTAGTGACACAGACTTTAGCACAAAGGTTTAGTGCTCATATAAGAGTGTGTGTGTGCATGTTGAGAATCCAGCCTGACTCTCATACATAATGCACTTTCATATTCTGCCAAAGAGAGCTGTCAAAACTGTGCAGCGCAGAGTCTGTGGCCTACATCTACAAGTGCACTCAGACTAGTGCATGAAAAAGGAAAAATTACTGCTGTTTTGAGATTACTGCTTTATAAAGTAATTATAGAAATTCTCAAAAAGTAGTTGTTGTTGTTTTTTTTTTTTACAACTGGGAGTTATAGTAAGGGGATTTATGTATTGTAATGATGTTCTGGTCCTTGGGGAAAATAAGTTTAATAGATTTGAATACCTTTATAATGCAATTTGAAATGTCCCCATAACCCCATAGTACCCATGCATTAGCCTTGTACATCATTATAAAGTAAAATCGTTGTATGTCTATGGTCAGCAATATGCAGAAGTTACCTTGTTTTTTGTTTCCATGTCTTTATTTCTGGTTATATTTAAGCATCATTTTCTTTGTCCGTGAATACTGTAAGGATATTGTAATTACTAGAAAGTGACATCACCCATAAAGTTCAAATCTAAAACCAAAACTCAGAATTTGGAGCCGAGTTCCATATTAGGAATAGGAATTTATCTATGGACAAAATAGCTAAATAAAAACACCAGCATCATGTAGAGCAGGCTAATACAAACATTTTAAGAACAAAGTGACAAGGCTCACTGCAGCAGCTACAGAGAGAGAGGTGACAATTTTTCACTGTAGTGAATTTGAGTCGATGGAGCCGGAAGCACCCCTGTGAACCTATTTCCTATTTCCCATTTGGAACGTGGAAGCTAGTAGGTTAGTTATGTCCATTTATATACAGTTTATGGATCAGGGTGAAAGGATACTTACTCAACCTCTTTGTGGCCCAAAATAATATGATATATATAAATTATTTCTGTTTATTATAGTGATAGTAGTAGTTTTAGTAGTACAGGGAGTCCTCGGGTTACGACGTTGATCCGTTCTTAAGACGCGTCGTAACCCGAATTTCGTCGTAAACCGGATTTTGCCTTTGATCTTCCAACCAAAGCACCAATAACCTTTCCATCTCAATAATTAGACCACTACGCTGCTTGGTTATCACTGCCGCTTTCATAGGAGCAGATCAGAGCCCACATCAGGTACTTCCGCCCACATTGGACACGCACACGAGGCTGTCTTCTTCTTCTCCCTACAACCACAACAGAGCGTATTCTTCCGCCGTGCGCCGCGCGCCGCGTGCGTTTGTTTACATCTTTTACCACGCTAAACCGTGTAAGACGGAATGACGCGTAATATATACATATTTTTTTAATGGGGGCGCGTTCGTAACCACGAAACGTCGTAACCCGAGACCGTCGTAACCCGAGGACCCCCTGTAGTAGTATTATCTCTTGTACTACTGACCTGATCACATGGGCCTTTGTACTGCTTGTAATGCATCTAAAGTCATGAGTGTACTGTGTAGTAGTTACAGTTACACACAGCCTTATACAGCCTCATACAGCCTTATACAGCCTTGTCCTGCTCTTTAACGCTCCACTGCTCCTCCATCACTGCCCTGTTCTTCTGAATGTCCTTGCTTCACTTTACATGTGTGTGCTTTGGTCCAGGCTCTGTGTGGACAGAGACAGAGACAGAGAGAGGGAGGGAGGAAGAGAGGGATGGAGGGGGAGAGGGAGAGACAGAAAGAGACAGAGAGAGAGAGAGAGAGAGAGAGAGAGAGAGACAGAGATGGGGGAGAGACAGAAAGAGACAGAGAGAGAGAGAGAGAGAGAGAGAGAAGGTAGAGGAGGAGAGGAAAGCGGAGATAGGAGATGAGGAGAGAGAGTTAGGTGGAGGAGAGAGGAGAGAGAGAGAGAAGAGGAGCAGGTTTGTACTGGTGTGTAGTGAGGCAGAAGCAGCAGTGTGATGCACGTGGAGTCTCTCATCTGTTTTCCATTTAAGACCATGCAGAATTAAGGACAGGAGCATCAGTGCTTCCATATGTGACCGGCCACCTGAAAACCAGTCACAACTTGGGAGGGGCAAACACGAGGAAATCACATTAGAAGTTGTTTTTTTTTTTTTCAAAACTTGTGATTTTCGTTTTTTTGCAGAATGTGCTAGTTGAGATCATGAAGAAGCCACTCCATGTTTCAGATAACAGCATTGGTTGCTTTAAAAGAATACATTTTGTCAGTGAAATCTGCCTGTTTTTCGGAAAGAATAAGGGTGTGTGTAAATTACCATAATTACCATACTTGTGCTGCTGGCCATTCACGTGACGATTAGCACTCTTTTGTTTTCTTTTTCTGCCTATCAGCTGTGAGCGAACCTTGTGAATATTTACGCTGCATTTCAAGAGGATAAGGACAGTGAAAATGGAGAAAATCCGTAACTTTGACTGTAAATTCTACGTGAGAAGAAGGGGAAGTCTCTCCTTTGGACACGTTCAGGACGCATTGGTTTCTCCGGAGCTTATGTACAGAATACGATCGGATTCTTTAGCTGCCGGAAGACGATGGATACGCGAATAATCGGACAACGAGGCAAACAGTAGTTACATCAGAGGTGATGGCATCCGGAGAAAGCCCCCGACAAAAATGTGTACCCGATGATGTTTGCAGGAACACATTTCTGTTTCTTATGGGGTGAGTAAAGTGCCTTTAAATTTTGACTCTACAGACTTTAGGACACGTTTAAATACTTCAGCTTTCGTGTGGTCATATTATTTCTTGCATGAAAGGGAGATATTTAGATGAAAGCAGGGGGCTTGTTTAATTGTCAACATTAGTATCATATTACTAGCCTAAACTGCCCATTACAGTGATGGGCGATTAATGTGAACAGCTAGAGCAGCGCGTGAAGTGCTAGTGATTAAGTAATGATTGCAGATACTGCAGTACTTGTTCCTAAATCATTAGCATGACTGTCAACTGAGAGTGAGTGTGTGTGTGTGTGTGTGTGTGTGCGTGTGTGTGTGTCCAGTGTGTGTGTGTGTGTGTCCAGTGTGTGTGTGTGTGTCCAGTGTGTGTGTGTGTGTGTGTGTGTGTGTGTGTGTAGTGTCCTATACTTTATTTACCTATATGCTAATTTTTTAATATATTGTTTTACTTTTACTTGCATCACAAGTTGCTCTCTCACCACTGTTTTGATTGAATCACTGTTTAAAACTAAATCTCTTAAAGTTTTGGACCAAAAACCTAATTCATTTCATGTATGTAATATTTTAAATAAGTACAATCTTTTCAATTTTATACATTTTAAGTATGTATGCTTCATTTACAAAGCGCTACATGGACTAACCCCACCCCCCATGTCTGTCTTTTTCAAACCTAAGACATCAAGTGGTCCGAAAACCAGGCCCTCCTCCAGAGGAGACTGTGAGGTCCCCCACAGAACACTCTCTCTGTGAGGGCCACTAACATCTGGAACAGTCTTCCTCTGCACATACAGGAGAGCCCTACACTGATCAGTTTTAAAACACAACTGAAACTATGGCTGAAAACCAACTAGTCATGTGACCACTAAACTTTTGTTTGTGCTGCTTGTATTGTATGTTGTATTTTTGTGTACTGGCCTGCCTAGGGACTACGGATAAAAACTAGCTTTGTAGCTAAAATTCGGCATATTTACATTTGTTTATATACTTATGCAGGGCTCTCAAGTCTCACGCATTGAGAGTGTGACACACGCAATTCGACGTGTTCACACGCTCACACATGGTATTTCTCACGCTGAAATTTTTTTAAGCAATTCAAAACTGTAGCCACTGTTCACAGCGCTTCTGTGCCCAGAAAATCGGTAAGTTAATGCAGGCACCGCGCGTTTTCAGCGAAAAAAAGTCACTCGCACACCAGTACTGGAGTTGAGCGATCAGCTGTGAGGCCGATCCTCACAGCGTGAATGTTTACGTGGCATTTCCAAGAGAAGAATCCTTAACTTGCTACGTTAATGCTACGTAAGAAGGAACTCTCGTCTCGGGACACGGGATAAGTTCAGGATATGTCCTTTTCTCCAGAGCTCCGGATTATTAAAGACCGTGACACGTGCATACATGGATACGAGTGAGCGCGTTTTTATGGGTGAGTCATATCAGATTATTTCTGCATCTATTTCGGCACTAAACCAGAACTAAACCAGGACTAAACCAGGACTAAACCAGAACTAAACCAGGACTAAACCAGGACTAAACCAGAACTAAACCAGGACTAAACCAAGACTAAACCAGGACTAGACCAGGACTAAACCAGGACCTAGCCAGGACTAAACCAGGACTAAACCAGAACTAAACCAGGACTAAACCAAGACTAAACCAGGTCTAAACCGGGTCTAAACCAGGATTCAACTGGGACTAAACCAGGACTAAACCAGAACTAAACCAGGACTAAACCAAGACTAAACCAGGTCTAAACCGGGTCTAAACCAGGATTCAACTGGGACTAAACCAGGATTAAACCAAGACTAAACCAGGTCTAAACCAGGACTAAACCGGGACTAACCCGGCACTAAACCAGGACTAAACCAGGTCTAAACCAGGACTAAACCAGGTCTAAACCAGGACTAAGCCTAGACTAAACCAGATCAAAACCGGGTCTAAACCAGCACTAAACCAGGATTAACCAGGTCTAAACTAGGACTAAACCAGGTCTAAACCAGGACTAAGCCAAGACTAAACCAGATCTAAACCGGGTCTAAACCAGGACTAAACCGGGACTAAACCAAAACTAAACCAGGTCTAAACCAAGACTAAGCCAGGACTAAAACAGGTTTAAAACAGGTCTAAACCAGGACTAAACCAAGACTGTGTGTGATAACATATTATCCTGTGCATTATTGAATGATAATATGGACTTTTAGTTATAAAAGCATTTCCATCACCCCCCTGGTCCTCGGAAAAAAGTCACTTGCACCCCCCCTCCACAGAAATCTCACTCCTAGCAATCTTCAAAACTTGAGAGCCCTGCTTATGTTCATTAATGTGCAGTCCCTATCAAATAAATAAATAAATAAAATACTTTTATCTTTATTATTTCTCTCTTTTTCATTTTACATTGTAAAATACATTTCATATTGTGCTGTATTAAAATGACAATATAGGTGACTTTCATTCATTCATTCATCTTCTTCCGCTTTTCCATTTTCTGGGTCACGAGGGCAGCAGTCCAAGCAGTGTTCTGCTGCCCAGAACACAATGCACCGGCCCCCATGAATCCTCCCGTGGGTGGTGGGTCCACAGGAGGACAGGTGACTTTGGCTTAATATGTATGGGCTTTTTGTTATAAAAGCATTTCCATTTTAACAAAGTCCCTTCTAATGCTGACCTGCCCTGAAACACCACACCACAGTGATGTCAGTGATGATCTGCAGGGGGAGGGCTTGGCTTAATGTCAGTCATGCAAATGAGCTCTGAAGGCCTGGACTTAGAACATCTTTAACACGGCTTTTTCTGCTCATTGTTTTCAGATGTGCTACATTCAAATGGCCACAAATTCTTCAAATGGTCTCAGATTTCCATTTGTAAGGGATCGGTGGAAAGCTTAGAATCTACACTTTAAGAATCTGTGAATAACTCAAAACACCTCCGGGATGACTGTGACTGTTTTTTCTGTGGCTGGTCACATATGCATGCAAGAATATTAGACTGAAATTCATCATTTAAAATAAAAAATAAATAAAAATTAATTAAATAATCTGTCAAAAAATAAAAATGGAAATAATATAGGCTTAAAGGTACACTGTGTAGGATGGTGGCGCATTGGTGGATGGTGGGTATTGCAATTCCGGTTCTAGCTACGGCAGACTTCGAGGGTCATAAACAACAGTAATAAGTAGCAGAATCTCCCAGGAACCAGTAGGTGGCGGTATGCGCAAGCAACGCGTAACCCACTATTAACCCGAAAGTGAAAGTGTGTGAAATCCACGGGCCAGTGCCGACAGCTATAAAGAAAACGGCGAAGGCGGAGCCCAAAATACAGTATGTCCTTCTGCGGCTCTCGTAATTAAAATGGATGCCGCTACATGGGGAAGATCCCCCTTTTATGCAGGTGAAATCGACTATATCCAAGTCCAACAGAATACTTTGATTTCATGATGGAAGTGAAAAGGCTTGGAAAACACTGTATTTTTGAATGGGTATCTTCAATTTAGGTAATTAACGGGTAAAAATCTTACACAGTGTACCTTTAAAAATGCCACGTTTACACAATTGTGCAAAAAAGTATACCTCAGAGAAATATATTTTATTAAAATATTTATTTGTGAATTTCATGTAACATATTAAAATCTTAATATCAGTATAGGTAAAAAGTGGTTATTGACCAGAGCAGCAAGACAAATATTGGCTGTCAGTAATCCATATTAGACAATCTCTAGTAGTTAGCATGCTAGTTTTTGTTAGCAGAGGAATGACACTAAAGCTTTTCTTTGACCTTTGAAAACCATGAAACACGCTTAAAACTCAGTGAATAGTGGGAAGTGGAACACTGCAGTTTAAAATGCACCAGTTTTGTTTTTGAACACAGTCCATATCTGATCATCTTTATCATTTGAAGTGCATGGGTCCTGAGCGTATAAAGCCTTTAACCTTCTCACTCTGCTCCGAGTTGATCCAAATCTCTCCATTTCTATAGCACCACACACTCTCTCATAATAAACCCACAGATCGAGCATTCAGCGCATGCCTCCTCTCATCACGCACTGGCATAAGTCCCATCATGAATATGGATATTTTCCCCCATATATCTGAAGCCTGGATTGTCCCATATGAGCCCTGTCACCAAATGAAGATATGCAGTTCATCTAATATTGAGCATCGTCCTAGCTGAGATCCATAATTCATTATCTAAGTGAAGACAGTGAAGAGTGGATGAGATTTAAACATGGCGGGAGGGGACACATGGCGAGCTCTGGTTCATAAAGTCTCATATCAGATCATAATGAAGCCTTTGACATTGGTATTTGAGCAGCAGGGGGCATAAGTTCAAATCTCGTCATTCTGTGAAACCTTCTCTACACCAGAAGATATACTGTATGTACTGGGAGATAGTCACTACTTAGGCTAATTAGGAGGAGCACTCTGAGCTGTTAAAGTGCATAGTTTGACACATTGCCATATGTGGTTTGGTTAATATTCTGTCTGAGGAGTAGAGACGGTGTAAAAATTGTACTCAAGTAATATTATTGATACTTTAAAGGTCTTATATTATGTAAAACTGATTCTTGTGAGATTTCAGCCACGTTAGAATATTGTTACCTCATCACAAACATACCTGGAGTCGTGTTTTGTTTTATTCCAACATGTTTGAGTAATCCTGCATTATTAGTCTGTCTACATCTCCAAAACTCAAAATGCTCTGTCACCTCCTTGTGATGTGATGTCATGTAGTGGTAGTTTTCAAAATAACAGCTACCTTTTACCTTTTAGTTCGGTAGCGATGGCAATTACAGATCTAAAATCCTTCTAATGATTCTAGAGAAGGTGTATGGAGCACAGTGGAGCACTTCCTGTATTGCCACATGACATCACAGTGTAAGTGGAACAGTGGAACAGTGCATTTTCTATTTAGGAAAAGAACTCAGGAAAAAAACAATATGCAAGGTTTTTGTGAAGGAAACAACCTTATAGCATAGATCAGAAAATCGTGTAATATGGGCCCTTCTATTATTGTAGAAGTACAAAGTAGTCCAAGAAATTACTAAAGTTTTTCGTAAAGTTGAACATATGGATCCTTTTTTAGGTCTAGTTTTAAATTATCCTAGGCCATTATTTATTTATTTATTATATTGTTCTGTTGCATGTTACTTTTTCGTGCTGTTCTTGATCTGTGCATTGCAACCCTGGAATTTCCCCACTGTGGGACTAATAAAGGCATATCTTATCTTATCTTATCTTTGTGGGAAGCAAGAGAGATACTGCTACTTCCAAATACTTTGACTATTTTCTGTTTTTTTTTTTGTTTTTTTTTACAGCCGAACTCATAGCAAATTCAGTCTAAAAATGGACGCCCCTTGTTTATGCATGTGTATTGTTTGCCCTGTTTGGCCCTAATAATACAAAACCCAAACAAGCCCAAATCCATCAGACTGCGCCAGTGCTTTTACCCAGTCCCCCCATGAATAATTCAGCCCATAAACCGGGAACACTTGAATTTAGAGATTGACTGTGTGCAGCTGATCCCAGTCAGCACTTTCCCTCTGCTCACACTGCAAAACAATGCGTGCACAGCAAAGGGAGTGAGTGTTTATGCGTGCAAGTGGGAATCGGATGTGCCACAGATTCACACGTGTTCAAATCCTCAGCATCTGTGTAGCGGTGGCACCAAACAGGGTTAAGACTGCACTGCAAAAGGAAAATCGAGTTAAAGGGACAGAACACAATGTTGCTTGTTTTTCTCTGTACAGTATTTTGTTAGAGAAGCTCATAGTGACAAAATTGGACAAATGTGCGATGTCTGTATCTGAGTCATATTATTGATTGAATGAACTCAGAAATGATGTGCGCTGTTGAGCGGATTAGTTTGGTTTTCCATAAAAGAAGACCTATTGTGCTTGTGTTTGCTATATAGTTATAATCTACTACACCTGTGGATCATTATGTTATAATTTGTACATTTTTAACACACAATATTGATCTAAAATGACTTAATAAGAGAAACAAGTCCACTTACTTTCATATTAGAAAACTGCGAGGGCCAATGAGAGCAGATGCTGCCGTAAATGTCATCACAACAAAGACTCTACAACTCGATGGATAGTTGCAGATCAAGCTAGCGAGCAGCAGATTTTTTTCATTTGAAAAATCTAAATGACTACATAACGCTGCCAAACACATATTAAAAAATCCAACTGGAGAACAAAGTAAGTACAAACTGGGGTTGATCGGCAACATGCAGCATGTCTTGAAAAGAAGTGATTAAAAAGTGGCTAAAAGCTATGAAAAGTTCATTTTAAATACATTTTTACTGCTCAAAACTTTCTTCTAGTGAACGGGGTCGACTCTCCACAGATCTGACTTGGAACGTGACCTTCCTCATAATCTAGATGGAGAAATTATGTTTAATGTCATGTTGTTATGCTTTCAGACAAAACTTTACTATCTCCATGGAGACAAGCCCAAAAGTTCACCATGCATCTTTCAATTATCTGCCCATGAATTTTTATTTGAATTTTTTCATCTATTTCAGTGACATTTTTGTGTATATATTATGGTACATTGTGTAACTTTTCTTTTGGAGGGTCCTTGAAATACTTTTTCTCTGTGGAGATGTTATTGCTTTGTGTGGAATGTTTCACAGTATAGCATTAAACGTTTCTATCTTCATGGAGACCAAACCAGACCAAGTTACAGGTCAGATCTGTTGTCTATGTATTTTTGAGCTATAAAACCACCTGTAATTGAATACATGTAAGACAGAACTGTTTAATGCCATACTGTGGAATATTTCAGGCAGAGCAATGACACATCCATAGAAACCAGCAGGAGACAGACCCCCAACCAAAAAGCTGCACAGTGCACCTATAATGAAGATGTAATGCAGATTTTTGCAGTGTACAACCCTCTATAGCAGATCTCATTGTTCCCCTGCTGGACCACTATAACTGATACCGCTGCCCTGAATTAGCATGCTAATTACACCCACTGCTCGGCTGAACCCCGGCGCTGTGGGGGGTGAGAGGCACCGTTTTGTTTTGTCAGCGCAAATTGCACTGATAATGGTATTTACTTTACTGTACAATTAATGCAATCAGGAAGTGTTGTGGACAAACACAACACAGTGACTGGGCATTTTGTTTAATTATTATTTAATGGGCTTTTTACCAGAGACAAAACTGGACTTGTTGTGTATAGTTTTATTCATATATGTTTACATAAACCTGCTGCTACTTTTTTGGTCCAACACCTGCGTGTCTACATGGAAATTATTCCTTTCTCTCAAATGTTACACACTATTTTCATGGAGACAAGCAGTTGACTCCCACCAGGCCAAATTACTGGTCAGATCTATGAAGAGGGGGGCCTGCTCACAGAATATTTCATTTTAATAAAGATGTTTTTAAGCACCTATGAATATATAGAACCTATAAGAACCTATGAAATACAAAATACATTTTTTTAATGTGATATCATGGAACATTCAAGATAAAGCAATGACATCTCCATGGAAACAAGGAAAGAAGTATATGGAGACCCCTCACAAAACTGTTGCAAAGTGTACCTGGAAGTTCAAGTTCAAAGTCAGCTTTATTGTCAAAAACCATTATGTACAGGTTGCACACACAGGATTTGAAATTGCAGTGCTCCCTAGTCCCACAGTGAACATAAAACATCTGATAAACAAGACAATAAACACAATGACTAAAACATCACATATACCCATCGTAAAAGTACAGTAAACTTGTATATAATACAAATAGGTAAAACACACAATGTGCGGCGTAATAAAGCTCAAATTGGTATGGTTTCAACAATGGTGGGACCCAAAAAAATGGACATGGATCAAAAAAGAAAAGGGTAAGGTGAATTCATTTGGCAGACCGGGTAGTGACAGGCTGGAACAGGGATTTCCGGACAAAAATTCAGAGGAGGAATGGAATGGAAACGTTTATTTATCATTGTAAACAACGAGAAGACTTGGAAATGGACGGGTTCATGGACCTTAAAGCAGCCGACATGGGGGCGCTAACGTCCCACCTCTCTCCTCAGCGATACAAGAACATAAACAGAATAGATGCGTGAAGAGTCCCTCAGTTGTCCAGGTAGAATCCATGATAAAAGGAGAAATTCAATTTGTCAACTGGACAAAGTTTGTTTGGTCGAAAACGTTTCGCCGCTCATCCGAGAGGCTTCGTCAGCTCTGGTTCTAGTGCTGGTTAGACACTGCTTATATCTAGGAGGAGACCGGCGACTCCAAGTAGAAGTCTTCAGGAAGCCCACACACACAGACCAATACCTGCTTTTTGATTCACACCACCCACTGCAGCACAAACTGGGTGTTATTTGGACAAGCACAGAGGGTAAGGAGAAAGAAGAACAACATGTGCAGGAAGCCCTCTCTGTTTGTGGATATCCTAAATGGGCTGTCAACAAAACCAAGAGAGACAAGGGCAAGAAACAAGACAACAGAGAATCCGAACCCAGGAGGAAAGGGGTAGCGATTCCGTACCTGGCCGGCGTTTCGGAAAAACTACAGAGGATTTTCAGACAATATGAAATTCCAGTTTATTTCAAACCCACAAACACTTTAAGACAAAAACTGGTCCACCCAAAGGACAAAACACCGAGCCACAAACAAAGCAATGTGGTCTACTCCATTCAGTGTAGTGAAGACTGCAGTGAGCACTACATTGGGGAAACCAAACAGCCACTTCACAAGAGGATGTACCAACACAGGCGGGCGTGCCAGAGTGGACCGTCATCTGCCGTACATCTTCACCTAGAAGCCACGGGCCATTCTTTTGAGGACAGTGAGGTTCAGATCTTAGCCAGGGAACAAAACTGGTTTGAGAGGGGGGTTAAAGAGGCAATTTTTGTCAAAAAAGATAATCCGTCGTTAAACAGAAATGGGGGAGTTAGACATAACTTGTCCCCCATCTATAATTCGATTCTTAAAAGTCAAAAACATTAGGGCAGACGATCCAGGGCAGAGGGGTGGAGAGGGTCGTTAGGCTTGAATAGGGAGGCTAAACTAGTCGCCAGAGTAATTTGAAAAACAAAGAGACAGATTAGTGGAGATAGTTTCAGAGCTATTTCAGTGTAGGGAGCTCCTCCCTGCAGCTAGATATAAGCAGTGTCTAACCAGCACTAGAACCAGAGCTGACGAAGCCTCTCGGATGAGCGGCGAAACGTTTTCAACCAAACAAACTTTGTCCAGTTGACAAATTGAATTTCTCCTTTTATCATAAACAGAATAGAAAATGCAGATACAATCACAGTAGTCACAGACACATTAGTAATACATACCGGTATGTATTCTCTTCGTCACGGCCTGTTTAAGCCTCATCTTTAGCCTGCCCCGGACCAGGCTAGCTCCGACGACTGTGTTGCCGCAGTAACTCAGCTGGGACTAAGGTTAGCGAGAGTCATGGAACCAAACTCTCACTAAAACTAGCGCGGACTGTCGAATAAAGTCGGGCTTTGCGCTTAGCCGTGTTCGTGGAATACCCCTCAGAGGTAACGAAACAAAACCAAAAACAACAAAACAGTCTGGCAAAGTCTCTCTCATGAGCAGGGCTTAAATAACAGGTGATCTTGATTGCCCACCAGGTAAAGGGATCACCGGTCCTGGGACTCTCCGCCCACATATACACACACACAGACACACACACACACAACCACACACACACAGGGGAAAGAAGGGAGGGGAGCACGAGTCATGACACAAATGGTGTCATTTAAGCAGCAAGCTCAGTGTCATTTAAGTGTTAAAGGAAAAGTAACATTTTTTTTTACAATCTGAGCCTTCTTTCAGCAATAAAACAAGTTGTTTTACTCACCCATAGCACTTTGGTGTCATTTGGAGCAGTTTCGTAGAAGTTATGTTGTAGCCGTATCCGTTAACGTAAGTGCTCGGGGCATTGCTTTGCGGTCTCCAAATAACACAAACTTTAGCACTTTTCAAATCACAGAAGATCGCTGTGTCAGCATAGACTTTTAGTGGATTCCAAAACGGCCTGAAACCCGATATCCAGCTATAGTTTTATTTGATGATGTCATCACAGAGGACAGTGCGCATGTGCGAATTCCCAGCTGTCAGATCTCGGGGGTACAGTCCATAAGAAGCTTAGAAGACGAAAACATCTCCGCTTGAGAAAACATGCATTTATCCCGGTTGTGAAAACAAAATGACATCTTGGACGAAGTTGAGCTTTCACAGGCTTCCGCATCAGAATCCTGATTTATTGAAAATGTGGCTACTTGCTTTGAGAATGGACCCAAACATGAAAGGGAAAGCTGTAAGATGTCTGGACCCTCGTGTTTGCAGTACTCACTTCAGTCCGGACAATTTTTCAGCACACGGCTCTGAGAAGTAATGCAAAACTGATGGCTGTTCTCTGCGCTGCTCCTAAAACTCTCTGCGCTTAATTCTTTCCATATCCATTCTGTCTCCTCATCCGTATACTCAGGCACAAAACGATAGGGACGGCCATCATACTCAAATAAGTCCTCTTCAGTCTCAAAGTCCGAATCTTCAGCCATGTCTCGCAACAGAAAAGTAAAGTTCAGAGCGGTGTTAGCTTCTATCGGACTAGCGGTGTTTATAAACAGCTGAGTTCACGCATGCGCGCTGTCCTCTCTGATGAAGTCATCAAATGAAACTATAGCTGGATATCGGGTTTCAGGCCGTTTTGGAATACACTAAAAGTCTACGCTGACACAGCGATCTTCTGTGATTTGAAAAGTGCTAAAGTTTGTGTTATTTGGAGGCCGCAAAGCAGTGCCCTGAGCACTCATGCTAACGGATACGGCTACAACATAACTTCTACGAAACTGCTCCAAATGACACCAAAGTGCTATGGGTGAGTAAAACTACTTGTTTTATTGCCGAAAGAAGGCTCAGATTGTAAAAAAAAACGTTACTTTTCCTTTAAGACTTTCTGTTGGACTTTCTGTTCTTATTAAGTTTTACTACAGGAATGTTTAGAAAAGTCAGACTCACAATAATGAATTCATATAAAATAAAAGGAAGACAACAGCCATTCAGAAGGAGTAAGAAAACAAATGGTGCCCTGTCCTCTTTTTATTGGAAATACCACCACAATAATAAGATAAGATAAGACTTAGGCTACGTTCACACTGCAGCCTGAAACGACCCAAATCCGATTTTTTTGCCTCTATGCGACCTGTATCTGATCTTCTAATGACAGTCTGAACGACACAGATCCGATTTTTTCAAATGCGATCCAGGCCACTTGGATATGTGGTCCTAAATCCGATACATATCTGATCTTTTGACATGCGACTGCAGTCTGAACGGTCAGGTCGCATTCATCCGACCTGAGTGTGTTTCCTCCAATGAGAGTGGTACAAGTAGGCGTTCACAAATGTGCACAAACTTCTCGTCATGCGAAAATAGTATATAAACTCGTATCAGTGAAGCGGCGAAGCACGTAGCAATCCCACCCCTCCTGCCTGTGACTCCGCACCCACATGTTCCTTTCTGCACACGTTGCTGCCGCTGTCCCGCAAAACGTCGTGGCCAAAAACCTCGTCCTTCTCCGTCTCCTCCTTAAAACAAATAAGCTGTACATGTTTTGGCTCCGGTACGAAAGCAACTTTAGGCTACTTCCGTAAACATTGAGCGCGTTCACTGCGTGTGACGTCATCGTGTCCTCCAATGCGCATGCGGGACACTTTTGGGGAGTTTAGCGTTCACACTGGAGATCACATACAATTCACATTTAACTGGAAATGTGAACGGCCTCGCAAAAAAATCGGATTTCACAAAAAAATCGGAATTGAGCATTAAGCCCTGCAGTGTGAACGTAGCCTTATTGATCTCACACAGGAGAAATTTACTTGCCACAGTAGCTCCAGGACAGTTTGAACAAGAAAGAAAGTGCATGCAGGCAAGAATGAGATAAAGTAAGTAATAATAAACATTTTAATTATATAAATAATAATAATAATAATAATAATAATAATAATAATAATAATAATAATAATAATAATAATAATAATAATAATAATAATAATAATGGAAATAATGCATAATGCATAATGCTCCCTGCTCCTCTGGGCTGGCACTGATATGTTTCTGAATATAATCATTTGGAAGTATTTATAAATTAGATCATGTTAAAAGGTGCACTAAATGACTTTTCTAGTAGGGGGTTTGATACCTCCTTGTCTCCATGGTGATGTTATTTCTTTGCCTGAAATGCTCCACAATATGACATTAAACATATCTCTTGCTTTTATTCAGTTACATGTGTTTTATTGCTTAATTACATTGAAAAACATGCATTGTTACCTGGAGCGGGTTGCCTCTCCAGAGATCTGACCTGCAACTTGACCTGTTGTCTTAAATGGAGATGGAAAAGTTTAATATGTTACACTTGAACATTCCAGGCAAAGCAATAATATCTCTATGGAAACAAGTAAATAACAGACTCTGAAAATCTGCACAATGCACCATATAATTTATTTTATACTTAACTAGACTAAGTATTTTATTACTTATTTATTTTATTTAAGAAACAATATTCAGGTATTGATTGGTTTCACTTTCATGTTATGACTAGGACTTTTTGCAATTCAGAAATTATATATATTTTTTGTTTAAATTGTCATTTGCTTTGACAATAGTCCCAATTTTCTATCATCATAAAACCCATGGATATCTTCCTCTGTTATATGTCACTCTTCTGTCTCTTGCTGGCGGACATGTCACCCGTCACCCATCACTCCCTCTTTAATCTCTCCGTCTGTCCGGTAGAGAGACAGGCACCCTCCCCTCACCTGCACCCAGCCTCATCTGCCCCAAATATCACCAGGGCACCCATGACAGGAGCTTTTACACTGCCTTCTGCTCAAGCACTGTCCAGTCCAATCTGGAAAAACGAGACACAGAAAAACCCATGTGGATCCTGTCTGCACTCAAAATCCTTTGCTTTTTTATGATTGAAAATGTTTGGTTGTCAGGAAATATGGAGCACATTAGTCTGTTTTTGACATTGATAGAGTAGAACTATATAATTGTACAAGAAATGCAAGGTGCAATTGGAACTATTTGATTTCTATCAGTACAAATACTATAAGTATTTGTAATAATTGCACTGGATGTACCTGTAGTAATGGTAGTAAAGCTATTAGTTTCGACCTTTACCTTAATATTTGACGTGTTTTTTTTTCACCTCTTCAGATGAGTCATGTATTTGATTTCAGGGGAAAATCTCTCTTGTTTTAAAGCATATTTCTGAACATAATCTATTTTTGTCAGAGCGTAAACAAACACTTTGGCAGTAAATCATTGATCCCCTCAGAGATGGCCTGTTGGATTGTTTCAAAAATAATACAGGAAGTGTGGAACAACATGTGGAGTTACAGAATAGAAAGAAAACACATTCGGAGCACAGTGAGCCTGGGGTCGGCTCTGCATCAGTACCTAATGGACGCTGATACATGCAGAAGAGGCTAAAAATATTTACTAACATGATTGTACTGGTTAGACAGTTAGAAGCCAGGGATGGTTACTAGGCCTGTTACGATCATTACTATCGATGTATTGTGCAATATATGAAGCTGGAAGAATAGCCTATATTTTGGAGGTTAATATTTATTGTGTACATTTTTTTTTTTTGCAATGATGGGGATATTTTTGTTATTTTTATACTGTATAATAATGTAAGATTTGAGCTGTAGAGGGTTGAATAAATAACTTCTATGGCTAATTCTTAGTCCATTCGGCTATTTATTAGTTGTGGCTAAGGCCTTTTAATGAAATTGTCTATTTTTAAATGGTTCACTGGGATTATAGATTATAGTTTTAATATTATAATTTATCACAATATTTCTCCATAAAACAAATTTATCTAATTAATTACAAGATTTTTAATTCATTAATCAAATTAATCACATTTTAAGAGTGTGAGAGACAGTTTTCATGTGGTCGCTATGCTCGTTCGTTTCCCAAATTCTGCGAGCGTGGTTTGGCGGTTTGGTGAAGTGCGCGCTATCACCTGTAACAATGGAACTTGTCTGGACGTGTTTATCGTTCAAATGATCCGTCAGGCTGGAGCAGCTTCGGTGATTGGAAAATTCTTTTTGACAAACGTTACAAATCACGGCGTTCTTGTTGATCGTCCCGTCTTCATTCTTTTTATAAATAAACTTGCCGTTCAAAGGCCCGAGCAGCGATTTGCTCGCCTCACGCCAAATTTAAAATGCACACTCATTGAATTGCCACTCATAATTAATTGCGTTAATTTTTATAATGCGTTAATTTGGAGTGTAATTAATTCATCTAATTAATGCGTTAAACTGAAAGGCCTAGTAGAAATTTATTGTGCTTCAAAATGTGTTATTGTGACAGGCCTAATGGTTGCTTTAAGCTGGTTGGGAATCGTGAACCCTGTTTTTATTGTCTCTATTCAAGTCAAATTAGGTACTGTATATATTCACTGATTACAAATATTTTAATTATTCATTTATTTCAGGGAAGTGACATTATTTCTCGTATCTTCTGTGTCATATCTTATACTCCTCTCTTCCCTTTACCCTTCCTCCCTCCTCTTCCTCTCTTTCTCTTCCTTCCTTCTCCATAACCCTGCTGTAGAGAGGCTAAGCAGGCTAAATAAGGCCTGTATATTGCTTAGGTGGATATCCAAGAACTCACACTCTATAATCATTGTGAGATAGAGCCAGTTGCCTTGGTTCATATGTTGGTTCATATGTTTTCTAGCTAATTTATCACTTTTGTTTATGAAAAGGAAATGATGGACTAAACAGTGCCTTGTCAAAAACATTAAATGTTTCATAAATTATAGAGAATATACAGAGTTCAACCAAAGTTCTTTTGAAAACCAACCAGCAGCTACGTTCCAGCTCTGGTGCAGTAATGCAGTTTAGTACCACAGGGAGAACAGCATTAGCCCACTCCGTGTTATAAATGGAGATTGTAATGTATAATTATCACTGTAATGTCTCAAAATTAGCCCGACTCCTCCCCACCTCTCCCCCTAAACCATGGAAACCAAAGCTCTGACAGATCTGTGGAGATGACAAATAGCCATGCCCTGAGCTGTTAGCCTGGTCATTAACACCAGCCACAGACAAGTCCTATGGAACAGTATGGAACAAAATGGGACAGCATGGGTTTCAAAAGTATGAAAAATGAGGAGCGTTGCCATAGCGATTGGTGATTTAAAACACATACTGTATTATATCTTGTGAATGGTGAAAAGTAATCATGTCTCCTATAGCAAGAAACTGAGAGCCATGAGTTCTGTACATGTGAAAAAAGTATTTAATGATTCATTATAATGATGTGACTATTATTTGCAATTATTGACTCCATAATCACAACAGTGGAATCCTTAAAAGTGCACTATGTAACTTTTCTGGTGTAGGGGTCACCGCCTGCCTGTCTCCATGGAGATGTAATTGCTTTGTCCAGAATATTCCAAAGTATAAAACTGATCTGCTTCCAAGTTGCAGGTCAGATCTGTGAAGAGGTATTTTTGAGCAATGAAAACAATGGAATAAATGCCATAGTTTAATGTTTAATGCCATAGAGTGGAACATTCCAGGTAATTAAATAAGCTCTCCATGGACAAACAGGGGAAATGTTACATAGTCCATCTTTAATTTGCCTGATCCCTTGTTCCATTGCTTTAGTATGTGACCAGTTTTACAAAGTTATTTGCATTAAACTTATGTATCTCTATTTAGACACCTACAGGCCAAGCTACAGTTCAGATCTGTGGAAGGAGGGGCAGGGGGAGAATGGTGTGTTATATTTAAGATAATATATTTGTATCTCTGTTTTTGTAATAATCTGTAAGTAAACATATGGAGTAAGTTTTCCATCCCTGCTGTGAGTTGTGTCTTGTATAAAAGGATAAAGAAAGCTGTTATGTTGTGTAATGGTGCGTTCAGTGGGCGCTGGACTTTTGCGTGTCTGTTGAAGTAGCCATGTCCTCTATCTGCTGTCCTGGAGAGAGAAGAGAGAAGAGGAGTGAGACAAGAACAAGAGAGAGAGAGAGAGAAAAGAATGAGGGAGCAGGGAGGAGAGAGGAGATGAGAGAGGGGAGGAGGCAGAGAGGAGAGAGCAAGGGAGGAGGGAGAGGGGAGGAGAGGAGAGAAAAGGAGGATTTGTCACATCTGGCAGAAGCTTTGCTCCAGTAACCCGTGTCAATGCAGGTCAATGGGTGAATGATAGAATTCTACACAACACAACTATACTAAATATTATGGGATGCCAAGTAAAGCAAATAGATCACAAAAGTGCTGTTAATGAACCAACTGGACATGACTGGGTTTCAGCCATGTTCTGTGTACCTAAATGTGTATAGTTGACTAAATAAATACCAAAAATTAAATGATTAATTAAAAATACTGTATATATATATATTTACACATTTCGCGAATTTCTAGTGCATTCAAATTAGATTACAGATTTTGTGGCATGGGTGGATAAATAAATGTAGTCACTGACATCAATTTGTGAATTCTTTGGTTATTCTTTGTCACACAGAAATACCGTCTAATACTGAGAAAACAATCACATAAAAAGGACCAAACTGGACCTTTCCTGGAATAGCAGTGAGAACGCAGTATTAAAAAATCTAATTTGAAATTTTAGTATAATGACAATGCTAACTCTGGCTCCTTCCCCATTTCATAGTAATATCTTCACATTTTGGATTATTTTGGCTGTTTGTTTAGAGATTAGAGTAGTGAGCCTTCTTACAATGTCTACAAAGAGCTAATTAAAACATAAAAGCGGGCAGTTTAAAGAGAAAAAGGGGGCTTTAGAGCATTCATTAAAATAAGCACTCGGTCTGATAGCTGGTTCCAAATCAATGTTTTGTTGTAGAAGTCTTGTGTTTTTCCTTTACCCAAATCTTCATAGTAGTATCATATGTACAAGATTTGCATAATACATGTTTAGTTTAAAATAATTAGACACAACAGGCTCTCTCTGTACAAAAGCATTCACATCTGGCCCCATCAGCTCCTATGGGACGATCCAGTAAACTGTTTCTAACTACGGAGATTTATCTTTCACTGGTTTTTACATAATTTTTATCTGTGCTTTAATGAATAATTCATGTCAGAACCAAGGAGAAGTGAGAGCAGAGAGCAGACTGTGCCTTATACAGACAGGAAGAGAGGGAGGGAGACAGAGAGTGCGAGAAAGAGAGAGGTGAAGGACAGGGAGGCAGAGAGGAGGGAAGAGAGAGAGGAAGAAGAGAGGAGAGAGAGAGAAAGAGATAGTGGCAGATGAAGGAGAGATAGGGAACAGAGAGGGAGAAGGGAGAGTAAGGGGAAGTTGCTGAAAGACAGCTAGAGAGAATGAGAAAAGAAAAAGAGAGAAGGAGGGGTGAAATAAAAAGAGAGGAAAATGTAGAATGAGAGAAGAGAGAAGGGGAGGGATTGAGAGAGAGGGAGAGAGCAAGAGAGGGGGTGAAGGAATAGAGAGGAAGAGAGAAGGGGAAGAGACAGTGAGAGAGAGAAGAGAGACATGAGGAAGGGAAAGGAGGAAAGAGAGAAAGAGTGATAGTGGAGGAAAAAAGGAAAGGAGGGAGAGGGGGGCAAGTGGGAGTCAAGTGAAGTCAAATTAATTTGTATAGCACATTTAAAAACAACCACATCTGACAAAAGTGCTGAGCAGACAACAGTAAAAGAAACGAGAGGGAATGCGGGATGAGAGAGGAGAGAAAGGGGGGGTAAAGGGAAGAGAGGGATAGAGGATAGGATGATAGAATAAGAAATGGCGAGAGAGGGATAAAAGATAAAGAGACAGAGAAATGAGGAATGAGAGAGGGGTGGGTAAAGGGGAGAGAGGGGGAGCAAGAGAGAGGAGGGGTGAAGGAAAGAGTCAGAATAGAAAAGAAACAAGGATTGAAAGAAGAGGAGGAGAAGGGGTGATGACGAGAGAGGAGGAGATAAGGGAAGAGATAGAGAGAGAGGAAGAAAGGAGAGGAGGAGATTGAGAAAACAGAAGATAAGCGAGGAGGAGGGCAAGGGAGAATAAGAGAAAAGGGGGGCAGAGAGAGGAAGGGGAGAGAGAATAGAGGTTCAGGAAAGAGAGAGGGAGAGGAGATAGGGCAAATGAAAGAAGACAGAAAAAGAGAAGGGGAGAAATTTCAAGCGAGAGAGGGAGAGAGAGAAGAGGGAGACTGATTCTTTGTTGACAGGCTACCATTATTTTTAGATGGGAAAACGCAAATGGTTTGAGAAATGGTGCCAACACAAAATGGATGATTAAAAAGCTAAATGCTAATTACTCAATGTTTTGTAGCTCAGAGCTCAGTTTTATGTACAAACACTTTTAAGCACTTTTGCGTTAACTAGGACCATTTGTAAATATGTCTCCAGATGCTACACACATAGACTCAAATACACATAAATATTGACGGGTAAACTTCAGACATGCGCTTTATAAAGTTCTGATATGCAATTTAGAAATCCAAAATTGCATGTTGTATAAATAAATTGATTTTTTTTTAAATTCAATCTGACTTTTAAATAGTGTAAAGGTGCATTGTGTAACTTTTCTGGTGGAGGGTCCATCAAATGCTTATGGAGACGTTATTGCTTTGTCTTGAATGTTTCACAGTATGGTATAAAACCTTTCTATCTCTATGGAGACCAAACCAGACCAAGTTACAAGTTAGATCTGTGGAGAGGCAACCCCGCTCACAGTCAGAATACCTGTTTTTCTATTTATTTTTGAGCTATAAAACCACCTGTAATTGAATAAATATAAGGTAGAGATGTTTAATGTCATACTGTGGAACATTCCAGGCAGAGCAATGAAATATCCATAGAAACAAGCAAGTGATGGACCCCCAACCAAAAAGTTACACAGTGCACCTTTAAGCTAGTATACAATGTTGTACCACAATTTGAAAAACACTGAAGCTATATGCAACATCTATAGGTAACATTTACAAAAACATTACATCAAAACTGGATCTAAACCATAGACTGCACAAATGGACATAGCTAACCCGCAAGCCTCCGCATTCAAAATCGAAAGTGTGCATGGGTGCACTTCCGGCTCCATCAGCTCTGGCTCCAGTTCACTTTGTATTGAAAAAAAACTCATCTCTCTCTGTAACTGCTGCTGTCAGACTCCTCGTTTTGGTCTTAAAATGTTTGTATTAACCCGTTCGACATGATCCTAGTGTTTTTATTTCGCTACTGCTAGCCTTGATGAGCTTCATTTGACTGAAGCTGAATGCTATGGGTGACGTCACACTCCCTTGGTCCACTTCTTTATACAGTCAGTGGTCTAAACCCAGCACTAAAGATCAGGACTAAACCAGGACTAAAACAGGACCAAACCAGGACAACTTACAAATGTGTTTCAGAATTATAAAAATTTAGGACCATTGTAGTAGCTATTAAAAAATGATTAACAACCAAATATTGTGTTTTTAAATGGGGAAAAGTCTTCAAAATGTTGCATACAACAGGATCACTTTGAGTCCTCACTATTTATAGACAATTTATAGGAGAGAACCAGCACCACAATGTCATCACTTTTTTTTTCAAAACTATTATCCAGTACAATTTCATATCATCAGGCCATTAGAACAATTACAGTGAATGAAGGTTGTGATCTTGTCAAATGTTTTGCTCTCTTCGCTGACAAAAGAAGTCGTAATCTATTCAAGCCTGTTTTGCTGCTTCTCTGCTCTTCTTTTCAAATCAATATGATGTTGAGAGAAAAACAATCCATTCTGATTTGGAGCTAAGCCTTTGGTGTTTTGGAGCCTTGTCAGTCTTAACCCTCACAGTTTGATACTATCTCTGTCCCAGTGTGAGAGCCTGCTTTATTCTTCCTGTATCTTCTTCTCTATGTTTAAATTATATTGGGAGGGGGTTAGGCAGTCTGCATTTGTTTTCAGAGCCTAGGTCTAGTAATCGGTTTTGCAGTTGTGAAAATTTTATTTTAGAACCCATTTACATGCTGTTTTCAAAGTACATCCATTTACTCGGTGTAAATGTTTGACTTTATGGGTATAGTAGGAGATTGTATTTGTGTCATACTAGCTGTGCTGTAATAAAAGTCATAAATGTCAGATTTTCAAGTTTCAACTTCCACTAAGAAGCCTTTTTCCATGCTAGTAGTAGTTATAGCAATAGTACCAGTTGTTCTAGTAGTTATCATAGGACTAATGTTTGCTAGTATGCTAGATGTTCTAACCAAGAACCTACCAAAAAAAAAAAAAAACTGGGATAAATGAACTTTCAAAAGTTGTCTGCACCACCATAACATATAAGAACCACTGGTTTAAGCCATTTGTACTTTTAAAAACTATTCATAGTAAATACATAACTTGTCTTTCATTTCTGGTGGTAGTAGCTACAGAGATGCAGCCCTTTATCCAATCAACACAGACTTTCCTAAAATGAAGACTGCATATATAAAGGTATCTATGCTCACTATGGATAAAAATACAGTTCCCTTGCTGAATTTGTCATTTGATCTTTGGTCTGATGAGTGTTTTGCACTGCAGCCAATTATACCAAATGAGGTAGTCGGAAACATTGTGGAGAAGCCAGTGAAGTGAGACAAGAGAGCTGCTATTTTTGGATCATATGAATGGGACGACATTTATGAATTTAAATAGGTGGGTTAAATTGGCAGGATTAACAGCAGTAGTGTGTATGTGTTGGTTTGCATTGAAAAGAACTATACTATAATTTAATCAGGAGGGACCTGAACACTGAGAAATGAGTAGGAAATTATGAATAGTGTATTGAATGTATTAGAGCTCAGATTCAGGCAGGTAGAGATGGCAGAAAAATTGTGAGAATGGAGAAAATTATAGGTTTATTAAGGAAAATATCTGTATCCAGGAAAGATTGAGAGTCTGAGGAGGCTGGTGATTCTGCTGCTGTGGTAGAGATGGTACAGAGGAAGGTTGTAGCTAAATGGAAGAAGAATGGTAGAGATTGCATTTGTATGAACTTAGTTAAAGATGCACTATGTAACTTTTCTAGTGGAGGACCTGCAATATGCTTGTCTCCATGGAGATGTTGTTGCTTTGATGTTATTGCATGTTCCACCACAGGGGATTAAACTATTTATCTCCATGGAGGAAAGCCATCAAGACAAATTGCATTTCAGAACTGTGGAGGGGCAAGCTTACTTACACTTACAATGTCATTTTTATTTCAAGGTGTGACTGATATATGTAAGATTGATCATTTTAATGTTATACAGTGGTACCTCACCTTATGAAATGAATTCGTTCCAGAAGTGGTTTTGTAACGTGAATTTTTCGTAAGTTGAGTAGCTATTTCAATGGAAAAAGCCTGATTCGTTCCAAGGTTTGTTTGTTTTTTATAGTGTAAGGTTTTTTTTATAGTGTAACTTTGTGTTCTGCGTCCTGATTGGCTAAGAGACTCTAGAGCCAGGACTAAACGTGGAATAAACCAGGTCTAGACCATTTCTAAACCAGGTCTAGACCATTTCTAAACCAGGTCTAAACCTGGACTAAACCACCACGTGCCGCTCTTTGTTGGTTTCGTGCAGCTGGTTTGTGGCTCGGGCTCCAGAGGACGCGGCCCGGGCGCCGTGGTTCTATCTCGTGCTCGCAGACCCAGTGCCTCGCGCGGCGCGGTGAGGTGAGGTGGTCCTCGCGCGGTGAGGTGAGGTGCTCCTCACGCGGTGAGGTGAGGTGCTCCTCGTGCGGTGAGGTGAGGTGAGGTGCTCCTCACGCGGTGCGGCGCGGTGAGGTGCTCCTCGCGCGGTGAGGTGAGGTGAGGTGAGGTGCTCCTCGCGCGGCGCGGGGCTTCCGGAGCCATGTCTCCCCCCACGCTTCACTATTTAATACATTTTGTTGAAAATCTATGAGTGTTTAAACGAGAGAGAAATGTGAGAAAAGTTTAATTCCAGTCTGAGAAAAGTGTATAATGTGTGTGGTGAGGCATTTAGAGCCTTAAAACATGTAGAATAATTGTAAAATATAAAGTTGTCCTACTTCGGGGATTTCTCTTGTTGCGGGTTATTTCTGGAACCTAACCCCATGTGTGTTGATAAAGTGTATTTACGTTTCGGGGCGTGCATCTGAGCGCGCATTATTTGAATTTTTGAGATTTCACGTTTCGTAACTTGAATTTTCTTTTGTATCTAGAGACCAAAATTTAACGTGAAGGCGTTTTGTAACTTGGAATTTTCATTTGTTGGGTCTTTTGTAAGGTGAGCTACCACTGTACTGTGGAACATTCAAAGCAAAGCAGTAAGATCTCCACAATAGACACACAATAGACAGGAAGTAGGACTGAGGTAGCAAAACCAATCTTGTGGTTGAATTTACACTATAAATACTGACATCTGTGTGCTAGAGCTAACTGCTGCATAGTCAATAAGACACATCCACTCTTCAAAAGGGCGTAGACCTTAGTGTAATAATACAACGCCATGAACTTTGACCTCATAACCCAAAAGCCCAAATGAGATACAGATGGAGCTTGGTGATTTAG
Source organism: Paratrypauchen microcephalus (assembly GCA_036785185.1). Taxonomy (NCBI): domain Eukaryota; kingdom Metazoa; phylum Chordata; class Actinopteri; order Gobiiformes; family Gobiidae; genus Paratrypauchen; species Paratrypauchen microcephalus. The sequence goes on along the minus strand of JAVJIX010000016.1, from coordinate 8,724,174 downwards.
CTGCATTGAATCCACCTATAGCCCTGTAATGTTGGAGAGGCTGAGAGGGGCCCTGAGCTGATCGGCAGTGTGGCAGGATTGATGGAGCTGTCCAGGGTCCTGACCTTTGAATGTAGCATCAAATAAGGCATAAAGAGCATCCTCCACTGAAGCACACCGCTGTTTGCAGGGTTTTATGGGAAATGTAGGATGTAGAGTTCAGAATTGTGTCATCGCATCTCAGAGAATTTTCATTTAGTTTAGTGTTAAAGGTGCTGATTTTTTTTTTTTTTTTTTACCATATTTAAGCAGAATTTCTCTTGCTCCAGTATAGATATATTGTATAAGCAGCTCTTGAGATCACAGTAAGTCCACTGTGTATTCTCTGCATCTGATTAAAAAACATTTTACTGTCTGATAATCAGGAAGGCAAGGCAAGTTTATTTGTATAGCACAATTCGTAAACAAAGTAATTCAAAGTGCAAGTTAGCATCATGGCAAAACTCCGCTCTGGTTCCTGAGTGTTGTGTAAAGCCCTTGTAAAAACCTAACAGTGAATAATTAGGATGCTCAGAACACATAAGATAAGCAAATACCATACCATTTAAAAAGATCTAGTTCTGTTTTTCACATTTTAAGATGGTAAAAATCAGGTACAGCTCCAATAGAGGTTTTAAGATGTTGATTTCTTAAACTTAATGTTCAGTTATATTGTTGTTCCATGGCTCCTTTGTTTACGTTTTTCTAATGTTTTCACTAATGAATCTCTATGGACATTTTGCACTGCTGCTTCAGACATGGCAGGTTTCCATGGTAACGGTCATTGTTTTTATGTTCCAGTCTGACCTCTATAGGGGTGTTTATGGGAGGATGCAGGAGTTAAGATGGCTGCTTCCACGCTGCCACACACACACACACAGTAACATTGTATTTTACAGTGAATAAATTGTCATCATATGGTCAGAAATACTCACTCCATACTTCACAGTCATGATATAGTGAGTGTGTCAAATACCTTCTGTTACTATGGGCTGTGCTGTGGGCTGTTCTGCTTTACTGCTGTATTGTGCAATCACCATTTTATTTTATTTTTATAATTATGTGATTAGAGATTAATCATGGCTGTACAAAACTCATTCAGCAAATTCCATATTTTGTATTTATTTGATCTTATATTTTATTTTATATTACAAACAGATACTGGCAAGAGAGTGGTCTCGATTCTAAGCTATGTATTAGATGTTTTCAGAAGGCAGATGGTACTGTTATAATGTATGGAGATGACAATTATCCAAAAGGAAACAAGTATGTACTATTGTACAAATGGTATTATATCAATACTGTGATACTTGCCATAGTATTGCTTGATATGAAACCAAAACAAAAATCACAAATTTTAACCTGCCTACAATGAAAAAAACTCAAATGTTCACCTTAAATAAGCATAATAATTCAACTTTTTTCCTTTAAAATATTTAAAACCCAACAAAGCATAGTTCGTGTGTATAGACTCTTGATTTGGTTTGCTTCTAACCTGCGCTACATTTACAACAGACACCGAGGTCTACCCCTTTGCAGAACATGGCGTCACTGTGTTGTGCCGATATGTCCCTATATGTCCCAGTATTGGCTCCCAATCTTCTCCTGCTCTGAGCCATGTTCTATTCATCACAAAGCCATTTGTGCTGCTGCATTAAACCTCGGGGACTTCCACTTTTGACAAATGATCATTACCTGCACAAATCGATGATCACACCACCACTATTAATGTCCTCTCCACAGGAACTGCATCTATCCACACTATAAATTAGTATGGCCCAAAATACCAACCAAATCATTTCCTCAACAAGCTTTTTACTATAAGGTGATTTACTTCATCACCATGGCAGCACAAAGTTTGAATTACTTTAAAGGTGCACTCTAACATTTCTGGTGGAGCATACGTCACTGACATGTCTCCATGTCTCCATATCATTTTTTGCCCAGAATCTTCCATAGTATGGCAATAAACTTACCTATCTCTGGAGACAAGCAGGCCATAATACCATTAGGCCAAATTGAAGGCCAGATCTGTGGAGAGGTGACCCTGCTCACAGTAATAATCTTTGTTTTTCAAGGTATTGAATGAATATATGACAGTCAAGTTTAAAGTTTAATCTCCTTGAGACAAGATCTCCTTGAGACAAACAGACCTCCCACCAGAAAGTTACGTAGTGTATCTTTAAGAAATATTCAGTCCATTTGTGTGTGTGTGTGTGTGTGTGTGTTTGTGTGTGTGTGTGTGTGTGTGTGTGTGTGTGTGCGTGTGTGTTTTGCAATCAATGTCCATTTATTTTGTTTGGACAGCTTTGACTATGGATCAACCTAAAATTCACATTTCTCATTCTATTTTAAAATATGTGGCAGTGTATTACTGGTACAACTGGTGAAACCCTCATCTTATGTAATGATCTGTTTGTTGTGGGCAGAAAAAAAAACAACAATTTTGAAATGACAGTAGTGGGCACAGCATCAAAATAGTGTAAATGATATTGTAAATGACATTGAAGATATGTAAACTTTGAATTCAGAATAGTTGTTTATTGATACCGTTCAGCTGATGTCATCAACATTTTCTAAGCTAACTGGAGGCACTGCTCTGTCTAACTCAAGATAGACTGATTTTAACACAACCTGACCCAAAAGAACTGATTTAGTCGGAACTACAGTTATTTAAATACAGTTAATTAAGTCCCTCTCAAATAAGATTAACAGTTAGGTAGCATTAGCCAACTGTTTTTCAGCTAGTCACTCTTTTTGTTGACAATCAAACCCCTAAATGAGACCATGAACAATCATATTGATCACAGAATCCTGTAAACCATTCAATCCATTTTGCATTGAGTTTGCATATACAGTATAAATGTTTTTGGTAGTGTTTGCTAATGTGTGCATTGTGTCACCAAGGTAATTGCTGAACATTTTCCCATTGACATACATGCAGAATCAAATCAAAGATAGAAGGTATTTTTTTAATGTATTGTAATAATAAGAAAAAAAATCTAAAAGAAGAATCGACAAATGTTGAAATGGACCATACACAAAATGTGTCACTGCAAGGTATCAATACCAAAAACACTGGAAAAAAAAGAGCAAATGAATGAACAGAAAATGGAAAACCTTACCACAAACCCCTTCTCTTCAGTTTTCACACCAAATAAGAGATAGCTAACAAAAGAGCTCTTATGTTTAATGGTGGACAATGGCGGCTCTGTGGGTTTGTAATATGGTGCTGGGGACTTGGAGGGGGAAGGCTGAGGGCTTTAATGTATGGATGCATTTATATTGGGTCACAGAAACAGTCACCAAGCGCTTATTGCTCTGGGCTGCCTGCCACACGGAGAGGAGAGGTGCACAGCTAAAGCTGGATACATAAATACAAGCGGAGAATAGCAGCATATCAATGGGATCTGCATATAAACGACTTATGAGTGCAGACTTATTGTTGTAGCAGGGGTCATATGGGGCAAGGCTGTTTCAAAGTATAATACACAAGAGTAAATTGACCGGAATACAATATGGCTGTCTACAAAGCCAATATGCATAAAATATAGTAAAGATTTTCCTGATAATGAGCAAATTCTTAGCAGAAGTTATGCTGCAAAACCATAAGATATCAACCATAAAAGACGAGTAGCTTTTAGCTGGACTAGAAATAGAAGTAAGACAGCTGTATTTGCATAAAGGCATATTCGAGTGGAAAAGTATAAAAAGTATAAAAAGTGGAAATAGGCAATACACAGACTAGAAGCCCATTTACCTCCAAATTTCTCCCTGGTGGAAACTAATAAAGAAACCTAACCTAACCTAACCTTACGTAAAATATATGGATGGTTAAAGGTGCACTATGTAACTTTTTGGTTGGGGTTGTTTCTATGGATATGCCATTGCGCTGCCTGGAATGTTCCACAGTATGATATTAAACCGCTCTACCTTATCAACTACAGGTGGTGTTACAGTTTAAAAAAAACTGACTGACTGTGAGTGGGACTGCCTCTCCATAGATCTGACCTGCAACTTGGTCTGGGTTGGTCTCCATGAAGATAGAAAGGTCTAATGCCATACTGTGAAACACTCCAGACAAAGCAATGGAGAAAAGTCCAACATCTGATGGACCGTCCACCATAAAAATTACACAATGCACCTTTAAGTCAAATATATGATATGGAGAGGAATACATTCAAAAAAAATTTCACAGGTACCCAAGTTTACACCGTTAACCTAAAACATGGCTAATTCTCCATTCATAGTGCAGATAAACATTTACATTAAACTAGTCCCTACCCTGTCATGACATTGCTTTCCCCAGAACATGATCATACAGAAATATTGACGCATGATATCTAAGAGAATGCATACAGTATGTCAGCTGCTCTCCTCTCCATGTCCCATATGAATTAGTTATGATCTCCACAGAGTGCTGGGGTTGGTGGTCCGATAAGCCCCCTATGTGGAGTATGTGATCAGAGTATGGTCTTTACTTATGCATGAGTCGGAGGTGTGACTACAAATGTCCCTCTGCAGTACAAATACTACGGTTTGAGACACATTTACATCTTAGTACTTACATGGTGGCTGAGGCTTGCAGTATTTCCTTACAACAAGAAGGCTACAGATTCTACTTTCTGTGTAGTTTGTGTGTTTCTCCCTGTATCTCTTCATGCCCCATTGATCCAAAACATGCACAATAGATAAAATCCTACAGCTATCCTACAGGACTGCTCCTGTCAAGTTGCCTTAGGAGCATTGAAGGATGGGTCAAATTTCCCCACTGGGAAAATAAAGTGGATCTTAAAGGCGCTATCTTATGCAAATTTAACTCTTGAGCTTGGAGCTTTAAGCCATGCTAGAAAGCTGTTACCTCATAAAAAACATACTGGGAAAGGTGTTTTTTTTCACACATGTTTGAGTAACCCTTTGTTATTAGTCTGTTTACATCACCAAAGCTCAAAATGCTCTGTTCCACCTTGTGATGTCATGAAGTGGTAGTGTGAGTGCGGCGAACCGCCTCACTAGCCTCGGCCTCGGTGTTTCTTGAAGTTTCTTTCCGACGCGTCACGTAATGTAAATAAAGAGTCTTGAATCAAAAGGTTTGTCTTTTCTATCTTTACTAAAGTGAAGATCATACAGAGTGGATACAAATAAGGTGAATAAAGAGGGAAATGGAAAGATGAATTTCTGAGGCTTCTGCTTTTCCTATGCGTGTTGTGTTAGGCTCTGTATCCTGACGTCTTTGCGTGTTGTATAGTGGTGAGCTCCTGCCTGTCACTGGGAGACTTCCTTGTACTTCGTGGCTCCCGACAGGACTCACCCTATGTTGCGTTGTTGACGATGCTATTCGACGTTCTTCCTTGCTGTCCGTATGTGCCTTGTAGCGGTGCATATCCCGTCTGTCACACGGGAGACGTCCGATGTTACACTCTTACGTGACTATTACGCGGCGTTACATGATGACCTCATGACGTCCTCATGCGCTACCTAACGTCGTTCTTGACTTCCCTACGTGACGTCCTCACGTGACGTTTACGTGACGTTGTTACGTGACGTTTACGTGACGTTTACGTGACGTTTACGTGACGTTTACATGACGGTCAAAAGACTGTGTAGCTTCTGTGGCCCGAGGCGTCCTTATACCCCGCCAACTCTTGGCTCGAGGTAACCTCCTGGCCACCAGACCGCGGCTTCTGTCCACACTACCTACGTAGCGTGGTCCCTTTCTTCTTGTGTGTGTGTCTTGGTGTGGTACACACCAGACCAAGACACACACACAGGCACAAGAAGAAAGGGACCTGTCTTCTGGTGTGCCTTCTTCGGTGTCTGTGTCCTCTCTGAGCCTGTGTGGTCCCTACGTCTGTATTTTATAGTAGGTGAGATCAAAGATAAAAGAACAATGGAACAAAGATCAAAGTGGACCAATCACAATGCATTGCCTGAACCTGAAGGCGGTACAGGAAGTGCTGTTATAAACAGAATATTCCAGAACACAGAATGTACGAAATGGCTCCTACAGGTAGTTTTCATAATTAACAGCTACCTTTTACCTTTTGTTTAGTAGAGATTGGCAATTCTATGGCAGAATTTATCCAAGTGATTCTAATGAAGGTGTATGGAGTTTAAAAACACAGTGGAGCACTTCCTGTATTGCCAGATGACATCACAAGGTGGAGCAGAGTGTTTTCCGCTTGAGAGAAGAACTCAGCCTAAATATGCAGGGTTTGTGTGTTAAAAATATGTGAATGAAACAAAACACAGCTGCAGGTATGTTTGTGATGTGAAAATAGCATTATAACCTAGATCAGAAAATACCGTAACATGGGCCCTTTAAGAACTTCCTTAGGTTTCTAAGGTTTATATATATTTCTCAGTTCTCCCACTGTTTGTCAAATATGTCATATAAAGCAAAGCGCTTCCCAAAGATGATTTTAGATGAAAGTATTATTTTTCTCTGTCAGAAGATTCCTGGTTTGACTCCAGATCTTCATTATAACAAAAGACAGTTATTACTATTTGCTGTGGAGCTTTTCATTATAACATTATAACAGACTAGGTAAAACATATACACAACCACAGCACTATACTTTTTTTTTTGTGTGGCATTCTTGTAACTTTATAAAAAAAAAACAAAAAAAAAAAAACTCTAAATTGTGTGATCATGAACTCCCTGCTGAACTGTTGTCTCAATATGTTCATTTTTCTGCGCGTTGAAACACTGATGAGCTCTGGAATAGCAGCAAAACAGCAGTGGATGTTGCCATAGTCTCTTGCTGTGCGCTACCGAAGCAGTCACAAAAGAATAACAGAAAATAACACACAGCAGCCAAAACACACATTTACAGTTACAGTGTTTGTGCGATAAGGAAGAAGAGGAGGAGATAGGAAATAGGAAAGGAGACGAGGGCGCATGAGAGAAGCTGGAGAGGTGGGAGGCAATAAAGGGGCCCATCAATCTGTTAAATGACTGTCCTTCTGCAGTGGTACAGGGTGACGGGGTCCTATAGTGAGCCAGGCTACTGCACACGCTCAGTGTGACCCCAGACAAAGCAGAGGGGAGCAACAAATAAGAGGTCAAAGGTCACAAGCAGCACTGGCTCAGCCGGACAGCAGCACTCATGCACTTTGAGCAATGGTGGTTTTAAAATAGAGTAAACAGTGAAAGGTCCAGTAGTTAAAAACGACTTGAGAAAAGAATATTTAAGCAACAAATTTAGGTATCAAATAATCTAACAAAAATATGTTCTACTGCACTTAAAATACAACTTTAGTTGCTATTTATTTATTTATTTACAACTCTGGAAAAAAATAAGGGACCACTGCAAAATTATAAGTTTTTCTGATTTTACTACTTAGGTATGTGTTTGGGCAAATTTTTGTTTGAGTTTATAAACTACTAACAACATTTCCCTTAAATTCCAAATAAAAATATTATCATTTAGAGCATTTATTTGCAGAAAATGACAAATGGTCAAAAAAAGATCCATGTTTTCAGACCTCAAACAATGCAAATAAACAAGATCAAATTCATTTTAAAACAACATAATACTAATGTTTACACTTAAGAAGAGTTCAGAAATCAATATTTGGTGCAATAACCCTTATTTTTAATCACAGTTTTCATGCGTCTTGGCATGCTCTCCACAAGTCTTTCACATTGTTCTTTGGTGACTTTATTCCACTCCTGGTGCAGGAACTGAAGTAGCTCAGCTTTGTGTTTGTGTTGGAATTCAACAGACACTAGAATGGAATGGCTGTAATACATGTAGAGATGCTGATTTCACACAAAAAACCCAGTGGTCTCTTATTTTTTTCCCAAAGCTGTATTTATCACATTTAGTTTTTTGTAGTATATCCCAGATTTATTTTGTTTTGTACACATAAAAAGTCAGAGCAGAGTAGGGTTGTTAGAAGTATCAAAAATCAGATACTAATCAATATTAAAACTAGCATTGAAATTAAATACTCATTTGAGCAGGTATTGATACTAAAAAAGTCACATTCACAGGACAGAAATGAACCTTTCCTGAATAGCTTTAAAATGATCTTGAGCTCTGTCAGAACAAGTATAAGAGCACATAGACTAGTATACACCCATGGACCACTGTTGAACCACGACTGAGGGATTACACAGATACAAGACGACATGGTAATATAAAAGAAAGTACAAAAATATAGTGTTAAAAATCACATTCTATTGTCTAAAGAAAGAGTGTTTTTAATTATTGTGACATCAGAATTGATGTCTAGTATCAAGTCTGTCCCTTGGTATCGAAATCCAGTGTACACTGTGTACTCCATTTACTCTATAAGGAAAATGTCTTAAAGTTCAAATTATTCACATCTCCAGGATTAGCTCAAATAAGTTGCTTTTTATGTTGTATATTTCTTCTCATGTAAAGAAGTATCAAATAGACTAATAATGAGACTATAGGCCTAATTAAAATGTCCACTACCAACACAAATTTTAAATTAATAGTCAATAATAATATGTAATTAACTGACCTGGGTAACAATTATTCACATTTATATACATATATAAATACCGTATAAATATGTAATTTATTTAAGAATATAAAGTAATTGAAGTCATGGAAATTTTACTGCATTGAACAAATTATTTTAAAACTTGGCTAGAAAAACACATGCACGTACAGTATAAGGCATGGTTTTATTAGCACATAAACTGATGCCTTTCACATTTATGTGAATTTCACACATAAATGCAGGGCAAGCCTCAGGACCCACAGCATCACACTAAATCACAAATATGATGCACCAAGATATGTTTATTAGTTGGTTGTTTACTATTTTAATTTAATTTTACAATGGTCAAGGCAAATGGTTTAGTGTGGATGTTCAGTACATGTAGAGAGCGTTTTATGGTGTCTGTTGATCATTGTTGCTTTGAAAAAAATAATAAAAATGGTGAGACTATTTGTTTTGGTGTGACTGTAAAGGCAGAACTGAATCTCTGGTCTCTGTGTAAGGGCAAAGGGAATAAAAATTATGAAATTGCACTTCCAATTGAGCACTTCATTTATTTATGACTTATATTTGATCTTATTTTAAAGGTCCCATGGCATGAAATTTTCACTTTTTGAGGTTTTTGAACGTTAATGTGAGCTCCCCTACCCTGTTTAGGCCCCCCCCCCCATGGCTAGAAGTTGTGAAATGTCTAAACTGAGCATTTGCGGTCCTTTTCTGCATTACACAAAACCAGTGTTCAAACGGGCGAGAGACAAGGCACCTTTTTGACGTCAGATCGGCAAATGCAGCTCCAGCCCCTCCCTCTGTCTCCGCTCAGCGTCCCTGTATATCCCGCCCATAGAGTTTGGACTGTGAATGCGCTACGCAATGCGAAATGCGTTTTTTTATTTACCTGGAGGCACATGCGAGTGTTTCTAGACTCGGAAGTCCTTTACCCGACCCTCTGGACCTCTGAAACAGCAGTGGTTTAATTTTATTTTCTGTGAAAATGTGTTTTTTTTCATTGAAAAGGCTCTCCTTTCCTCCTTCGCGCTTACACACGCGGAAGTGGGGCCAGGCACAGCGCACCGCTAAAACAAGGAACCAGCGGCGCATTTGCCCCCCACCCCCACCCGCTCCTCTAACCAATCTGTGTCCTTCTCATTTGCATTCAAGCAACAAGGCCCATAATGAGGTGTTCAGAGAGTTATTTTTTGACTCTGACTCTGTACATGTGTCTTTCTCATGCACTAAGTGTTGATTTTGAAGAAGGATTCATTTACAGTATTAGGGAACCATTAAGGCACCATATAAAAGCATCAAGAAGTACCATGTCATGGGATCTTTAAGTATAATGTGTTTTTCAATGGCTATACATTTCAAATCAAAATAAATAGCTATTTTAACTTCTTCAAACATGCACTATAACTTTTCTGGTGGTGGGTCTCCATGGAGATGTTTACCTGGGTTAGCATGGTCCACAGTATGGGGTTAAACGTATCCATCATGGAGACAAGAAGGTGAAGCCACAAGGCCAAGTTACAGGTCAGATCTGTGAAAAGGAAAGCCCTCGCAGTAAGAATGTATGTTTTATGTGTAATAAATTAAATGGAAGATCAATTTTATTTTATACTTGTAGCATTCCAAGATTCTCCAAGCAGACTCTGCAAATGAAAAGTTACACAGTGCACTTTTAAAGTATGTTGTTTTTGCAGCGAATAACATTTACACCATGCTAGCTCTCAACATGTACTGTACGTTCCAGCAGTCATCAAACTGAACAGACTTTAGCTCAGAGGCGTCTGTAAAGATTAAATTTCTTCATTCCCTTGTGACGTCAGGAGCAGCTGCATCAAACGCTGTACAGATAACAGTCATTTACTCAGAGCCTGATTGCTTTTAGATCTATGGCAGCTCTGATTGTCCCACACAGTTCCTGTCTGGTCAGGACCACGAGGATGCCCGGAGAGACAGGAGCACCCAGGAGACAAAGACTGTCCCAGGGTGAAGATTGTCCCACTGAGGAGAGCTATGACAGGCCTTACAGCTAAATGTAATGTCATGCCTGCAAAGTGAAAAACACTTAACAAAAACTTAGGACAACTAACCGTTTGGTTTGTCAAAATATTCTGTATACTCACTCAAATACTATTTACATACTCATATGAGCAAGTATTGTTACTTTTTGTTACAAATAGGACCTTCAGTGAATAGAATCTGTGTGTATGTCTATAACGTATATATGGTAATATATTAAAAAGAAATGATTATAATTTTGTCTTGAAAAATATATCATAGTGCTATAGAAGTATCAAGTATTAAGAATGTTTAAAGGTCCTACATTATACAAAATTGACTCTTATGAGGTTTAAGTCATGTTATAATGTTGTATACTAGTCAAAAATATACCCGGAGTTGTGTTTTGTTTCATTAACACATGTTTAAGTAACCATTTGTTATTAGTCTGTCCACATTTCCAAAGCTCAAAATGCTCTGTTCCACCTTTTGATGTCAGGAAGTGGTTGTTTTAAAGTTAACAGCTACCATTTACCTTTTGTTTAGTAAAGATTGGCAATTCCAGGACTGAAATAATCCGAATGATTCTAGTGAAGGTGTATGAAGTTTAAAAACACAGAGCTCTTCCTGATTTGTGTGTTAAACATGTGTGAATTAAACAAAACGCAACTCCAGATATGTTTGTGATGAGGAAACATTATAACACTGATCAGAAAGTAGCGTAATATGGGCCCTTTGATTAGTAATGTTACTGTATATAACACAATGTGAATTATAATGTTACTTAGTCTGTTTTAAAAATAAATACTGTGAAACTCCATGGATACACCTGAAAAATGACATAGTGCTCATTTAACCAAGTGAACCAGAATGAACGTATTCTGATTTACAGTAGCGACCTACATGGGGAAGAGGCTCTAGATCATAATGAAATACTTGGAGCTATAGCCTTTGACTTGTATTTTCCTGCATATGTCTCTAAATAGATTGGACTGTATTTACTAGAGCGACTTCACCCACAGTGTCAGAAAAGCCATTGTGTGTTAATGCATCAGCTTAACCCGCCATCTAAGCCCTCCAACATATGTTCTAGTTTCATTTCACTTCCTCCATGGACTTATCCAATCACTTTAGCCCAGAGATGACTGCTGGTGTCAGGGAGAAATTAACTTGACACTGTACTGACTTAAGCCCTCTCTGTCCATCATGTTAGCCTGGTGGTGGTGGTGGTGAAGAGTCTTGGTGGGTCTCTGGTTGTGGATCTTATGTTGGGATCACAGGCCAGCTGGAGAGGCCTGACTGACAGCACGGGGAAGGCAGACGCTATGGAGGCCCTCTGTCCTCTCTGCTCCCCCATGAGTCATCTCGGAGACAGCTCCAAGAGGCTCCAGTGTTCAGACTCCCGTAGAGATGTAATGTAATATCACATTTTAGTTGTGTAATTATTGTGTGAAGAAACATGATTTTAAGATTACTCACTACTGTTGACACCATAATGATCAAATTATTTGTTTATTTGGTTTATATAGCAGGGACAGTGTACATCAGTCAGTATTTCTGTAAATGTTCCAGAATTAGCCAGAGAGGCTATTTTTCATCTGTGGTCCCTGGACAAATGGTAAACATGGTCACCCTAAAAACACAACAATAAGAATTATATAAAAAAGTGCAGTTGTACATAACAGTTCAATTAAAAGGCAATGAGAACACAAACCGACACTGATAACCATAACCACAATGTACACAATGAGAAATAACACACACACTCAAGCACACAGATACATGCTCGGGTAGGGAGGGCAGCACACTAATGATCAGGTTTGATGAGTTATTAGTCGGTTCTTGTTGTTTTTTTTAATAGATTGTATGATGTTAGGTCTAATGCTGCCAGGGACTGAGTTCCACTTCTGAGAAGCTGTGATGGAAAAGGCACTCTGTCTGAATACACTTTTTCTCAGGGAAACGATGCAGTCTCCACGGGCTGCCCCTACAGTGAGTCGCTGTGTGGTGGTTTTGATCCTGATAAACTGACACAGTGGAGGAGATGACTGGCCATGGATGATTTTGTAAATGAAACAGAGGTTTGAATACTTGATGGTTTTCCCTCATCAATCTTAATTCAGTTTAATTCTCATTGTCTAATAGATCACAATAGATCACCACTAAAACCAGCTGGAAAGAAAAATGCCTCTCTCTGATCTGAATGGTCACTGCCTAAACTAGGGATGCACGATATATCGGCATTAACATCAGCATCGGCCGATATTGCCAAAATTTTAACATCGGTATCGGCCCGATGTGTAAAACTGGGCCGATATTAATGACCGATATTTGTCAGTACTATAAATACCAGATTAAGAGTGACATGGTGTGTCATGTCTTTGTGTTAAAAGACATCAATATTTCATAAGATCAATAAGTTAGTTAAAGGTTATAAATGAGTTCATTTCATATTTGTAAATTGTTTAAAAGAATTAGGTAAAATCAGAGTGAGAAATCTTCACCTTCAAGGATCATTCTATTTTGAGTAAAGAGTGAGCCTTCCAGTGTTAGAGATGATCCGGTCTGTTTTATACGAATTAAGCATGAAGACGGCTCGTGTTCACGCTGAATATGTTTTATACGTTTGAACCTCAGCAAACTTACGCCTTTGTGAGTATTTTATGTTAACAAGCACTTTGATTAAGGTGATGTATATATTGCATTTGAACAAGTAAGACCTGAACTTGTGGTTTCACGGAGCTAACTGTTTAAGCTAGCTACTAGTTTTGTTCATCACATATACTACGAAATTAGTACTGTGCCTTCTTTGTTCTATGTTTCAGTTACTACATAAATATATAAGAGACCTCCATAAAACAAGAAAAGTACGCCTTGTGTACAGAGTTTTTCTTTATAAGTTCGCTGGCTGTTGAGCCTCACATAGTCACGTGTCGTGAGGACAGCACATGGTGATTTATCATCCTTGTGTTTTTTTTGTTTTTTATCTAAACTTTCTCACAGGGGTTTTGTGAATAAAATAAGTTAAGCTTTATGGAGTCAAAACACATTTTGAAAATAAAAGAAGACATTCAAAAATTCATTTTGTATGATTTTTTCAGTCTGTATAAAATGTTATCTCAGAATTTAAATAAATAAATAAATAAATAAATAAATAAATAAATGTATCGGTTAATATCAGTTATCGGTCATAACTGCAACATTAATATCGGATATCGGCATCGGCTAAACTTTTCACATCGGTGCATCCCTGGCCTAAACCCCAGCACATGCAGCCAATCATGAATCAGTGCTAGTACAGCCTCTGCAGCTCAGTGAGGGAATTCTGGAGGTTCTGAGCTTTCACATGAGGCATGCCCTGTCCATATACTAAGGAGCAGAATGTGTATGTGTCCTCTATCTGCAGGTTAAAGCATTGACAGCCCAGGTTAGGTTTTGATTCTAGTACATTTTTTAAACCAGTAGAAGCACAAAATACATACACTGCCTTTAAATTGTCAGAGCAAGTGATCTCACAGAAGTAAACGAGGCCAGTGTTCATGATAGTTCTTTACTCTGAAATGTAGGGGAGCTCCAAAATGCAAAGAAACAAGAGACACTTTATGCAGATATTGTCAAGTTCTTGTAAATTCACTTGCAGAAATTGAGTCTTGGTACTTTTTTCTTTACCTTTACTTAACCATGAGGTCCAATTGAGATTCAGAATCTCTTTTTCAAGAGAGGCCATGGTAGCAGCCAACACATTTAATACAAAACTGTAAAATCACAAAATATCACATTATAATTATAACAACACTATTTGCATTTCTCAAGAAAACCATATGCATGTCTCAGTCACAATTTTCTCTAACATATCAAGTGACACCATAGATTCTAATTTAAGATGTTTCTGTAAATGATTCCAAGAGCAGGTGCTGTGTAAGAAAAGGCAGATTTTCCCAGCTCAGTAAGGCACTGGTGTCCTTACTTGTATTAGAAATAACTGTCTTTAGCATCACCTGTGAATTTATTGCATGGCCAAATGCACAGTGCAAACATCTATAGGTGACAATACTGTGGCTTACTTTGTGCCAATCGAAATCCAATCTGTTTCAATAATACAGGCTGTAAATTGCCTTGGTACAGCGCATGCATCTCAACAAGATGCCCAATTGGATCTTTTTATTTCACTATGTTTTATCCTGAGCAGAACCAATTAACTCTCCTCACATCTCTTGCTGCTCTTGTCCTATATGCTCTGATAATGATACTCCAATAATTTTTGACTTGCCACTATTTGCCAATAATAAGATATCTGCAAATCTCAGTATCAGTATTTTAAAATGTGAATTGAAAGTGAGGTTGGAGTGAATCTTGGATATCATTTGTTGTAGTTTTTATGAAGATTGCGTGCACATACAGCCACTTCTTTACCTTTATTCCTGACTTCATACCTGAACTTTCTTTATTAATCCTTATAAAGGACAGCAAATTATAGTGTTCATAAATTCAGTTGAATAATTATTAAGATTTTTTTTTCAAATCATCATTCGTTCTTTTATGGCCTCACTTTCTGGTGCTCTTCTACCTCCCCCAATTTTTTTTTCTTTTCTGGACCTCATCTTGTCACCATATTGACACCTATGAAACATGTCCATCCCCACCAATAAGGAGCGATAGTTTTTAGTCTAGTTTAAAGAGTTTAACCTGACTGAATGTAACGTTATTGAGTGTGGGTGACCCTGTGGTTGGACTCTGGCACATGCCTAATCCACTGCAGCTGGAGGCTCTGATCCTTCACACACACACACACACACACACACGCACGCACACACACACACACACACACACAGACACGCACACATACACACCCGTACACAATCCACTGCAGCTGGAGGCTCTAATCCTTCACACACACACACACACACACAGTTGCACACACATACACATCACACACGCACACACGCAGCACATTCATTTGCGCCAGAGGCCAATTTACAAAACAGGGACTGCTTTATTGTTCTTTTGTTGTCTAATGTTGTGTTCTGTTATCTTTTATTTAACTACAGAAACAACTTGTCAGAACTTGTCTCATCTTGCCTCCCCAATCTCTAAAACTGATCATTTTACAGCACAGAGAAGAGGACAGCACCACTGTACATTCATGGAAATTACATTAGAATATGCAAATTTTATGTGAGTAACAACACAAATGGTCACGTGATTCTGAATTATGGTAAAGTCAGGCTATTTTTATTCTAGATACTTTCACATGTTACAAAGTCAGCCATATTCACTCCTGCTGTGCCCATTGTTGCAAATTAGAGTGGTCTATGGAAAGGCATCTGACTTATAATTTATAACCAAACCATAATTATTTAATGTCAAATCTAGATTTGGAAAGATGCAATTGAGTACATTTTGAGTAGTTTTTGGAGGAGTTGGAAAGTCCTGGCGTTTCATTTCATTATTACTGGATAGATGGTCTAGAAGCTCTTTTTTATGTTTAATGGTGTTTGATAAATTGATTTGATTTGATTAATGATTGGTAATTAAATACGCTTTAATGAATGAACCCCTCCAGCTTTTCCAGTTCTGATGCCAATTTCAATATTACAGCTTTAAGTATCTGCTGATACTCAATATCAACGTATACCAATGCAGAGACTGAACATAGGATTTATTTCCTTTATAATGTAAGATAAAAATGTGTTATGTAATTGTTATTTATCTCTCAAATTACTACAGAATTACTTTGTATAAATACAAATTCAAACATTATGAGATTTTCTGGGCCGACTACGGCCAGTCTTATAACATGGATTTATTTCCAACCAGAATATCGGGTGGACCAATATTTGCAAGAAAAGTGACAAGGCATTATGTTGCTAAAGATTTCATATTTACTTTTATTTGGTTATGGAATCATGGAAAAGGAGGATTTATTCAGACTTTAATTGAGATTGATATTCACACAATTTCTAATATCTGATATGTTACGGTCTTTTTTTAATCAAGAGATCAGTAAAAGCATCTGGTTTGAAGCAGAGTTCAGACTTTGGAGAAAGAACAATTTTTATGTTAAATTACAATGATTAAAAGCCATATCACTTATATTCAGGAAATTATTATTAATTTAAACCCCATTTTGCTTTAAGATAAAACAAAGTAAATCTAAAACCAAGATTGTTCAGTACAAGAAAAAAAACAAACACAACATACAAAATTGCAAATTATTTTGGCATATCAGTCCTACTGTACTGTTAACACCACTGCCCTGTTTTTCAATAGAACACATAGCCATCGGAAAGGTTTAAACAGGACACACAGCTCAAACCCAGAGGACAGACTTAATCCAGGCTTCAAAGAATTAACCCCAATCATTTGAAAATGCAAATTAGCCCAAAAACAGAAACCCACTGAAAACCATAGAGGTGCTATTGTTACATCTTCTTTACCTCTCCTCTCCCTGCCCCCTCAGCCCATTATGTCTCCTATAGCATTTTAAACCCTGTGCATGGTGGAGGATTCCTATAAACAAATGCAATGATTCCCCTGGGCCTGTGGTGGAGCAGTATGGCGTGTAGTTAGCATGCATGAGGCATAGCACATGACTAAAGAGGTTAATGTGTGCAGATTATTGGGGACTTTATGTCATGTTTCGCCCCAGCCCAATGCACTGTCAAAGTCATTTGGTCAGAGAGGAGTTCATGGCGTTCAGCAACGAACATTTGGTTGTGCTTCTGTCTTACAAAGTAATGTTTTTAAACACATGTATTCACAATGTGTACACTTAAGGTGCATTGTGTAACTTTTCTGGTGGAGGGTCCATCACCTGCTTGTTTCTATGGATATGTTATTGCTCTGCCTGGAATGTTCCACAGTATGACATTAAACAGCTTTAACTTACATGTATTCAAATGCAAGTGGTTCTATAGTTCAAAAATACATAACAAAAACAGGCTTTCTGACTGCATGTGGGGTTGCCTCTCTACAGATCTGACCTGTAACTTGGTCTGGTTTGAGCCCCATGAAGATAGAAGAAAGGTTTAATGCCATAGTGTGAAACATTCCAGACAAAGCAATAACATCTCCATGGAGAAAAGCATTTGACGGACCTCCACCAGAAATGTTACACAGTGCACCTTTAACCTACTTTAATCCATATCTGAACTTTAAAGGTCCAGTATTACGCAAAATTGATTGAGGTTTTAGCCATGTTATAATGTTATGTCATCAAAAAACATACCTGGAGTTGTGTTTTGTTTCATTCACACATAATAATCCTTTAGGATTTGTGTGTTAAACATGTGTGAAAACAAAACACAAACAGATCTGCTGTAGCTCTGTTTGTGATGAGGAAGCAACATTATAACAATGATCAGAAAATAGCATAATATGGGCCCTTTAAACATAGTGAAAAAGCCTTGAATAGTTTGTCTCCTTCATGCTTCAAGCTACCACACATATTTAAACAGATAAAACGGCTTCTTAATTGAGAACGGCACAAATTTGTTTTGTTTTAATCTAACTTAAATACACAGCCTATTTAGACATGCTAAAGGAATTTCCCAGCAGGGCCATCCATGTACTAAATCGCTTCTGTAATTAAACATGGTCTGGTTAAACGTGAGAATATTGCACAGGGGCCACAGCTCTGCTTTCAACATTAGAAAGACAACAGACAGAAAGAGACGAGCAGAGGGGAGTTTTGTGTTTTGTGTTTTAAAAAAATTGTGTGTGCATTGTGTAACTTTTCTGGGGGGGAAAAGATGTTATTCCTTTACCTATTCATTGTTTTCATGTGCACTATGTAACATTTTAATTGGGGGTATGTGTATGGATATGTCATTCTGCTTGGAATGTTCCACAGTTTGACATTAAACAGCTCTATTTTACATTTATTCAATTGCATTGCTTTTAATATATAGCTCAAAATACCTAGAAAAACATTTCTGACTGTGAGCAGGGTTGCCTCTCCATACATTTGACCGGTAAGTTGACCTAGTTTCGTCTCCATGAAGATACAAAGGTTTAATACCATACTGTGAAACATTCCAGACAAAGCAATAACATCTCCATTGAGAAAAGCACCAGAAAAAATGTACACAATGTATCTTTATGTCATCTTTTGAGTTTTTGAGGGTTTTTTTTAGTTCTTTTTGACTTTTTCCCCATTAGTAGGTTGAGATATGATTGGCTAAGAGATGAAGGAAGCATCATGAAAACGTGACAGAAGATAGGATCAAAAATCCAGGTGGGATTTTTTTTTGCTTAAAAAAAGTCTGAAGCATTGCTCACCTTCACGCTAAAAACATTCCCACAATTCCCTGAGATGCCGGAGCAGGCCTGGGATAAGCAGGTGTTCAGGCAGCTTGTACCTCCAGAAGAGCCGTCAGCTGCTGTTATGTAAAGGCTCCCATCTGCTTCATCTGCCCAAACTGTTAATCACCATCTCCAACTTTTACAACAAAATACCAATTCATACAAAGGCTACTAAAGCTGCCACTTTCTACACTTTGGATTTCATCTTTTAGACGTTAAAACAACATGAGTAAAAAACTTTATCTTTACCAAATTAAAATGAGTATTAATTAATAAGATAAGATAATCCTTTATTTGTCCCACAATGGGGAAATTGCAGTGTCACAACGCAAGTTTCAGAAACAGTAGGAAAATATGAGCATGCATCAAAATTAAGATAAATAATAATAATAAGTATGTACAATCAACTAAAAAACACAACACTGTAAGGTTAAAAGGCACAGGAACGCTGCACAATAAATGTCTTTGATTCTGAGCAGTGAACAAACAGCAGTTAAAGGTACACTGTGTAGGATGGTGGCGCATTGGTGGATGGTGGGTATTGCAATTACGGTTCTAGCTACGGCAGACCTCGAGGGTCACCCAGGCGTGACGTAACGCGGACAGCTCAGCGTACCCGGAGGTGGGTTCACCGGCAGCCGCGCACGAACCGCACGCACGCGTGAAGCGCACCCGGCGCTGTGGGCGGGTGGGGGGAATCGGGAACCGGACCGCGGAGGGCGGAGGTTGGTCTGAACCCGGGGTGCGGGCCCGCGCTGCAACAAAGCCCCAGCCGTGGTAGGTACCATGTCCTTCTTCTTTTCCTCTTTGATGAAGGTGCTTGCTCCTGCAATGTATGTGTGGAGTAAATGTGATCCGGCAACATGCTTGTCATTGTTTATCCAAACGCGTACTATCTCGTTGTGTGAAAACCACGAGCCCTTGCTGACAACTACTGTATAAATAAAACGGCGAAGGCGGAGCCCAAATGTCCTTCTGCGGCTCTCGTAATCAAAATGGCTGCCTCTACATGGGGAAGATCTCCCTTTTATTCAGGTATATCTAAGTCCAACAGAATACTTTGATTTCATGATGGAAGTGAAAAGGCTTGGAAAACACTGTATTTTTGAATGGGTATCTTCAATTTCGGTAATTAACGGGTAAAAATCTTACACACTGTCCCTTTAAAGTGACTCCACTATAGTAGTCTCCTCAGGAGATAGAGCCTGCTCTGGCCCTTCCTGTACAGTGCATCTGTGTTATGAGTCCAGTCCAGTTTATTGTTCAGATGAACACCCAGGTACTTGTAAGAGTCCACTCTCTCAATGTCTCTTCCCTGGATGTTCACTGGTGGGGGGGCAGTAGATTGGAGTCTGCGGAAGTCCACCACCATCTCCTTGGTCTTCCCCGCGTTGATGAGAAGGTGGTTCCGCTGACACCAGTCCACAAAGTCCTGCGTTAGTCCTCTGTACTCCACGTCATCATCGTCTGTGATGAGACCAATGATGGCGGAGTCATCGGAGAACTTCTGCAGGACACAGCTGTCCGTGTTATGTCTGAAGTCTGCAGTGTAGAGGGTGAAGAGGAAGGGCACGAGGACCGTGCCCTGGGGCGCCCCCACACTGCAGGTCATGAGGTCAGACACACAGTCCTGGGCTCTCACAAACAGGGGCCGGTTTGTGAGGTAGTCCAGGATCCACTCAGCCAGGTCACAGTCCACTCCTGTCCACTCCAGCTTGTCCCTCAGGAGCAGAACAAGATTCTCACAGTGCTGCCGGGCCTCTCCAAGTGGGACAGCGAGCGGTGCATCAGAGAGATGATGGCGTCCTCTACTCCTATGCCGGGCCGATACGCGAACTGCAGCGGGTCCATCGCCGAGCTCACTGTGGAGCGGAGGTGACCCAGGACAAGCCTCTCCAGAGTCTTCATCAGATGAGACGTGAGAGCCACTGGCCTGAAGCTGTTGAGGTCTTTGTTGTATGGTGTCTTGGGCACAGGTACCACACAGGAGGTCTTCCAGGGCTGTGGCACCACCTTCAGCTTCAGGCTCAGGTTGAAGACATGCTCCATAACTCCACACAGCTCATCTGCACAGGACTTAAGGAGCCTGGGGCTGATCCCGTCTGGTCCAGCAGCTTTTCTACTCCTTATCCGGCTCAGTTCTTTCTTAACCTGAGCTGTTGTGAAGGACAAAGAGCGAAGGCATGTACTGGGGGTCTGGCTGAGTTCTTGATGTGGATTTGGGGGCTGGGGGGCTGAGGCAGAGGTGTGAAGAGGTGACAGTCTGGGCCATTGTGCAGGGGACAAGGTGAGCCCATGCAGCGGTGCGGGGGGAGGGGTGGGTGATTGATCAAACCTCAGGAAGTGTGAATTCAGATCGTTCACCCACTGTTGCTCTCCCTGTCTGGACGGGTGGACGATTGAAGCCAGAGACACTCTTCAGACTCCTCCACACCTCCCTGACATTCCACTGCTGCAGCTGCTGTTCCATCTTCCTCCTGAAGTTGGCCCTAGCCTGTCTAATTTTCCTCCTCAGCTTCTTCTGTACAGTCTTCAGCTCCTCTTTGTTCCCAGACCTGAAAGCTCTCGTCTTCTCTTTCAGCAGAGCATTAATGTCCGAGTTAATCCACGGCTTGTTGTTTGGAAAACACCACACCGTCCGAGAGGGTACGGTGTTTTCAAAACAGAAGTTGATATAGTCCGTAATACAGTCCGTGATAGCGTTGATGTCCTCCCCATGACACTGGCAGAGCTCTGTCCACACAGTGGTGCTAAAGCAGTCCCTCAGAGCCTCCTCATTCTCTGCTGTCCACCTCTTCACCACTCGGGGCTCTTCAGGCTGCCTGCGTACGAGGGGTTCGTACACAGGCCTCATATGGATGATGTTGTGTTCTGCTCTTCCTGGGGGGGGGGGGGGGGTATCTCTAGTTAATGAGATATAGGCCTCCTTGACGTGGGCAAAGACTAATCGAAAGTTTTATTGTCTCTTGTGGGGCAGGTCACATACTGGGTGTATGTTGGCAGGACAGATGAGGGAGATGCATGGTTGAAGTCCCCTGTGATGATGAAGAGGGCCTGTGGATGCTGAGTCTGAAGGGAGCTGATGCAGGAGAGCAGAGTGTCACAAGCATTCTCCGCGTTAGCACTAGCAGGAATATACACAGCCAGAGTGATGACATGTGAAAACTCCCGGGGCAAAAAAAAAAGGCCTCATGCCAACAGCAAACAGTTCAGTGTCTTTGTTACACATCTGCTCCTTCACTGTACAGTGTCCAGGTTTACACCATTTCTCGTTCAGAAACAACGCTAGTCCTCCTCCGTTCTTCTTCCCGCTCTCCTC
The DNA here is from genome assembly GCA_036785185.1 of Paratrypauchen microcephalus. Taxonomy (NCBI): domain Eukaryota; kingdom Metazoa; phylum Chordata; class Actinopteri; order Gobiiformes; family Gobiidae; genus Paratrypauchen; species Paratrypauchen microcephalus. Next base: position 8,702,057 of record JAVJIX010000016.1, on the reverse strand, counting down.
CGCCCTGTCTGCGTGCAGCAGGTGAAAGTTGTCCACAGTGACGGTAGAGTCCGGGATTTGCGGTGTTAGCCACGTCTCCGTAAAAACAATGACGCTAGCGTCCCTGTACTCCCGCTGAAATCTAACGAGCGTCACGAGCTCGTCCGTCTTGTTGGCGAGGGAGCGCACATTCCCCGTGACGACGGAGGGGAGGACCGGCCTGCAGCGTTTCTTCTTTTCCCGGAGTTTACGTCCCACGCGGCGTCCACGGCGTGTCGTAGGATCTCGTCAGGAATAACATGCCTGTCTCGGGGGAACACATCAGCGCTGCGCAGCGCCATCAGCTGATCCTTTGTGTAGACGAGCGGAGGGCGGGGTCCCTTTCACATCTTAAGCCAAGACAGGTAAATAATCCACGGAAAAATGCGGAAAAATGCAGCGTCGAGTGCAGCCCAAGCTTAACGAACAGTATTGACAAAAATATTTACAAAAGTGGGCCTAAAGTTAGAAAAGTTACGAAAAAGTGCGGGAGCGCTGTGACGGGTAGCTAGCTCGTGCCAGCGCCGGAAGGATGCTGGCGTAATAATAATAATAATAAGAAGTGACTTTATTGATCTCACACTGGAGAAATTCTTCTCTGCATTTAACCCATCCTGTTATTAGGAGCAGTGGGCAGCACATTACTGCGCCCGGGGACCATCTCCATGATCTTCTTGCTTCAGCTTGGTCAGGACCTAAGCTGGAGGATTTTTACCTATGGTGCATGTTTTGGGTTGATGGGGGAAACCGGAGTGAAACCCACCCAGACACGCGGAGAACATGCAAACTCCACACAGAAAGGCCCAGGCGACCCGGGGATCGAACCCAGACCATGCATGCAAACTCCACACAGAACACACACGGAAAGGCCCATAAAAGGTAATAAATTAGTCTCTGCTTGCAACAAGGGAAGTAGCTTATTTTAATACATGATATTTACATGATGCTAAATATATGCAACCAGGTAGTGAAGCCAATTTTAGTGCTTTTTTGCGTTTTGTATCATGTGTGCATAATTAAAGACTAATGGAGTAAACATTGCAGATGTTTCATATAATAAGCCTACTACTCCATACTGTGTGGAGAATGAGCTTGTTTGGTCAACTTCAACCACTTAATGTCACAATGGCCCTCATCCACAACATGAAGGTCTGCGGCTAGAGTACTGCTCCGACCTGTGCATACTTCCTTTGTGTCTTTGAGCAAGACACTTCACCCAGCTTGCTTGTGTGTACATGGAGTGAAAGTGAGTGGTTTGTGCTTAACATACTATTATAATACTTTATAAAGACATGGGTCAGAAACTGTGGCTTCATAGCTTTTACTGATAATAATTGTTAATCACTGTGATTAGTGTTGACTTTTTAATATCTGGCATGTTTTTATGTGTCTATGTATCTGTGTCTATTTTATTACCTTTTATAATTATTGTTGTGGACTGCACTTTGGTCATCTGTATTGTTTTTAAAGTGCATTGGAAATAAAGCTGGTCTGGATTGGAACAATTATAATGTTGATTTATTTCTAGTTACAAAAACATTGGACATGATGGTCAAGTTGTTTGTGTTATAATGTGGTGTTCGTTCTAAAGACAATTATCCAATCAGAAAGTAGAATGAGCCTCTTATTTGGGTCAGTTTCAGTGCTGAATCCAGTAGCTTTAACCCTAAAATGCCTCTCTCTGATCTGAATGGTCACTACCTAAAGCCCAGCATATGCAGCCAGTCATGAATCAGTGCTAATGCAGCCTATGCAGCTCAGTGAGGGAATTCTGGAGGTTCTGAGCTTCACATGAGGCATGGCCTGTAGCCTACTGAGAATGAGCTAAACATGTATGTGCTCCCTATCTGCAGGTTAAGGCACTGACAATAGGGATATGACAATAACCAAAATAACCAATATCACCAAAAGTCTCATAATAATTGTGGGCTTTTACAGTATAGTGTACAGTACAGTACACAGACTTTTGTTACATTTCAATGCAGAAAAAAATAATAACTGTTATAAAGAACTTGGTGTTAATTCTTTGGACTAAGTCAGTAATATAGTGCCAAGGCTTGACAAGGCTTTTTAAAAAGGAAAACGTAGCAAGTTAGTATCACCATAATATCACAATAAATACTGCATTGTGAAATTAATATTGTGACAACCCATATTCACTTGTTGCTCTTATACCTTTTGGAAAATGCACAGGCTAGAGTTTCTTTAAGTGATTGAGTTGCTTTCTCTTTCCTCTTGCTCTTCTCTTGCTCTCCTCTGGCCCTTGACTGAAGTGCCTTAGACGTGACATAACTTTGTCCGTGCCACAGAGCAGAGCTATCTAAAGCCTCGTCAGACGTGAGAATGACAGATCGTCCTCCAAGTGTTCACTCTGTTCTGAGGAGAGCGCTTCTTCGCCTCTCTGGCCATCTTTATTTGTCAGTGTGCTCAACCTTAGTGCAAATTTACTGTACATTAGTTTGAAAGGGAGAAGAGATGGAGCGGGCCGCTGACAAAAAGGTGATTATTGGAGGAGACTGCAAATGACAATAGCCAGCAGCTGTATATTCACCTCCAGAACAAGGATCAGTGCTTGGATCAATGGCTATTTCACTCTTCTCTCTTCCCTCTCTCTCCTCTGTCTTCCTCTCTCTCTCTCTCTCTCTTTCATCTTCTCTCTTGTCACTGCATCCGATCACTCATCCTATGCTTTCTCCCTCTTCTCTCTCTGTCTCATATTTCTCTCACGATCTCCATCTTTTCTCTTGTCCCCCTCTCCATCTTCTCTCTCTCCACTATCTCTCTGTTTCTCACTCTCTCTCTCCTTTTTCTCTCCTCTCTTACCCTGTATCCTTCATTCCCTCTATCTCCCATCTTTATAGTGTCTCTTTCTCTACCCTCTTTATCTCTCTCATTTCCCTCTTCTTTCACTCCTCCTCTCTCCTCTTGTTGTCTCACTTCCCTCTCATTCCTCTACCATTCTTTCAAACACCCCCCCTCTCTGCCCCTATCTCCCTTTGTCTTCCCCTTTGTCACCCCTTCTCTCTTTTTCTCCCTATCTGTTTCTATCTCAATCTCCTCTCTGTCTAGTTCTTATATACTGTATCTGCCCTCCTCTCCTTTCTTCCCTTGTACTAACTCTCTCCACCCCCAGCACTTTTCCCTTTCTCCTTCTCCTTCTCACTCCACACTCTTCCCTCCCTCTCCTCTCCATCTCTCCTCTCCTTCATTCTCCATCACCACGGGCTGCACACATTTATTACAGGTCTGGCGGTGGCTCCTGGGACCCTTGCTCCAGTCGTACTTGTTAAAGGGTCTGAGGGAACACAGGGCTACGTGACATCACCTCCCAGTGGAGCAATGAGGAGCTGCTCTCACAAAGTAGCAGCTATTTGTCACAATGACTCCACTGTAGGATAAGTACAGATAACAGAGAAAGGGCCAAAGATGCCTCTGAATTGGCTTGTGTCTACGAGATTTGGATTCAATTTGATTTTGCTCTGTGTCTGGTCAGAAAGGGCAAATTTGTAAATGCTTAGATCAATGGGTATGTCTCACTCCTTCCTATCTCTCTCTTTTTTTCCTTTCTCTCCTTACTGTCTCCCTCCCTCTCACCATCTCTCCTGTCACTAGTCTCCCTAATCACACTCATATCATGTTTCATTTTACCAGCCCTTATAATAATTTAATTATTTTTTAATTCAACTTCATTCTGAACTTTGTGTTTTAACAAATGCACTGACAGTATATGGTTTAAAAAGACAGCCACCAGTGTCTCATCTTGGCCTGCATTGCCCTGAATCTGATATTTAATTTTCCACCATTACATAAACTTTATTAGAGTTCATTACAGTTCAAAGACTAAAACATCACATATACCCATAGCAAAAATTACAGAAAAACTTCTATATTCCTAGTCTAGCTTGTGCATGTATTGACAAACATTTCAGTCGCACTCATCCATCATAGTCTCCTCAAAAGCACTTGTGTAATTTAAACAATGTCAGTGTGAGAAACCTCTAGGAATACCAGGCGCCACAGTGGAGCAATAGTTGCTAAAACTGTCGTTGTGTACTTAAAGGCAAAGTAACGTTATTTTACAATCTGAGCCTTCTTTCGGTAATAAAACAAGTCGTTTGACTCACCCATATCACGTTCGTGTCATTTGGAGCTGTTTGAAGAAAGTTATGTTGTAGCATATCCGTTAGCATTTGTATTCGGGGCATTACTTTGCGGTGTCCAAATAACACAAACTTTAGCACTTTTCAAATCATAGAAGCCCGATGTCTTAATGTAAGAATTCGTTTGAAGCAAAAGTGGCCTGTAATCCGAGATTTATCCATAGTTTTCAGCTTTGCGTTTCATGTTTGGGTCCCGGGAGCAGTCCGCGCATGCGCACTGGCGTCCTCATCTACTCGAAACTATGGCTAAATCTCGGATTACAGGCCACTTTTGCTTCAAACAAATTCTTACATTAAGACATCGGGCTTCTATGATTTGAAAAGTGCTAAAGTTTGTGTTATTTGGACACCGCAAAGTAATGCCCCGAGCAAATGATACAGCACCATGTTAACGGATACGGGATCATTACTAGAACAGAACGGCTCAACATAAGTTCTGCGATACTGCTCCAATTGACAGAAAAATGCTATGGGTGAGTAAAACTACTTGTTTTATTGCCGAAAAAAGGCTCAGATTGTTAAAAAAAAACGTTAATTTGCCTTTAAGCAAGACACTTCACGCACCTATAAAATTGCTGTGTGCGTGAGTGTTGATGGCAGTTGGATGGGCCGATGGTACAGATTGGTAGCCTTGCTTTTGTCAGTCTGCCCCAGGGCAGCTGTAGCTACAATAGCAGTTTACCATCACCCTGTGTGGAGTGAATGAATAATGCATGAAATTGTAAAGTGACTTTGAGTGTCTAGAAAAGTGCTGTATAAGACTCATGCATTAGTATTAGTAAAATACCTCAATTTACACATACAAGTATTTGCCTGAGCATACACCAAATGGCATTGTCTATAATTATCATCATCACTTGTCTGAAGAAGATATTTATTTTTAGATATTTATTTTCAGTTGTTGTGAATAAAACAGTAAAAATATGAATTTACTGATCCTCTGATTGGAATCTCCTATTCAGTAAACTGAAAGGTGTTTTCCTTTTGGGTATTTCTTTGGCAATATGAATGCCTCTCCTACACAGCCCCATCTAAGAGAGAGTCATCATCACTTTACAATTTAATAATAAGCCTATAGCCTGTCCATGGATGCAGGCCCTTGACCGTGACCTGCTTAATGTCTGAACCAAATGAATCAATTCGTACATGTTTTTATGATTTCACTTAACCTTCACATAAATTGTCTCACAGTGACCTTGGTGCATACATTAATATGGATATGTTTTTTATGGACTGTTTTTTCTACATTGTGCAAATAGTTTTTTGTTTTTGTTTTTTTGTTTGTTTTTTGTCAAACTATTGAAAAGTATTTTAAGATACTAAGGATTTCAAATAGAGAAGATGTCCCTTGTATGGAAATGATCATCACATTGAAAGCTTATTGATTTTTCATAAACCTAAACTTGGGATGGGCAATTATTTTTCCCTCTACTAAATATGGGTTAGCTGTTAGAATAAGGTGTTTGGTTGTGGCAATTAAACATGTTTCTAGTTAGGCCTACATACTGGTAAATGTAGCCTATCTATTAGCATCATAGATTGTATAACGCGGACTGAGTGTGACGTTGCCCATAGCGTTCGGCTCCAGTCATATTAGGAAAAGGAATATATTTACACACAAAACAGCAAAATAAAAACACATAGGATCATGTACTGCGGGCGAATGAACCTTTTAAGACAGACAAAATGACAGCTTACAGCAGCAGTTGCAGAGAGAGGGACAATAGTTTTCAATGTAAAATCAACTGGAGCCAGAGTCGATGGAGCCAGAAGCGCCCCTATGGTCACTTCCTATTTGGAACACTGCAGCTGGCGGGTTAGCCATGTCCGTTTATATATACAATATGATGAACATGTTGAACATGTTATGGTTACATTTGGAGAGGCAGTGTGACATGTCTCTCGGTTGTTAGCGTGGGTTAGCTGTTAGTGTGTAGGTGTGTCGTTGTCAGCCTGGGTGCCTACAGAGCTCCAGGGAGTTTGGTACATGTTTTACAACAGGTGGTGGTGGTGGTGGTGGTATTGTAAAAGTGCTGCTCTATTTGTCAGCAGCGCTCTGAAGAGTGACTCAGACTCAGTGTGAGCGGTGCAAACTGTAAAGAGGGTCAGCGAAAAAGAAGTGACAATGTAACACAGGAATAAATAGGCTATGACTGTTTCAAATCAGATGAGAGCTATCTTACTTTCGCTATTACAGTACTTGGAGACTGTTAGGCTGTTGCATTTAAAGGTCTTATATTGCGCAAAATTGACTCTTGAACACTTTTAGTCATGTCATCTAAATAATGTTGGTTGTGTTTTGTTTCATTTACACGTTTGAGTAATCCTTTTTTATTATTAATAACACAGAGGAGCAATTGCTGCATTATTACCACATGACATCACAAGGTGGAACATAGTACTTTTAGTTTGAGAGAAAAACTCAGCCTAAATATGCAGGGTTTTACGCAGAGTGCGTTAAACATGTGTGAATGAAACAAAACACAATTCAGGGATGTTTTTGATGAGGAAACAACATTATAACATAGATCAGAAAACAGCATAATATGGGCCCTTTAATAGACATAGGATCATGATGATTGAGATGATCCACTCAAATACTACTCCACTAAAGTACTATAACACAGAATAAGCTACTATAGATCTCCTTGAGTATACCTTCCTCTTGTGTTTTATTCTAAGTGTGGTGGTAGGCCTGTATCATTGACGGATCAGTGAGTCACTCTTTGGTGATACAGAGAGCAGCTGTGTTCAGTGATAACATTCTATGACTCCAGTAGGAATAAAGAAGTAGGAATACTCGTTTCACTGTTTGAATTATTGTTTTCTCTTGCTACATTTTTTATTGTGGTGGCACTTTGTGAATGTTGTCTTGCGTGGAGAATGACAGATATTACACTTTATGAAGATAAACAGAGCTATAGGCACATCTGTAAGACAATTTTAAAAGAGGGCTGTGTTCAGAAAGCCTTGTACATGCACTTTGAGAGAAAACTACCATTTACTGGTGCAAGATCTGTTATATAACCTGAGTCACAATGAATTTAACCACTTACACAACTTAATTATATGATACTACCTACAAATCAGTTTCTCTTTTGTCTTTTTATTCCACCTGGATGTGGATTTGAAACGGTATTAGAGGTGATTTATTGTTCCCATGAAAAGAACGCTGTATCCCACTGTTGTAAGGTGCATGCAAATAGCAAATCAGAAATCGTTAAAGAAATACCTGTTCTATTTTAAGCTTCTGCGCTATTATTTAATACAATTCTGCTTATTATATGTGCCTGTCGCCTGTAACCCTGCTGTAACATTTTTGTGACAGTCATGTTTTGTGTAGTGCATTATGTAATAGAGCATCTCTCTCTCTCAAGCCTCCAAAGAGCCCTTGAATGTAGCAGTGTGTTACTATGTGTTGCTGTGTCTCAAGACTGTAGCGGTTACTGTAGCTTCCCCTGGTGGTTCGCTAAGTGGAACTGCACCGCTTCACATAACAGTAATTGCAATCCTGTACTGACTCCCTACAATCTGATGGCATTATTTTAAAATGTAAAGTTGAATTTGATGGCAGAGATGTTAGCTTGCACAACAGACAACAGAGCAGAAAATTAAATTAGAACTGTCATTATTAAAACAAAAAGTAGGCCAAGTTTGATCCAGAAATTGCTCTATAGGCATTACTTGGCTGAAACACTACTATGTGAATATGTGTATTTGGACCTAAAATGTATCACTTGTTCACACAACACTAAAAGGTGCACTCTGTAACTTTTTAGTTGGGGGTCTGTCACCTGGTTGTTTCTATGGATATGTCATTGAGCTGCCTGGAATGACATTAAACAAATCTACCTTACATTTATTCAGTTACAAGTGGATTTATAGCTCAAAAATACCTAACATTCAGGCATTCTGACTGTGAGTGGGGTTGCCTCTCCACAAATTTGACCTGTAACTTAGTCTAGTTTGATCTCCATGTAGAAAGGTTTAATGCCATACTGTGAAACATTCCAGACAGAGCAATAACATCTCAATAGAGAAAACCGTTTGACTAACTCTCCATCAGAAAAGTTACACAGTGCACCTTTAATAACTATTTCCTGTTTTGTTGTTGCAGGATGAGGCTGTAGATCTGCACTGACCTGATGCTCTGAGGGCTCCATCATGAAGGGCTTGGGAGCAAACCGCAGCCGCCACCTGTCCGACTCCTGCGAACCGCCCGGGTGCACCCAAAAAGCACTCTGCCCTCTCAGTCCTGACACCCATGGGACCTTCCTCCTTAGCCCCACCCTCAACCACTATGGCACCCTAGACCCCCACCTACACCAGTGTCCCCCAACCAGCCCAACCACCCTCGCCCCTGACTGCATGTTACCATTCGGGCCAATATCCAACAGCAGTACGTTTCCGAGACTACATTTTACCACGCAGGGTGATCAGTCAGAATGCTCCCAAGGGTGCATGAGTGGGGCAGGAACTGTAGGGCAGAGTGGGAGAGCGTTGACCCAATCTTTATCATTAGGGATGGGTCTTGGTTTGGGGCTTTCCGGCGCTCCAATGATCACCAGCGGATCAGCCACCATCTCCTCTGCGGCGGCTGCTAAAATGAACAGAATACCCGGGAACCTTTTGGACCAGTTGGAAAGACACTTGCCGTTACACCGCGATGGCTTCAGCACCTTGCAGTTCCACCGGGGGCGCATGTCCAAACAACGCAGCGAGAGTCCGGGGCGAATCCGGCACCTGATGCATTCGGTTCAAAAACTTTTTGCCAAATCGCAGTCTTTGGAAAACTCGGCTCTTAAGGGAAACTTGAATGGGCGTTCGATTAGCGGGGGTGGATCAGGCGATGAAGGCGGGAGACCAAGCCGTAGAAGCAAAAGTAAAGATAGGGCTAAATCTGAAATGCCAAGACAGAGAATCCGATCAACAGCTTTGGGTGGGCTTTGGGGTTCAGATGACGCATTAGACATGGATGCTACCAAATCTGGAACGCTCGCTATGGGTTACCGCAATCCACTGACCATGATGACGCTGGGCAGGGCTGTTTCGGACAGCCAGGCGAGGCAAATCCCACAGGGCTACAACACCATATCCGCACACACGCTCAAGACCTCCAAAAGCAGCAGTGACCTCAAGTTTTTAGCATGTCCGACGACACAGGTGGGGGGTTGTAAGGATGAGGAGGGGAGGTTCAGGGGGAGTAAAGACGATTTGTTGGTGAAAAGGGGGTCTTGGTCCACACTGACGTTGACTCAGGCGAGGCAGGTTTTACAGAAGGGCTCTGCCACCGTCAATAGGACTCTGCTCAAGACTAAGTCCTCCCACCAAGACATGACTAACCAGTTCCTTCAGGTAGGAGGGTCTGTGAGTATCCATTTCATCCTCATCTTTGCATGATACCACTGCTGCTGTTTCTTATAGCCCTAAGCAATATATCAAAGGTTTGCCTATTGTGTTAGACTGGTGTCTTTACTCTAATTTTGGAGACATTATTCACACATAATTTCTTTGTTTAAAGTGCCCATATTACAATATTTTCTAATCTATATTTTAATGTTCCTCATCTCAAACATAGCTGGAGTTGTGTTTTTCATTATGCATAATTAACACACAAATTCTGCATATTTTAGTTCTTCTCTCAAACTGAAAACTGTTCTGTTTCACCTTGTGATGTCCTGTGGTAATACCACTCCACTGTGTTTTTAAAATCATTTGTACAATTCCAGCCATAGAATTGCCCATTTCTACTAAACCAAAGGTAAAAAGATTCAAAAACTACTGCTTCATGACATCAAAAGGTGAAACAGAGCATTTTGGGCTTTGGAGATGTAGACAGACTAAAAATAAAGATTTAATCATCATCACATCCAAAATACAACTCTAGGTATATTTTTAAGAAGGTAACAAGATTCTAACATTGCTTTGCATTATAAACCTTTAAAATCTCTAGAAAAATTGTATTTGTGCATGCCTTTTGTTTACACAGTTTTACCAGATAGATTACTATAAAACTTACAAAATCTTTTAAAAGTATGTTCATATTTACTTATTAATCCCGGAACTAAATCTGGATTAGAACAGGTCCAAACCAAGTCTACATTTAGGCTAAACTTGGCCTAAATCAGCATGCTAAGTATGAACATATTCAAAACGGTAAAGGAATAGGTATTAGAAAGTTAAATGAATCAACCATAAGCATAACCACTAATGCTAGTCTATTGTTAATTGCTAATCCTATTACAGTGTTATATCATGGCTTTCTTTAATTTGGCTAATTTTTGCCTTTTCATTCCATTGGCATTATCGCTGTGCTGCTTTGCATATAATTTCTGCAAAGTGAACACACATTCTATAGTCTAACAGTAACTACTCTATAATCCATATTCACATCTGTCGCATAAACCTCCACCATAGGTCCCGTCTGGAGACTGGGCAGGTACCCTGGGTCACGGGCGGGGAAAGGGCTCTGAGATCCCCTGTCGGAGAATGCGCAGCGGCAGTTATGTGAAAGCCATGGGGGACCTGGAGGATAGTGAGGACTCAGAGGGAAGTCCAAAACCATCGCCGAAGAGCGCCGCACGGAGACAGAGCTACCTGAAGGCAACACAGAGGTCCCTAAGTGAACAGCAGCCCCCGCCCCCCCCTCGCAAGTGAGTACACTTGTAGACAGGCTTACCATAGTTATCTGTTGCTGACATCACTGCATACTATGGAGCTGTAGTGTTTAATTAAGAATGAAGAAATGTATGTATGCCCGACATTATAGGGTTATAACAATTTATTTTTCTCATATTTAATCATAACTTTATTATTCATAACAGCAGGTGGCAGCATCAACATAATTAAGGATTTATTCAAAGATGTAGTAATGTCCAGGCCTGGACTGGTAATCGGGCATACCGGGCATTTTCCCGGTGGGCTGACAGTCCTGACAGTCCGATGCCCTTCTTTTTTTTCTTTTTTTTTCACTTAGAGACCGGCCCACAATTTAGGACTGAACCAGGACTAAATCAGGACTGAACCAGGACTGAACCAGGACTAAAGCAGGACTAAATCAGGTCTGAACCAGGACAAAAGGCGCTTTTGTGCTACATTTTTTGTATGAAAAGCGCTTTATAAATAATGTTTGATCGATTGATTGATTGACTAAGCCAGGACTAATTATGAGAGGCTGGTCTTAGCCAAAAATGCCAGGGCCATTTTTTTTGTCCCAGTCCAGCCCTGGTAATCTTGATTTTATACATATACTCTTGCAGCCAATATAATAGACTATTATAGACTATGATTATATTTGTGTTATAATAAATGCTCATTACCACATTTATTTTGGAATAAAATGTGAATAAAATATGTGCAAAATATGGTTTCGCCTACAAGTGCACATACATTCTATCTTAGCTCAACTTCAACTTCTCAACTCTCCATGTTTCAGAATGATGAAAACTTAGGACTGTTACCATAGAAATTAATAATTTAAAACAAAATATTATATCTTTCGAATGCAGAAAATCAAAATGTCGCCTGAAGCTGCAACCCATGAGTATTACCTTTAAGTATAGGGAAGCAGAAGGATTCTTGTTGTTTAGCCCAAAGGTGACAGCAGGTGAATCTGTGATGTTTATTTTACCCTTACACCCACATGGACAGACCTTGTGGATACGCTCTCATGCGGGAGGATTATAACTGGTCTCCTCTGCAAAGTGCATGCTCTGTGCAACAACTGAGGTCAGTGCAAACCCAGAGTACAGCAGTGTGACGTGCACCCAACCTCCCCTCACTGGACTCACAACTGTCAACACCTCCTCGTTTGTTTGCTGCAGGGCTGGGCGATATGCCAACCAAAATATTCATCTTTTTCCCCTCATTTTGAACAAGACAGATTTTTTTTTGTTTATTTTGTCTTACTAAATAATAATAATAATAATACTCATGCGTTTCAATATTTAAGGTGTACAGTGTAACTTTTGTGGTGGAGGGCACGCCACCTGTTTGCCTCCATGAAGATGTCATTGAGTTACCCGAAATGTTCAGTATGGCATTAAACTTCTATCTCCATGGACACAAGCTGGTGACGCCACCAGGCAAAATTATTGCTAGATCTGTGGAGAAGCGAGCCCACTCCGTCACAATGGTTTTAGCAACAAAAATACATGTACTGTACTGTGTTTGAATAAATGATTGAGAGATACATTTAATTCCATAGTGTGGATAATTCCAGACAATGCAGTATCATTGTCATGGAAACAAGCAGGTAGCAAACCGGAGACGCTTGACCTGAAAAGTTGCATAGTGCAGTTTCAATTTCCTGAAAATAAACAATACACTTATAATCAGTGCCATTTAACGCAAAAAAAATAGTCAAATTTATTGGCTGTGGATCTCACGATTAAAAAGATAGATTAAAGTGTATGTAAAATGTATGTGTGTAATGTGAGTAATTGCACAGCCCTAATTTGTTGTATCTTATCCTTTTTGTCCTTTAAACACCCTCAATGTTGTGTTTTGGTGTTTCTCACTGTGTAACACTTTCCACACCCTGCGCTTATATTTTTGCTAACTCAGATCACAGCGGGGCACCATAAGACAACCTGTCAGCGCAATTTGAAGTTTATAATAAAAGACACATATTAAGTAACTAACACTCTCCCCCATGCTGCTATTTCAAACACAAAAATAACACTGCTGGCTGCACTCTATTTAATGTTGCGATACCCAAGGGAGTCTATTGTATAACAAAGCGGTCTCTAATGGTGTCAGTTAAAGTGCATATGGCAGCATATTCATTTCACTAAAACAAAGTTAACAATATTTAGATAGATAAACATGATTTTTTTTTTTTTTCCCCCGATTTGGATACAGACAGCAGATAGGGCTAATTCCATAACTGTTACCTAGCAAGCATAATGTTTCATAATATTAATTTAATTTACACATTAGGTATAAGTAGACTAATACAAAATAAACAACAACCTTTATTTTGATAAATGGTTTAAACTCCCAAAAAATATCTGCCTACTTTTTTACTTTTCTTCTCAACTTTTTTTTCCCAACAAACTACCACTTCACTGATGTAAACCTATGATAAAATGATTTACCACAGACACTATACTACCAAACCAAGTAATAAACAGAAAAACCTGCTGTCATATGATGGTCATTTGGGTCCACAGCTCCCTGCCCTGTCTGAAAGAGCTATCCACGAATCGGAGCCTGGATAACCTGGACTGTCTGGTGAGTCCAGTGGAAACGCAGCCACGACACAGGAATGAGTTCAGCTACTGTTCTGCTACACTGGGCAGGAGCTCTCAGGTAAGACAAATAAACCCAGTCAAACAACTATTGTATTATTAAAATAAAATAATTGTATGGTGCACATTTCATATTCCTAACATTTTCTATCTCAAGTTTATTCATTAAAATGCATGTATTACTGCAAATCCCACATTACCCAGCATAAGAAGACCACATGTCCCTCTTTTGGTTGTCCTACACAGCCATAAAGGCATCTATCCCTCATCCCATATTGAATGTCCAACTTTTTCAATGGTGCTGTTGTGCCCTGTTGCTTGGAGGAGGTTTATAACTCGCATCATAAAAATAAGCACTCCAATATTTGCCTTTATCCATTTATTTTTTAAAAAGTAAAATATTCTCCAGGGTTGACTTTCAAGGATTTTTAGTGGTCACAAAATACTTTCTCTCTTCCTCTCTAACCATACTAGCACTGCTGACTGACACCACCCTACAGGTAGCTAGATAAACCTGATTGCAGAGGGGGAGAACTAGAGGGCATGATTTAGGTCTTAAAACATGAAAAAGAAAAGTAAATTTTAATAATGATTAATAATAATAAATCATAAATTCATACTATCAAATTCATAATTTATTAAATAAATATAAACTCGTTCCAACAGATGTAATGCCATATGAATGAGATTTACATAAATGCATACACACATAATACTTTTTTTCTCACAAAGAAATAAAGTGGATTTGGCTTTTAGGGTTGTAATATATTGGCCCCTATTGCTATTTTAAACTAAAAAAATCAAATGGCGTTATTGCAGTTATTATCAGATATCTTAAAGTCCACCCTTCTTCAAAAACAATGTTCAGTGCATGTTACAGGTGTACAGTGTTGATGTCATGTGTTTACACATGACGTCAACATTTAATTTTATTTGGCTGAGAGAGACATCATTAATTTGCCTGGTTTACAGCAGACCATATCACAAGTAAACACGGAGGTGTGGTTTACGATTGCCAACGGCCGTTTATTGGGCGTTACGAATGTCTATCATTTGGCGTATACGTAGCCTATAGCCAATCATGTCAGTTGTCAGTTCAAACTACAAACTTCCGTTTGTCGCGTAGTATGCGTCACTGTCTTTACACCCCTCCCTGCGTTCTGATTGGCTCCCCAAATCAGGAGCCCTCGCTTAACCTAGTTGCCAGGCTGTCTTTTAGATTGGAACGATCGTGCAAAGCAGCCTGGGATTTTTCAGGTTAATCATGAATACATGTTTGAATGAGAATGACATCTTGTACTTTTTATGCAGGGTCATCACAATCATGGTAGACATAATGAAACAAGTGATAGGATGATAATACAAGTATTGGACACAGTGCTTTGCCCAAGAACATAATGGCTGTATGCATTACATCACCTTAAAACATGTTATTATTATAACATTGTCTTATGCAATGTATATAATGTGTATAATTTATTCTTCACATGGTGAATGCTGAAGAGCAGCTATCTGAGCTTCAGCCCCTACAACCTAATATTGTAGTAATTAAACACTTCCTCTATTATCCACACATTATAATGACCCTATTTCTGCCAGGTATGTGCCCAGAGTTGTGGTCACTCGGGCCCATATGGTGAGGGGGAATCCCAGGCTGTGGAGGCTCTTGACCTGCCCGCTCCCACCTGTTTCCGCTCACGCTCCCACAGTTACCTGAGGGCCATCCAGGCAGGCTGCTCCCAGGACGACGACACCTCTGTGGACTCCGACTCCCCTCCACCCACTGCAGCCAGCTACTGCTACAGCTCCAGCACACGTGAGTATAGCCCATGGTAAAGCACAAACACAAATGTAGCTGAAAGATTCTAGATATAAAAATATACATTTAATTTAATAATGGGAATAGAGTAGTTCTGGAGGTGGAGGCCTAAAAGTCAAAACTTTTTATGAACTGGTAAGGCTTTGTGTAAAAGGTTTGAGGTCTGTGTTATTTCTGAATTACTACAGACTAGCAATTGTTTGTTCTTCAGATAATAGCCTAACTCTTGCTGCCACCATTCTCAAACTGGGATATTTTGCCTAGACCAGGGGTGTCTAAATCTTTTTCACTGAGGGTCATATATTAAAACTTATAAGCTACTTAAAGGGTCACAGATACAGGTGAAGTGAATCATTCAAAATGTTGCATATGATGTAGGTTTGACTGAGATACCCCACCTTCAATTCTACTTCTTTAGCCTATTTGGTCTGTATCACATCAAAATGTTTGCCATTTGAAATTATAGCAGATTTGTTTCAATATTTGAAGAAGTTGGCTACTGGCGGCACGGTGGCTGAGTGGCTAGCACTCATGCTTCACAGCAAGAAGGTTCGGTTTGCCCGGGCCTTTCTGTGTGGAGACTGCATGTTCTCCCCGTGTCTGGGTGGGTTTCCTCCGGGTACTCCGGTTTCCCCCACCAACCTAAACATGCGCCATAGGTAAAATCCTCCAGCTTAGGGCCTGACCAAAGCATAAATAACAAAACAAAATCATGGGGATGGTCCCCGGGTCAAATATAGAAACAACTTCTCCTGTGCGAGATCAATAAAGGTCAATGTTCTAATCCTTGACCACTGTAAGGCGCTTTGTGCTACAATTTTGTATGAAAAGCGCCTTATAAATATTTGATTGATTGATTGATTGATTGATACTAGTTTTGGTAATTTGGGCCAATTCAGGAGGAAGGCTAGGGCCAAACAAAAATTGGTCTGAGGGCCAGATTTGTCTCCCAGGCCATAGTTAGGACACTCCTGGTCATTTGTTGAGGTCCTCCAAATTCTTTTTAAACATTAATCATTAGGACTTGTAAAAATATTCTAATAAAATACAATGCTAAACAGAGTAGAAGTTCACCACTAGTACTATTAGTAACAGACAGTGACGTGCAGTCTGGGGAGGCAGGTCATCAAAGAGAAAAAAAGTAAAATGAAAAAATAAATGGTTATATTTATCCAATGATTTGTACTATAAAGTTGTTTTCTATTTAATGTCGCCATTTTAATTATTTTTTTATTCAGAATTGCTGAATTTTCACTTTTACCGTTCAAATACTGAGAAGAGATGTGTGGAGAGGCACCAGCCGTTCGTGTCTCACCATGGACTGACTGTGCTGTAGCTCGGCAGTGACAGATACTGAAGCGGCTGTGAAAAGGCTCTCTTTTTACTTATTTTTATTATTATTACTATTTGTCTGCATGCACTTTCTTATACACTAAACTTCCTGGGGCTAATGTGGCAAGTGAATTTCTCCTGTGTGAGAATAGTAAAGTCTTATCTTATTTTGTCTTACTTAGTTACCTGGCCTCATGGTAGAGGCACTCGTGAGCCCAGGGATTCTTCTTGCAACTCCTGGGGCAGCGTTACCTGGCCAGCCAAATGATATCTCTCTGTATTTCCTATACAGCGCGATACCATTTGGACACCCTCCATCCACCCTCGCTCCTCCGGTTAACAACGGACTCCGCGATTCTGATTCGTTCAAAGATGGTGACGTCAGTGCACCCGCCTTTGCCCGCAAAGTCACTCTTAGGCAGCGGAAGTTCCTCCTCAGTTTTGAATCAAGATGGCGCAATCTCTGATTGGTTCACTTAGCTGTCTGTCTACGCGCAACAGCAGCGCATTTTTGGACCAAGCGTTACCAGACTCACTCGCTGGTACAGCGATGAGTCATGGATTCTTCCAGGCAAGGGGCAGCGGATTAGAATAAGTGACAGCAAGATACAATTTAGAGTTAGCAAGTCAAGTTTAGCAATCCATTCACTTTTTTCTTCTTGTCTGGCCCTACTTTTTAAATGGATGAAGATTACATATTAAAGCTCACGCAGTTTTCTAAACTGGACTGGACAAAGCAGGTATTATAATTAAAGGAAGACCAACGCCAGAGCTAAAGAGTTTGCTTCAGACTACAGGACGAAAGACTCACTCTTTTCAAACACGTATGGGTATCCAGATTGTATGGGTATCCAATAACAAATTGTCTTTTCTGCTATTCCTGCCTTCATTTCTCAACCTGCTGTGACAATGTCTGGACTCAGATGGGATATTGTGACCTGAAAAATTTGCAAAGAAGCCTCATTAAACATGAGCGGTCCACCGCTCACATTCAAAGCCAGATCGCGCTACAAACGTCGCTATTTTAATTTATGACTCTACTTCGTGTGCTCTGGAAAATGCACTAAACAATAATAGTACATTTTCAGCTTCATATCAAAACTATTATGAGCTCCAGTCACTTACAGGGAGAGAAATTGACCCGGGGCCAAATTTACTTGCAGATTTACATATTTGTAAATTTGATTGTGATGACGTCAGTGCCTCACCAGCCATGACCCTCACTGCATGTCACTGGTACTAGACGACACCAATAAAATAAACTATTACAAACTAAACTTCAGTTTGCTTTTATATATGGCTTCATTTGTATTGTTGTGTCATGATGGAGCAATGGTGGAGGATGATAAGAGAATTTTTTTTAACTGATTATGGGTGAAAAAGAAAACGCCTGCTTGACCCGTTTGTTCAGTTACTAATAAATTATATTGTGGATTGTTGTGGAATTATTTAAAACTTTATGGGCAAGGAAATAAAATACACACATAAATGATTAGGCTAAAATATGGTCAAATTCCATTCTGCGAATTTTGGGTCAGCTCAGCCAAGCATTCTCATGAACAGAAAGACAGGACAATGCAGGTTTGGTTATTGTCTGTTCACTTTTCACAACGCTTCCCGAGAGTATCGTGTTTCCTAAACGCGCCTATGTTGGTCACGTCCATAACCAACATTAAAGGTAGACTTAAACCAATCACATATGCCTGTGGATGAGCTCGACCCACGTCCCCCGCTGTCCAATCGCTCGCTCCGGCCGTGTGTGAGAAAAAGCGTGCACTCCAATCGCGGTTGTCAAGGGCGTGTACCACACATCTTTTCTTTACACGGCCACATATCCCTCTTATGCTGTCTGCTGTCCCGGTGCTAATCTTTAAAGGACAGGTTTTACGGATTTTCCAGTCGTCGACACCACAGTAAGCGTTTTGCCATATCTCGACTTCGCCTTTGTTTATGCCGCTTTTGTGTGCTGCGCCCACAGTAATAGCAGGCTAAGCTAGGCGGCTAACGATAGCAAACGTGGAATTCTCACTCTAGCAACCGGACAATAAATCGGGCAAATAGCGTGATTGGTGGCGGTAGTACGGCAGTGAACACAAAGAAATGACCGTGTTTATATAATCATATTTCTGTTTACCTCCAACCAATGCTTAGTAGTCTCCGGAGAATGCAATTAGTGTGTATTATCCTCATTATGTTACCATTAGCAACTCAAGCTAACAGTAGCCTAGGCGTCAACATCCAGGAGGCTACATGAGCATCTCGATCTCATTTTAAGTCAGCCATTTCTTTTTATATTTTGAACAATTCGGGTACATTTTACGACAAAACGTACAATAATTTCCAATAAGAGGACGTAACCACAGGCGTCGACACGAGAGGAGCATTTGACACCTCTGACGTGCAAAGAGACCGGGAACACTGCAGGTGACTGAGAGATCTTTAAATATTGCAACTAAAAGTAACCTGAACGTAAATCTAACACGACTATATAATTTATGTATATATTAGGCTAATCTCCATCATGTTAAATCTCCCCTTTTGACTGATCTTTCTCGTAGCATGTGATACAGCTCAGAGGCATTCATGAGCTATGTACTCAGCAAGTTATGAGTCACGTTGTGCTAATGTAAACTATTAAATCAGGTGGCATTTAACTCTGAAAACGGGTCTGGGCTTTTCTTGGCATATTTTAACCTTTAGATCAGATGACACCTCACTGCCTGTACTGTCAATAATATATATATATATTTTTTTTTATCTCAGCCCATGTGGGAATCAACTCAATGACCTGTAACACTATCTTACAAAATATCCTGTCCCAACTACCATATATTTTGGGGGGCTATTTTAAGTGTACCTTATGTTTTCAGTTTCTCCTCTACTTCTCTGCAGCTACGTGTTGAAGGCAAAGGATGTGATCAAAATTTTATAAGCTTCCTGTGTACTGTACAGTGCCAGAAGCTGTTGCCTGCTGGTTGGGACACTAGCTTTTTAGTTGAAAAGCACAAAGCACTTGAATATGCTTCACTGGTACTGTTATCTCAGGTAGTTCTATTCATGGCTTTAAGTTCATTGTTTGGCTGAGGTGTGGTCAAAGTATCAGTGGATCGGCAGACTCTGAGTCATTATCCACATCATTACACTCTTCTTCTTCATTCTCATTGATGAGCTCATACAGTTACTCCACTAACACAGCTACTGCTGATGCCCACACTTCCCATGTCCTTGGCTTCCCTTCAGATTAGGGCTCAAAGATTTGAGGATAAAAACATTAAAACATTTCCACGAGTTATGAGAACTTCTAAACTGTAAAGTAATTTAGTTTCAAAAGTAAATTAGTTTCAGACACAATTCCTTCAAGAAGAAGAGTTTTGACATCATTTATTGTTAATAAATCATGCAGGTTCAGTTCACAGTTTTGACTTTTCAAGTGACTTTATTATTTATTTTTTGCAGTGTTTCCCATTAACAGAAGAATAATATGGTCACCTTCCATAGTCTATAAAATTCCTGACCATAGTGTAAAAAGAACATGGACTAAACATTGGCATAACAAAATCTCACTTTGTGGCTCCTTGTATTGCCAAAAAATTGACTACACTGTTC
This sequence comes from Paratrypauchen microcephalus, assembly GCA_036785185.1. Lineage (NCBI taxonomy): Eukaryota > Metazoa > Chordata > Actinopteri > Gobiiformes > Gobiidae > Paratrypauchen > Paratrypauchen microcephalus. The sequence continues at coordinate 8,681,871 of JAVJIX010000016.1, read as the reverse complement.
TCAAATATAAAATGCAGACAGTAAGTGATATTTAAACTCCAGAAATTGTATGAAAGACAATTATTAATCTAGAAAGTAATTGTGCCACCATTGTCTGAACAAAATCTATGGGAAACACTGTTTTCTGCCGTGGTACTGCTCATCAAGAAATGTATTGCGAGTGGAACCTTTTTTGGTTTGTACCAAATGTAGAAAGGGACATGTAAAAAAACACCTCACAAATTAAAACGATAACATTTCAGAACATTTGAATTAAAATAGGAACAACTGATTTACAGCTTGTTAGTTTAAGACTATTTTCTGTATTGCTAATCATGCTAAAATATAATTAAAGCTGACTTTAAAAGACATTGGCTTAGGTTTTGACCCAGTGAGCCATATAAATAGACTCCTAGGATGTTGTGTACACAAATACCTTTTTAAAAATCAATGTTGCTTCCACATTACCTGCCATATGTAATTTTAAACAAAGCACCCTAAGTAAGTCCATTTACAGAGGATATAAATAGCGTATAAACTTGTCAAACAGCTCCTTCTTCTCTCAAACAATCTTGGAGCTCCAAAGGACGCGCAAATATATTTAGCTGTACCTTTTTCAGATCGATGAAACTTTATTTGTATTCCTATAATCGGCCTTGTCATATTTCGACATCTTGTTTATGAGGTTTGCATTTGGTTTTACTATTGCCATTTCTAATCTTGTTCAGTGCTTCTCTACCACTTCTTTTATTATTGTTGGCTCCTCTCCAGACATGAACTCAAAGAATGATTCATAATAAAATGATATTACCTTTTGCAGTACATAATCCAGGCCTGGGGTGTGTTGGCTGCCGCTTCACTGAGCTATTGATGCTCTTGTCACAACTAATTTTAATATAATTCCATACAAAGGACTTTCCTCTAATTAAGAATAACATTGATTACAGTCACTTATGAGCTGTCATCACACTGACAGTAAATGCATCTTTTAATTTAAATTTATCTTTTAGGCATAGATGGATTAACCATAGATTGTTCTCAATTTTAATGGTTTGAAATAAAAACTATTTAAATTAACTAAATTTGAGGAGGTCATGCTGGTTTTCTGCCTAATGTATACTCTGAAAGACATATTTAATTGCCCATTAACTATATTAACTGTATTTGATCCCTGTTGTTTCCTGTATAATGGAGCATAGAGGGCATCTTGATGCTTACAGTAGCCTTTTAAAGGCATAATCCTTTTATGACCTTCCGGTGTTTACACTTTATTGTCCAAGAAATGCCAAGAATTTTTAAGGCAGAGTGTGGACTTAAGAGGCATTGTTTTGTTGCAGTGGCACAAACTACATAGAATATAATCCTCTCCTGTTTTTCAGTGCAGCCAACAAGGCTATATTATGTATTTGATTTGTGAGTACATTTTTTTTTTTAAACAGAAAGTAGCATCTCTTCCATACAGTGAACCTCCCTAATATCACAATATAGGTTAGAATCCTAATGATCCCAACCACGTGAATTAAGATGATCAATTTAAGAAATGAAACAAAAAAATGTAACATTTTTTTTACTCCCAGAGTTCTATTTTATTTTATTTTATGTTAAACACTAGAATTATCCTTTCTAATAATCCAAAATTTGTACTCTGCTCCAAAAAACATTAGCAGGTGCTTGCCCTTTTGATTAAAAAGACCGCTTTGCTTTGTTTTGTCTTGACTGCGTACATCTGTTTTATGCAGTGAATTTGCAGATTTTGCCCGTGTTGTGGATGCTGTTCTCCTGATGGAGAGCTGACAGGCCCCTGGCAGCAGAGTAAATACAGATCCTCTGTTTGTGTGCGCAGCCAGTGGCTTTTAATGAGAGCTTGGCTGGTGCTGTGACTCATTGGCTGATGACAGGAGAGCAGCACCCACACAATTATAGGGTTCTGGGTCCCATTTGGAGTGATACTTCTACTGGAAGGGAAAAACATAACACATTTGTACCATTTGTTCGCAAACGTCATTGCTTTAATTATATCTTTTGTCAAATGTATTTTAAACATTTAGTCGACACTGGGGCAGCATGTGACCAAGAAAGGAATGAGTTTAATGCCACTGAAATGCTTAGGAATCCTAATACCAGGGTTGTTCTGGTTAAATAGTGGGCCCTATGCAACATGCTTTTTCAAGACCTGTATTTTACTTAAATATCTGAAATACAGAAATTCTCTTTTTGAGAATTATTAATTATGAACTATTTCATCAAAATTGTAAATGTATATAAAATGTTTTTATTATTGTCCTATTAAATACATTTATAATACAATACAGATACCGTACCCTTGTACTGTAATCGCTTATTCGGATATGGTCATATAGCAGGTTTATCTGCTATTGTGTACTGATGGACCATTTAAACAGAAACTAAATACTCTTTGCAAACTACGGACTCCTCAATATATCGGAAATATATTGATATTGCAATACTGGTAAACAATACAAACAACAATAATTAATATAAAAGTTCTTGACAGGAATATTTAGGGTTTTTTAAGTATGTAAATGTCAGTCACATCTATCGAAATGCAAATGACCTTTTTACTTGATATCAAGTAGTCCTAAATAGCAGCCATTTTCAGTTACAGCAACACAATAATGCTTTTCTTTCAAAGTTTTTTTTTTGTTTTGTTAAAGCTGTGTGACAGTTTAAACATGGACAAAAGGGAACAAGCACTGTTTTCATTCTTTTCATGCCATTTTTGTGTCTGCAGTCAACAACAGGAAAGCCCCCCCTCCAGTCCCACCACGCACCACCTCCAAACCCCTCATCTCCGTCACTCTCCAGAGCAGCACTGAATCAGCCCAGGACACCTACTACGACCAGCAAGACCGTGCCAGTGAAGCCAACAGCCAGTCAGGACGCAGCAACTCCTCGGATAGCCTCTGTAGCATCCGCACGGGCAGCCTGGCAAAGGGCACCTACCCAACTGGTATCATCACGCCAGCTGTCCTGGTGCCCATCCCTATTGCCACCACTGTTGTACCTCCTGTCCCTGCCCCAAGGGATTTACCCCCAAACATAACTGCCCCTGCTACCACTACTACTACTACTGCTTCTACTGCTACTGCTAGTACTGCTACGGATAACACACCTACTGCAACCACCTCAACTTCTACACAGTGCCAACATGACACCCTGACTCCCATTATCACCCTTGAGGAACCCCCAACTGCACCCAAGAGAAAGCTGTCCTCTATTGGAATACAGGTAAATGATTTGGCTTCACGTTGGCCTTGAATGATAGGACTGTTGCTAACTTCTATTTGAAATGGTTTCCCAGGTGGATTGTATTTTGCCAGTCACAAGAGAAGAGCCACTTCCTTTAACAGCACCTTTAAAATTCCAGTCCATTGGGGTTCAAGTGGAGAACGGCAGGCCGTAAGTACAAATAACTGTTGTGTGCATGAACATTTTAAATAGAAGTAGAAGTGGCCATTTGCAAAGTCAATTTTGATACTAAGGAAAAAGTTTGATGCTAATATCGATAAAAGAATGTAATGGACTGTTGCAAAACAAAATAATAGTGAATTTAATATTAATGTAGTCTCATATTGTTGTAGTACAGATCAAGACCACTCTAAAATGGTCCAGTATTGTACAGTTTTGGCTGATTTCAGTATTGATACAATATTGAATGAAAGTAGTTTCGATACTAGTTTTGGTATTTTTTAGTTTAGCACGTTAACTGTTTATAATAATCCATCATATTTAGAGAAACAATATTGGCAGTACTTGATTGTTGTTTTATTGCATTATAATGGATTTGGACAACAGAAGGCATGAAATGAGTGAAGCTTGGAAGTAAATGCCATTTTGCAAATGCAGTCTTAGTACTTTTCTGTAGTTATTGCATGGAATCACTGAGCTTGCAGTCGTGCATATTTGCATTTTGGGTTGGATTACATGGTTAGATAGCGATGCTTGGTTTGAGAGCTCTTCTAACTCTTTTCCTCGAAATGTCTTTAATCGACCAATAATTAAGGTTGTCAAAAGTATAGAATATCAGGTATTTACTGATTTTACTTGCCCAACTAGTATGGAAACTAGATACACATTTGTATACGTGGTATTGGAAAAAAAACAAACAAACAGGACAACCCGTCTTTAGCTTTATTAAAATTAATACAGCTCTGGAAAAAAATAAGAAACCACTGCATTTTTTTTCTGAAATCAGCATCTCTACATGTATTACAGCCATTCCATTCCAGTGTCTGTTGAATTCCAACGCAAACACAAAGCTGAGCTACTTCAGTTCTTGCACCAGGAGTGGAATAAAGTCACCCAAGAACAATGTGAAAGACTTGTGGAGAGCATGCCAAGACGCATGAAAGCTGTGATTAAAAATGAGGCTTATTGCACCAAATATTGATTTCTGAACTCTTCTTAAGTGTAAACATTAGTATTAGGTTGTTTTATGTCTTTGTATTGTGTGAGGTCTGAAAACATGCATCTTTTTTGTTATTTTGACCATTTGTCATTTTCTGGAGTTGAGAACATGTTTTGATCCTGTTTTTTGAGGCAGCCCCCACGTCATCAGCATCTCGTCCTTCATTGATGTTTTTTCAATACTGTTTGAACTGCAGTCTTCAAGAACATTATCAAAAACTCTCCTTTCCACATTTCCACTGTTCTGTAATGTCCCATAATAATCGTATTTGTTTAATGGTTCCTTCCCTTCCTCTGCTCATTATCCCAGACTCATGCGTTCATTTCATGCCCCACCTATTATCAGTCAGACTCATTTTCTCCTCCCTTACACAACAACACTGTTCACAGCCGTCCCTCCCTTTTATTCATTCATAACTAATTTTTGTATCATGTAATTTGCTGCAGCTCGACTGACCTGACCTAGATTAGTTGTAGTGACAAATTATGAAAATGACCATCTTTACTTTAGATTGTCTTCATCATAATCCATGGATTTCAGAGCGAGGAACTTATAACAAAATTTGATTAACAAAAAAAAAGTATGTATTTAAATTGTCCTCAAAATGGCATCTATAAACAGAATCCTAAAATCCATGAATAAAATATTTTTGCAACCTTTCATAAGTCTGCTAAAACAGGCTTGTAATTGTCTTGGTTGAGGCTCAAGTATCACACTAAATGTTAATGGACCATAAACGTAAACACAAAAGTGCTGAAGTATTACTTTATATCCATTTTGGAATACAAGTTTCTACCACGATTTTTCTTTTTTCCAGATCACAATTTTGATCACAATTGCCAATAGGAGGTGTGGAGAGTTGCAAGAGAAAATTTGTGAAATGGTGTTTTGTCACAGGAACAAGATCATAATATTGTCCAGCCCTACTTAAATCTTTTAGATGATATTGCCGAACTCTGCTGTGAATGCTACATACCATTTGACTATATTATTATCTTTGTGCTCTTATAGTCTGAGCAGAGACAACAGCATGGCCTCCAGACAAAACACCGTGACGGAGTCACTGGAGCCACAGGAGACCAACTGCGTCAACACTGACAAGGCGAACTGTGCCACCACTAACGGACAGGACAAGCCCACAGCACAGTCCCTCCAGAAGGCCACCTCCTCCAGGATAGCCTCCCCTCCCAATTCCTTGGACCCCGCGCTGGACCCTTCCTCTTTGCCCCCTCCAGACCCCAGCCTCCAGACGGGCAACTGCAGCACAACGGCTCACAGCGATGACCCCCAGTCTAGCACACCCGCCTGCTCCAGAGATGGGAACTGGTTTCTCAAACTCCTCCAGGCAGAGACAGGACGCATGGAGGGCTGGTGTCAACAGATGGAGCAGGAGACCAAAGACAACCAACTGTCAGAGGAGGGTACGTGCAGATAGGATTGTCATTCTATATGACTGAAGTTGGATAGAAGAAGTTCATTCACCATCAGTACAGTACCTGTAGACATAAACACATTGTGGTAGTTTTGTCCATTCAAGTCTGGCTATGCTTTCATTCTAGGGAGTATTATAACCTAATGATGCAGGCACATAACAAAGACTGTGCTGGAGGTGTTCTTCGTATGTAGTGCAATTTCACTAATGATTAAATTCAAAAAATGTTCGCATGTTCGAAGGGCTGAACTGCTCCAGCTTCCAATCATGTTGCAGCATAATTACCGATTGCGCTCCTGCCAATCATGACGATTAGTGCTCTTGCGTTTGCACCTGTTCGCCAATCAGCTGTGAGCGAGCCTCGTGAATAGGCAGCATTTCATGACACTGGAGAAAATCCTTAACTTGCTACGTAAATGCTATGTAAGAAGGAACTCTCCGAATCAGAAAGACTTTTATTGCCATTGTCAAGTGAACACAATTCACAAAACTAGGAACTTGTCTCGGTGATAAGGTGCAAACATAAAACACTAAATAATAATAGTAATAACTAGAGTATAGACACTAAATAATAACTAAAATATAGCTATAATATAGTAAAAAAAAACAAAAAAAACAATCCAAATAACAAAGGGGTTCAGATGAGCAGCATCAGAACAGTAGTGCAAACATGACTTAATTAAAGTGACTGGTGATATAAAGTGTCCAGCTTTGTGCAGATGTTATGAATTGTTCATGAGTCCAACAGCAGAGGGAAAGAAACTGTTCTTGTGACGGGAGGTTCTGGTCCCGATGGACCGTAGCCTCCTGCCAGAGGGAAGTGGCTCAAATAGTCCATGTCCAGGGTGAGAAGTGTCAGCTGCTATCCGGCCTGCTCGCCCCCGAGTCCTGGAGACGTACAGGTCCTGGATAGATGGAAGGCTGCAGCCAATCACCTTCTCGGCAGAGCGCACAATGCGCTGGAGTCTCTGTTTGTCCCTGGCAGTGGCTCGCCTCAGGACATGGGATACGTTCGGGATATGTCCGTTTCTCCGGAGCTCCGGATGATTAAAGTCCGTGGATATACGCGACACGCACATACACGTGGATACGCGAACTATCGCACAACACGGCAAACTGTTACAACGGAGCTGATGCGTTCTTATGGGGTGAGTCAGATTATCATATTATTTATGCATCAAAGGGACAGATTAGCTGACAGCAGGGGACTAAACCAGGACTAAACCGGGACTAAACCGGGACTAAACCTGGACTAAACCTGGACCAGAGTGTGTGTGTGCGTGTGTGATAACATACACTCAACAAAAATATAAACGCAACACTTTTGTTTTTGCTCCTATTTTTCTTAAAGATTTACTTAAAGATCTAAAATTCATTCCAGATACACAATATTACCATTTCTCTCAAACATTGTTCACAAATCTGTCTAAATGTGTGATAGTGGGCACTTCTGCTTTGCTGAGATAATCCATCCCACCTCACAGGTGTGCCACATCAAGATGCTGATCTGACATCATGATTAGTGCACAGGTGTACCTTATACTGCCCACAATAAAAGGCCACTCTGAAATGTGCAGTTTTGTCTCAGCAAAATGCCACAGATGTCACAAGCATTGAGGGAGCGTGCAATTGGCATGCTGACAGCAGGAATGTCAACCAGATCTGTTTGCTCGTAAATTGAATGTTTATTTCTCCACCATAAGCCGTCTCCAAAGACGTTTCAGAGAATATGGCAGTACATCCAACCGGCCTCACAACCGCAGACCACGTGTAACCACACCAGCCCAGGACCTCCACATCCAGCAGGTTCACCTCCAAGATCGTCTGAGACCAGCCACTCGGACAGCTGCTGAAACAATTGGTTTGCATAACCAAACTATTTCTGCACAAACTGTCAGAAACCGTCTCAGGGAAGCTCAACTGCATGCTCGTCGTCCTCATCGGGGTCTTAACCTGACTCCAGATCGTCGCCGTAACAGACTTGAGTGGGCAAATGCTCACATTCGATGGCGTCTGGCACGTTGGAGAGGTGTTCTCTTCACGGATGAATCTCTGTTTACATTGTTCAGGGCAGATGGCAGACGTCGTGTGGGTGAGCGCTTTGCTGATGTCAATGTTGTGGATCGAGTGGCCCATGGTGGTGGTGGGGTTATGGTATGGGCAGGCATCTGTTATGGACGAAGAACACAGGTGCATTTTATTGATGGCATTTTGAATGCACAGGGATACCGTGATGAGATCCTGAGGCCCATTGTTGTGCCATACATCCATGAACATCACCTCATGTTTCAGCAAGATAATGCACAGCCCCATGTTGCAAGGATCTGTACACAATTCTTGGAAGCTGAAAATGTCCCAGTTCTTGCATGGCCAGCATACTCACCGGACATGTCACCCATTGAGCATGTTTGGGATGTGCTTGGCCGGCGTATACGACAGCGTGTACCAGCTCCCACTAATATCCAGCAACTTCGCACAGCCATTGAAGAGGAGTGGACCAACATTCCACAGGCCACAATTGACAATCTGATAAACTCTATGCGAAGAAGATGTGTTGCACTGCATGAGGCAAATGGTGGTCACACTAGATACTGACTGGTTCTGAGTCCCCAGACCCCCAATAAAGCAAAAAAATAAATAAAAATGCACATTTCAGGGTGGCCTTTTATTGTGGGCAGTCTAAGGCACACCTGTGCACTGGTCATGATGTCAGATCAGCATCTTGATGTGGCACACCTGTGAGGTGGGATGGATTATCTCAGCAAAGCAGAAGTGCTCACTATCACACATTTAGACAGATTTGTGAACAATGTTTGAGAGAAATGGTAATATTGTGTATCTGGAATGAATTTTAGATCTTTAAGTCCATCTCATGAAAAATGGGAGCAAAAACAAAAGTGTTGCGTTTTTGTTTTTGTTTTTTGAGTGTATTATCCTGTGTATTATTGAATTTTTCAAATGTTCTCAGATTTCATGTGTAAGGCATTGTTGGAAAGCTTAGAATCTACACTTTCAGAATCTGTGAATAACTCAAGGGAGGGTTAGGGTTAGCGCACCCTTCTCACCTTTTTCACCCCTGACCCCCTTTTTTTTTTTTTTTAAACCAGTAAAAATGCATTGAATAAATGCAAGGGGGATGCGTTCAATGGCATACTGTGAAATATTGCTAGCAAAGCGGATGGCAAGACCCTCCACCAGAAAAGGGCATTGTGGCCCTTTTATTCATCAATTTGACTCTCGAGTAGCAGCAAGAAGCAGTATTCCTGTACTGATTATATGGTAGTGTTGTCTTATCATATGATGTAATTTGATAGTGACAGGATTAATTATTTAACTTTATTCATCCAACCAAACTACAATCATTATATCAGCTCTAGACTGCCCCCATCTTGAGTACACTATAGGTCCATAGAATGAAACTCTATATGATTTACTCCACACTATACTCAAAAAACAGTCACTTGAAACCACGTCTTCTCTGATTGGGTTTTGTTTACCCCCCAGAACTATTCCTGTCTCCCATGCAGGCTTTTTGATAGATCTTTCTCTGCAGTGTCTGAAATATAAATGAACATGAGTCAGTGTCTCTAGGAACGGCACATACATCAACCCTGACTTTGACTTTATCTATACCTATTATTTACTGCTTACATTGCAGCTGATAATTGGCTTAATGTATTTTGTATTTTTGCAGTACTGGGGACAATCCGAAGTGCAGTCGGCAGTGCCCAGCTCCTGATATCACAGAAGTTTGAACAGTTCAGGGGACTCTGCAATGAGAATCTGGTAAGTGAGCCCTGTGAACTATATTTCAGTCACCTTTAGACTTTAAGATAAGCAACCTCAATATGCTTTCGTCACACGCTTTACTGGTTTGATGGGATAATCCATAAAAATCAATGGCTTTAAACTAGTCAAGTGGCAGTTGGTGAAAATAACTGAAGAAAAAAACAAAACAAAAGAATTCCATCCAGCTAATTCAGCTTGAACAAAATGTAGATGTCATTAACTTTTTTTGTCACAGAAAAAATGGAGTGTCAATTTGGCAAGATTGGGGCCTTGATCTTATATTGTAGAATTGCTCCTTTTGTATGTTGGATTTGCTGCCCAATCAGGAAATTATAAGCTACATAATTATGTAGTCTAACCAGTCATATGCACTAATTTAGCTAAAAGACAAAATGAAGTAAACATGATGCTATAATATGAAAATTGCTTGCTAAAAGAACTTGGAACTTAAAACTTTGTGTTCTAATCAGAAAGTAGATGCTCACCCCAGGCCCACAGCGCAGGACCTCGCAGGCTTTTGGGATTTGCTACAGCTCTCGATAGAAGACATCAGTATGAAGTTTGACGAGCTTTATCAGCTAAAGGCCAACAACTGGCAGCTTCCAGAAAAGACTGAAAAGGTGAGGCATTTATTTGTTGTATTTTTAGATTACACAACATGAGGGTAAAATAGGATCTTTAAGTACTATTTTTAGTACAGCTTTGACTATAATATTATGTTACATTTATGAAATGTGCCTTTCTCCCAGTCAAAAATTGTAATAATTTTGTTCATTTTAAATACGGTTGTTTTATATATAAAGTTTTACATGGACTTGCTCCTCCTCCGCTGCAGGATTTTATTAAAGGTCCCATGGCATGAAATTTTCACTTTCTGAGGTTTTTGAACGTTAATGTGAGCTCCCCTACCCTGTTTAGGCCCCCCCAATGGCTAAAAGTTGCGAAATGTGTAAACTGAGCATTTGCAATCCTTTTCTGCGTTTGAAAAAAAACACCGCTCAAACGGGCAATTCTGAACAAGGCACCTTTTGTTACGTAACATCGAAAAAAGAAATGCAAATGCAGTTCCACCACCGTCTGGATGTCCACCCCCTGTCTCTGGAAATCGCGCCCAGAGAGTTTGGACTGCGGAGGAGCTACACAATGCGAAATGCGTTTTTTTATTTGCCTGGAGGCATGTGCGAGTGTTTCTAGGCTCGGAAGTCCTTTACCCGACCCTCTGGACCTCTGAAACAGCAGTGGTTTAATTTTATTTTCTGTGAAAATGTGTTTTTTTTTCATTGAAATTCCTCTCCTTTCTTCCTCCGCGCTTAAAACGCGGAAGTGGGAGACGGCGCACAGCACAGCGGAACCAGCGGGCGCATTTGGCCCCCCCCACCCGCTCCTACACCTATCTGTGTCCTTCTCATTTGCATTCAAGCAACAAGGCCCAGAATGAGTTGTTCAGAGAGAGACTTTCTGACTCTCAGGGATGAAAGAGTTCCGTTTTTTAGCAGATCTCCGCTTTTTTTTCAGCTGTGGGGTAATTTTTTTAATATCTGTGCAAATTCGTTGAGAAAGATTTTGGGTGTATATATATACACTCAACAAAAATATAAACACAACACTTTTGTTTTTGCTCCCATTTTTCCTGAGATGGACCCAAAGATCCAAAATTCACTCCAGATACACAACACTACCATTTCTCTCAAACATTGTTCACAAATCTGTCCAAATGTGTGACAGCGAGCACCTCTGCCCCGCCGGGACAATCCACCCCACCTCACAGGTGCGCCACATCAAGATGCCGATCCGACATCATGACCAGTGCACAGGTGCGCCCCAGACTGCCCACAATAAAAGGCCACCCCGAAATGTGCATTTTTTTTGCTTTATTGGGGGTCTGGGGACTCAGAACCAGTCAGTATCTGGTGTGACCACCATTTGCCTCATGCAGTGCAACACATCTTCTTCGCATAGAGTTTATCAGATTGTCAATTGTGGCCTGTGGAATGTTGGTCCACTCCTCTTCAATGGCTGTGCGAAGTTGCTGGATATTAGTGGGAGCTGGTACACGCTGTCGTATACGCCGGTCAAGCACATCCCAAACATGCTCAATGGGTGACATGTCTGGTGAGTATGCTGGCCATGCAAGAACTGGGACATTTTCAGCTTCCAAGAATTGTGTACAGATCCTTGCAACATGGGGCCGTGCATTATCTTGCTGAAACATGAGGTGATGTTCATGGATGTATGGCACAACAGTGGGCCTCAGGATCTCATCACGGTATCTCTGTGCATTCAAAATGCCATCAATAAAATGCACCTGTGTTCTTCATCCATAACAGAGGAAGGAGTGGACCAACATTCCACAGGCCACAACTGACAATCTGATAAACTCTATGCGAAGAAGATGTGTTGCACTGCATGAGGCAAATGGTGGTCACACCAGATACTGACTGGTTCTGAGTCCCCAGACTCAATAAAGCAAAAAAAATGCACATTTCGGGGTGGCCTTTTATTGTGGGCAGTCTGGGGCGCACCTGTGCACTGGTCATGATGTCGGATCGGCATCTTGATGTGGCGCACCTGTGAGGTGGGGTGGATTGTCTCGGCGGGGCAGAGGTGCTCGCTGTCACACATTTGGACAGATTTGTGAACAATGTTTGAGAGAAATGGTAGTGTTGTGTATCTGGAGTGAATTTTGGATCTTTGGGTCCATCTCAGGAAAAATGGGAGCAAAAACAAAAGTGTTGCGTTTATATTTTTGTTGAGTGTATATATATATATATATATATATATATATATATATATATATATATATATATATATATATATATATATATATATATATATATATATATATATATATATATATATATATATGTATATATGTATATATATATATATATGTATATATATATATATGTATATATATATATATATATATATATATGTATATATATATATATGTATATATATATATATATATATATATATATATATATATATATATATATATATATATGTGTATATATATATATATGTATATATATATGTATATATGTATATATATATATATATATATATATGTATAGTTGTGTTTAGGGTCGCCAACAGTCTCTTGAAAAACAGAATCGTCCCGTATTCAGAACAAAAGTACGTGTGTCTCGTATTAAACTTTGTATTAAACTGCGGGCCGCGCGAGCCCGTGTCTGGAGCCGCGGACCGAGCGAGTGAGCGCAGCTCTTTCGTAACAGCCTGTACCATTGCGTGTACACAGGTTAAACTTTATAAAACATCCTATATACCTCATCCTACCTGCCCGTGCCTCACTTAACGCGTCGCTCCTCGCTTTTTCACCTGCGCCTTTTAGCGCGCATAAGCTCCTCCTCAATGCCTCTGATTAGACAAAGTGCAAAGCAAAAACAAATCCAATATATACTACTAGTAGGCCTACCTGTTAATAAAATGTGTTTTTTTTGTACTTTTATGTACAGTTTTACTGTATTGCTAACAATACAGTAAACAATGCAATACAGGGGAGGGGGGGGGGGGGGGGGGGGGGGGACTTTCCGCTTTTTTCATGTTTGGCCACTTTCATCCCTGGACTCTTGACTGCGTACATGTGTCTTTCTCATGCACTGAGTGTTGATTTTGAAGAAGGATTGATTTACAGTATTAGGAAACCATTAAGGCACCATATAAAAGCATCAAGAAGTACCATGTCATGGGACCTTTAAAACAAAGACTGTCAGTGGGATAGGAACAAGGGCCACGGCCCAGGGGAACTGTGAGGTCCCACACAGACCCACTACATTTGGACAAACTGTGCTCTCAGTCAGAGGCTCTAAGTTCTGGAACTCTCTCCCATCATCAATAAGAGAGACTCCAACACCGGCCACTTTCAAATCATACTTGAAACAGTGGCTAAAGGAAAACCAGACTTGTGGACATTTTTAATGTTTTATTGCTTAATGTTTTAATGTTGGTGTTGTCAGTTGTCACTGTTTTTATTGTTTTTGCTGTGGTGTCACCTGCCTAGGGACTACAGATGGAAATTAGCATTCTTGCTATAATCTGGCATATTTACACTGCAATGGCGCAGATGTTCATTAATATGCACTGTCCCTATTAAATGAAGAATAAAATAAATAAACCAAACAGTGGTACATTTTTTAAAATGTCTAAAATATCATTGCACATTTTAGACATCTTAAAGGTACAGTGTGTAGGATTCGTGGCGCAAATTTGGTTAGTAGCATCTCCCCACTTCCAGAGACTATGGCAAATAAGTGGTCACCCGGAAAGCGTTTTCCTGCTCAGCCCAGCCATTGTCCGAGTCTGTCGCCACTGACCGCCGCGGGATACATAAAACGCGGTCCTCCGTTCACTTTAGACTGCATGAAAACACACGTCGCGATCAGAGAAAGATCTACACATCAAAGGAATTAATTTGCTCGATGCTTTTCCCAATTACTTTCTGTGTAGTGCGCATTCATATCGAGTGCAAATAAATGTGCAGAATCAACACGGAGAGCTTGGCTTACTTGGTCATACCTTTGAAGGCTCTGCACAGGTCAAACTATTTTCCAGTGCGTAAGAATACAGCCGTATCACGCAGCACGCTACCAGGGGAATCCCAGTTACGCACCGGGAAGGGAGTTCTCAAAATACTTGTTGCATCCATTACGTGGTGCGTGATACAGCAGCATGCTTCTTTACGCACTGGAAAATAGTTCCCACCCAAAATGACCAAGGCAAGCTCTCCTTCTCTTTGCACATTTATTTGCACTCGATATGCATGCGCGGCTGACAGCTGTTAGCAAAGTAATTGGCGAAACGCATCGAGCAAATTAATTCCTTTTGGCCGAAATCTTTCTCGTATTCAAAATGGCTGCCAGTCTATATGGCGGAGGAGCTCCCCCTTTTATGTGACTATATCTAAGTCCAAAAGAATACTCGGACAATGGCTGGGTGAGCAGGAAAACGCTTTCCACCACTTATTTTAGTCTCTGGACTGTGGGGAGATGCCCAAATTTGACCTGGGGGTGGCATATCCCTTTAAGGAAAATTAAATGTTGTTTGCTATTTTCTAAGATTTTGTAAATATGTCAAAGTTTCTATACAAGTTTATTTTGTTTAGGGGAAAAATGCCTTATCCAATGAGTGTTTCCCATTAATACAAGAGAGATGGTGGCCACTCAGAGTCTAAAATAATCTGGACTATATATATTGGCATAACAAAATTAGATTTTGTTGCTCAATGTTAAAAATTCATTTAATAAAAAAGACTACACTACAACTGACATTTGTACGCTACAGATTTAATGAGATTAATTTATTCAAATAAAAATAATTTACTAAATCTGTGGGAAACACTGACAATATTAGTTCACGCTAATGATATAATTTAAAGCAAAATCTCTCCTAACTGTATATTCTTCGAATGTGGATTTGCAGGATGAAACAAAGCTTCCATCATCGGTGCCAAAGAAGCAGTGTAAGCCCAAACTGGCAGCGGGGAAGGACCGGAGCGTGGACAGCGCCGTGGACAAGCAGAGGCAGGAGGCACGGAAACGACTGATGGCGGCGAAGCGTGCAGCCTCTGTGCGGCAAAACTCAGCCACGGAAAGTGCAGACAGCATTGAAATCTACGTCCCCGAAGCTCAAACGCGGCTCTGAGGGCAAACCAGCGCTGATCACCATGACAACACACTTTTGGACATTTGACACAGACGGATTTGAGGATATGAGCTTATTTGATGCACTGAGGCTGATCCGAAAGACGTGGGATTAAGCGGCGTCAATATGATCCAGTGTAAGCAGATTACCATCCTGCCACCATTGGACAGAACTCCAGATGTTTAATACTATTGTTATTATTGTTATTATAATAATTAACATAATCAAGACTTCTTACATGTGCAAATATCTTGAATAAGGACACCCCTGTACCTTGTGAACCGATTCTTGGTATCCCTGTGCTGAGTCTATGGGCAGGCTGTCGGGCTGAGCGACCATCTCCACTCTCAGGACACAACATGCAGCAGGTGCACTGTCCACCGTCTTCCTCTTCTCTGTCCCCGCTCTTTGTAATAGGCTGCCAATCACCGATACCACAAGACAAGATGGCGTTCACTCAAAGTTTAAAACGCAGAGAACCAGAGGAAGGCAGTAGCATATATATTATAAAGATCACACTATTACAATGTTTATTTTGTAAATGTTGTATACCAAGATTATTTGTTAGAAAGAGGTCTGTGTTGAGTACCAAGGTAGTTTTTTATAGCTTAAAATACATGTACTGTCATGACATATTGGCACTTGATGCAACAATCATCACTCCGCTTGTCTCTTCCTCTCTTCACAACCCGTGTCTGTGAAAACTCATAAGTCTTACAATTTTTTTATTTTCATGATGACACGCGAGGAGTGACTTCCTCCCTGTGATCCGTTGTGGAATGTATGAAATGTTTGCGTTCAAAGATCATATGAACTTGATCACTGCACTTAATCCTTTCATGCCCGATCAAGTCCTCTCCTCTTTCACTGCATCCTTCTGTGATGTAGGGGACCAAGACACAATCCATGTCATATATCCATGTGTAAGGCATTCCCAATCAGCTGACTGTGCTCGGGTGGGGGTTGTACGCTCCTCAAAAGGCAAATGAACAAGCAATAATAAAATGAGTTGGACCAATGCATAAATAACTACAATTTTCATTACTGCAGCATGAAGGTTTAGTACAGACTGCTATCCAAAGTCTCAGGATCTAAAGGTGCACTATGTAACTTTTCCAGAGAAGAGCCTGCTACCCGCTTGCCTCCATGGAGATGATATGGCTTTGCTTGAAATGTTTCACAGTAACTGCCTTGAAATAGATGTTCTTTATTGTGAGTGGGCTTGCCTCTCCACAGATATGATTTGTAACTTGGCCTGGTGGCATCAACCGCGTCTCCTTGAATATGCTCAAGTTTAATGTCATACTGTGGCAAAGGCAAAGCGATAACCTCTCCATGGAGACAAACCGATGACAGATCCTCCACCAGAAAAGTTCCATTGTCCACCTTTAAGCTTAAGACAATGAAACCACTATTGAAGGATTGTTTATTATGTTATAGAGCTTAAACATACAGTGTTGGGGAAATAAAGGCTTGGCTGTATATTAGACTTAATTTGACTGCCAAATCAGGCTTTGGGCTGACTACAGCAGTAACTCCCACCCTTTGTATGAAATCTGTGGTACATTTTTAATTTAAGTTTCATGTTAATGTAATGTTTTTGTGACATGAAATGAAGGCCAGCCTTAGAATGGCACGGCCTTTTACGTAGAATATATAATGGTGCTGTGAGGGGTTCAGGCCAACATGGCAGTGGTCTACATTTCATTGTTATTAAAATGATTTATTTAAAGCTGAGTTTTTTTCTTTTTTAATCCGTTCAATCACTACTTTAAGTTTTTGTCATATCTTTATTATAAGCCATCTATGAGTAAGCTTTGCCTCAAAATTATGACGCTGGTTCTGTTCAGTCTCAAATAGAAACACAAGTGCCAAGGGTACGGAAACCAGGCAATGCGGATGACTCATAGATGCAGCTTTACTGTCAACCTTATCCCGTTTTATTTAAGAGCTGGCACGCCACCTAATGGTGAGCGTTTGCAGAACAATCATGTTTCTTTTTCTTCATTTCTCAAGCAAACATAAAGGTGGACTGGGAATGCTGACACAACAGATTTTTTCTTTTCTTCTCCTTATTTGTATAACATCAACTATGGACATGTACATTTCATTGTCCAAAATGATCATTAAACATCCCTTTGCTATACATGTCCTGGTTGCCATTCTTGCTGTCTTACTATACCATCCACTCACATTATTAGGGATGGTTTGATATGGATCTTTTGAGCCGGTACCAATATCCGATATTTGTCTCGCTGCTGTGTTTGAATACCAATAATGGCCAATAACTTTTAACTTTTGTAAAAAAGTATTCCAAAATCTATTTATCTGGGATATGAAATAATTTGCTTTATTGTGTAAACATACAGGCATATCTTTAATAGCACCTCTATTTACGTAATTTGTATTCATTCTGTTACAAAAATACAACTCTGAGGCAGAGGACAAACTGGGACAAATGAGCACACTGGGGCAGCTCAAAAATATCGGCTATTTTTTAAAATATCAGATATCAATATCCTGGAAAACCCCATCACTGACTGCGGTTACATGCACACAAAAAATTTGATTATTATTGGATTTTTTTTGTTGTAAGTTTATTAAAATGACATGTAAACAGCAAAACCATGATCTGATTTCTGTCTGACCATGGTCCCTTGGATTGATAACATCACATATTGTGGTTTAGATGTTATTTAAATAACTAAAGGTCCAGAAATCAGACTTTTGATTTTGGTGTGCATGTAATCCATAGACTGCATATTCTTTATACAGTCTGTGATGCAACTGCAGCCACCAATAGCAATATTGGAAGTGATCGCTTTCATCCCTACACAACATGTAGTAGTAATATTAGCAGCTTAGTTGATATTACATAATCAAATAAACATTATGGCATCATACTAAGTGATTTTAATGTAACTTTGTAATCATTGCGATGCATGGGTTTCATACAGGAAAAACAGAAACATTTTACCAGTACAGTTTCAGGGTGTGTACTGTCCATAACTGTGACATATAGACTCTTCTTATTTTAGGATACTATTTATGAAGCTGGATCCCTTTATTTGCCAAATTCCTGATTTTCTGAGGAGAGCATGGCCTGATCAGGTATTTATGAAAGAGTTTGTTTACTAGTACTTCCTGTGTTTAAAGGGCTATAAAAAGGACGATCAAATGGTAAAATAATATGTGAAATATCTGTTTTATAACCACTTGGATGAAGCTAAATTGTGTGGATTCACAACAGAAACTCACCCAGCACCAGTTACCACTTTATCTTCCACATCCTTAGCTGCATACACCTGTACATGTATGCAAATATGATAAAGCAAAAAGTGATATTTAATGAAGAACTTCCATTTCTATTCAAAACAAGCACACACCTTACAGATAAAGGTTTCCTAATTGTTATGGTGTATTAGTTAGACACTGTGAGATTAGATTCCATTATCAGATTAAAAAATGTGATTGCAACGTGGCATAATTTTGTGTTAACGTAGATTTAAAGAGGAATGCCACTCATTTTTGCTGCATGTTGGATATGAGTTAAACCTATTACCTCAGTTCTTTTTACTTTCAATTGAAGTCATTATTGAAAGTGTTCTGATTTAAATAAAACATGGCTTAGAAAAGACTTTGTTATTGATGCACCTGACATGTCTAGCATTGGCTAAGAGAGATATGGGCTATATTTAGGCTATTGATACATGTGATGCCATCATTCCCTGGTAGTGTGAAGGTAACTGTTGGCACTGTTCTGTCTGAGGCTTTGTTAGATTTTAGAGTTTTAAGTTTTATTTTAACACAATTTGACCAGAAAGAACTAGTTATAACTGCAATGGGTGAGCTGATTTGTCTCTCAAACAATTACAGCTAACTAGCATTACCCAACAATTTTTCAGGTCACCTTTTTATTGAAAAACACCTAAACAGAACCAGTTTTCAGACTATCTTCAGTTTATGTGGCAGTTATTTAGCATGATGTCATGTGGACATTGTGTTACATGAACCAGAAACCTCAAAGGTAGCCTATAGGTTTTCAAATGTAAAGAAAGTAGTTCACTGATATAGAAGGACAAGCTCATAATGGACCATATGTAATAAGGCATGTTTAAATGGGGTTGGAGTACAGGGTATGTTACAGTTTAAAGCAGAGGTCTTCAACAGGGGGGTCGCGACCCCTAGGGGGGTCGCGGAGGTACTGCAGGGGGGGTCGTGAAATCTTTTGATTTCACTTTAAAATACGTGAAAAGACCCTCAGTTGTCCAGGTAGAATCCATGATAAAAGGAGAAATTCAATTTGTCAACTGGACAAAGTTTGTTTGGTTGAAAACGTTTCGCGGCTCATCCGAGAGGCTTCGTCAGTCTAACCAGCATCAGAAACAGAACTGATAAAAAAAACGATTATTCAGTATCTACAGATAGCCTAAATAGGTCTTAATGTTTGTGCTCTACTCTGTAAGATAAAATACAAGGCTTAGCCAGTTCTAGCCACTGTTGCTGTGTCCTTGGGCAAGACATCGAACTTACCTCTTCTCAATGTGAATGTCTAACTGGTGTTGGCAGTTGACTCAGCCGCAGGTTGGCAGACACTTTTCTACCAGCCCCAGGGCACATAGCTACAGAAGTTACCGCAAAGTGTAGAGAGTGTAAAAAGTTATAAAACTTGTTATAAATGCAAGCCATTCGAGTATATTTTTTTGTGGTATACTTGCATTTACGCTCAAAATCTAATGCAAAGTACATGTAAAGTACAAAGTATAGCATCACTGACTAATGTATCAATCAAAACAAAAACTTTATTTTGAAATCTCACCCGGATGTCAAGCAGCACACTTCCGGTATGTGCTGCCGGTGGGAGGAGCGTCAACATCCGTAAAAGAGACGCAGTGAAGCAGGAGGCACTCCAAGCTGCAATAAACTACTGATGTGTGCGCAATAACGGAGGAAAAACTCATCCAGACTTCCACCTGTGGCCTCTCGGTGAGTGGCACGACTTTAATAATACATTTATTCTGCCTATGTGTAATATAAAGACAGTAGATGATGGATGTTTGGGGCCTGGACTCAGTAGACTGGCTGGCTGTCAAATGTTCACAGTGTTTTTGTCATATTTACATTACTGAGATAAGTACTGGTTATAAAGCTCAAAGCTCGTATGTTGAAAATTGCGCAGAAAACAGTTATTATTAATGGGATGGTGCGTAATAACCGCTCTAATAATAAGTCGATGCTCATTCAGTGGTTATGTAAACTAAATTTATCCAAAAGGTGCTACTTTAATTACCTTCTTTACGTTTTGGACGGATCCTAGTGGCTTGTCATTACCTTTGTTTTTCCATCAACAAAGAAATGCTGATTTAAATGCATTTGACCGAAACTGTTTCTGTTTTAGGCCTAAAGTAAAGTGGTGGACTATGGCAGGTAAGCAGCAGAGGGCGACCACTGTTTCTGAGGGCTCCACTGAAGCCAAAAGGACAGAAGTCCGGACCAAGGAAAAGAACTGCTGTAAGTCGGAAATACAACATTAACCTTTATAATGATATAATTTTTGTATCATTGGTAATAAAGGAAATGTAAGTTTGTTATATTTAATTAAAGTGAAAGTTATGTTTATACCTAGTTTTAAGTAACCATTGTTATATGTAGGTCTGGTTTAGTCATAATTTGTTCTTTTTAAAGGGGTGCTATGTGATCTTTCTTGTCCTGCCACCTGTTTGTCTTAATGTGTATGTTAATTGCTTTACTTAAAATGTCCACAGATCAGATCTGTATCTTTGCATGAGAACATACAGGGAAAAGCAATAATGTCAGGGTCAAATGTATTTATAAAGTAAATTCAAAATTTAGATAGTAAATTACAGAAATATCAAAAAAGGTGAAAAATACAAAGATTGTAAATCACAGAACAATAAAAGTTTACAATGTGATAAAAGATCATAACAGAAACCCTTAAAATCCAAGATGACTGATCAAGACTGTAAAAAGCAAAAGCCTGTTATAGTTTGTTTTAGACCTGGATTCGGTAATATTTACCTCTGATATATTGGAGTTTAATCACTTGTCTGTAATTACCTTGATATGGGTTCATGATATCAATCAATCAATCAATCAATATTTTAAGGCGCTTTTCATACAAAATTGTAACACAAAGCACCCATGATAACACTTCCGATGTTAGAGGGCCAGGGCACTGGCTCTTTACAAAGGTACAGTTATGCAGGTAATGATCCTTAGTTTGTCATTGTAACACTGCTTCAGGCAAGAGCACAGAGTAAAAACAAATGTATTAGGGTCATTTAAATAATAAATTCCACAAATCTCAGGGTTTTGAGGGTATGTTTTTCACTACTTTCTTCTTTAAGTGTGAGTAAACTAAGAATACCAAATCATGTCTGGTCTCGTTTGGCCACTCAAGCTTTTGCAGACACATAGCAAAGGGTGGGGAAAAAAGGAAGAAATATGCAAAAGGATACAATGGGTAACTGAACCTAGATTTAGCAAAACATTGTAGATTCATTAACATAATCTGTTAATAAAATCTAGCATGTGAATGAGTGACAAGGTGATGTTTCAGGAGTAAATTATTGTAGTGGTCCAAACATTGAAGCTTAATGTAAACACATAGCAAAGATTGGATAACTATGCAAACATCAGATTACTTAACCTGTATTTAGTTATTTACATTATATTAAACTGACTATGCCAAAAGATGCACAATTTCATCTGTTGTAGAACCACTGACATAACAAAGTAGTAAAAACAAATGACTATGTTTAGTATAGTAAGTTATTGTAGTGGTCTGACCTTTCTAAGCTCATTGTAGACACATAGCAAAGGGTGAGAAACTAAAACTAATTCAGCCAATAGGAATTACTGAAAAACTAGCAAAACTTTGTAGAATAATTTGCATCACAAGTTAATACATAATAGCATACCTCAAGAGTAAAACACTGTAGTGCTTATGCATTTGTGAATGGAAACTGAAGACAGTGGACTCTAGATAAGTGTACCTTGTGTGTCTTGTATTACAGTTTTCTTTTGTTTTGTTTTTTTGCAGCATGGGCCTCCTACATGACCAACATTCCCACTGTGATTGTGATGATTGGTCTGCCTGCTCGAGGAAAGACCTACATGTCCAAGAAGCTGACACGCTACGTCAACTGGATTGGAGTACCAACTAAAGGTGTGGCTAATAACCCATATACAAATACCTCAATATTATACTTAATTTCCTTCCCCATTGTTATCACGCTAACAATACTTTACCAATTCAGTCATACTATGTGTCACTGGGTTCCACTGGCAGGGCATCAACAGAACTGAAATGTGACTGCCATCCTTGAAACCCCTCTGCTCTAGATTCAAATGTATCACTATTTTTCCCATACACTGCAAACAAGATGTGTAGTAACAATAACAGTTTTATTTGAATATAAAGTAGGTGTAGATAAAATAGATTAACTAATATTTCCTTTATATAACTACAATTTGTTCTGGAAATTTGCATGTACAATGATCTCTTTAAATTATTGTCCAGACTTATGCTTTGGCCATGGTACTAGTAGTCATTTCATGTGGTTGGAGGCAGTTTGGGTTATGTAACTGGAATGTAGAAAAACTGCTTTGACAGAAAACATTGACAGTTCAGTAATCCTTCTATTTTGCATTGTTATGTGCTTCATTTTACAGTGTTTAACCTTGGAGTTTATAGAAGAGAAGCAGTCAAGTCTTATAAATCCTATGATTTCTTCAGGCATGACAACAAAGAGGCCATGCAGATCAGGAAGTGAGTCACTTATAAACATTTCACCTCAATGAGCATTTGAAGGACAAACAGATACACCCTAATTTTTTATGTATTTTTTTTTTAAGTTTTGATTCTATTTTTACCATACCTAAAGGTGGACTATGTAAATTTCTTGGTGTGGGGCCCAACATTCGCTTGTCTCTATGGAGATGTAATTGCTTTTTCTAGATACCATTGTGTGGCATTGGAATAATCTCCATGGAGATGAGCAGGTGTTACATCTGGATACATCTGTGGAGGGGCAAGCTCAGTCATTGTAAAAATACATGTATTTCAAGGTATTGAGTAATTAAATAAATGTAAAATAGATTAATGTGAAGAATCCCACAGTTGTCCAGGTAGAATCCATGGTAAAAGGAGAAATTCAGTTTGTCAACTGGACAAAGCTTATTTGGTCGAAAACGTTTCGCAGCTGAACTGCTTCGTCAGTTTTCTGACGAAGCAACTCGGATGAGCTTGATTTCGACCAAATAAACTTTGTCCAGTTGACAAATTGAATTTCTCCTTTTACCAAAAATAGATTAATGTTTTACTGTGGAACATATCAGGCAATAACATTTTCTCCCACCAGAAAAGTTGCATAGTGCACCTTTGACATAATGTTTCTAAGTTCTACACAGCCTCATCTGAGTTTTTCATCTAATTTGTGTTGGCAAAAATAACTCTTCAATTCTACTTTTTTAATCCACAGCAGTCCTAACATATGGCACTTGTTTACTGCGCTCACTTCAGATTATATTGTTCCCTTGTAATATCGGTGTAATACAATATAGTTAATGTGGTTGTGTTGGTCCTGTATTAAATTGCATGAAGCCATAAGCTTATTACTTGATGTTTGCGTTCCTGTCCTTCTCTGTACAGACGGTGTGCCCTGGTCGCCCTGCAGGATGTCAAGTCTTACCTCAGTGAAGAAGGTGGACAGATCGCTGTAAGAATGAATTTTTGATTTTGTCTCATAAATGAATGTATTTTTTAGAAAGGTGGTTTGGGGTTTTTTTGCCAGGTATTTGATGCTACGAACACGACCAGAGAGAGACGAGAGCTCATCCTAAACTTTGCCAAAGAAAATGCCTACAAGGTGTGAACAATACACATGGAGTTATTGATGTTAAATGTATTCATATTATTCATTCAACATCCATCTTTTTCCATAGGTGTTTTTTGTTGAATCCATTTGTGATGATCCTGACGTCATTGCTGAAAACATACTGGTACAGAATG
This sequence comes from Paratrypauchen microcephalus, assembly GCA_036785185.1. Classification (NCBI taxonomy): domain Eukaryota; kingdom Metazoa; phylum Chordata; class Actinopteri; order Gobiiformes; family Gobiidae; genus Paratrypauchen; species Paratrypauchen microcephalus. Next base: position 8,657,544 of record JAVJIX010000016.1, on the reverse strand, counting down.
TCTTTTATGTGTCCCATAGGAATATAGTGCTATCTAAAACTTACTATGGTATTAAAGAATATTTTAAAGATAAAGGCTAGCTGTAGTCTTCATATTGTTTACAATATTAGTTTGTTCACAGTAGTTGGTAGGGTGAACTGTGGATCACTAACTTATCATTTAAAGGTGCGCTATGTAACTTTTCCACCACCTGCTTATCTCTATGCCTTTTAGGTGATTAAGTTACAGGTCAGATCTGTAGAGAGGTGAGCTCATCATAAGAATGCATGTTTTTCAAGGTATTTTTTGTTTTAAAATGCCTGTGAATTGAATAAATGCAATATTGATAATGCCATACTGTGAAACATATCAGGCAAAGCAACAACATCTCCATGATGACAAGTAGATCTCAGACCCTCCACCAGAAAAGTTACATGGTACACCTTTAATACATGTAGTAAAAAATATGATATTGCTAGAGGTGATTTGTTATTTCACAGTTGTGCCAGCATGTCTCTTGTTTTGTTCATGTAAACAGGAAGTGAAGGTGTCCAGTCCAGATTACCCTGAACAGGATCGAGAGAGCGTCATGGAGGACTTCCTGAAGCGAATCGAATGTTACAAAGTGACCTACCAACCTCTGGATCCTGATGGCCATGACAAGTACACAATCAGTTAACATGATACATTCAAGTTTGAGTTTTAATTAACATTTTAATTCAGTATACAATTATTAAATGAAATTATTTATTGTACAGTGGTCCCTCGCTCTATCGCGGTTCACTTTTCGCGGCCTCGCTGTTTCGCGGATTTTTATTTTTATTTTTTTTCAAATTTTTTTTATAGTGTATTAACATTGCGTTCTGCGTCCTGATTGGCTTCTCCTCCGTGCCATGTCTCCTGTACTGTACAGAATGTGTTCAGTTTGCCAGATTTGCCAGACCGAGACTAAGACATGAGGACCAGACCGGGACCAGACCGGGACCAGACCGGAACTAGACCAGGACTAGACCAGGACTAAACGTGGACTAAACCAGGATTAAACCACCACATGTGGCCTTGTTTCGTGCGGCTCTTGTGCGTGTTCGCTTCGACTGCGTCGTTGGACACGGTCCCGAGGGGGAGGCACGGTCCAGCTGCCGGCCTCGGTCTCGTGCTCGCAGCCCCGGGTGGGACGCACGGCCTCACGCCGGTCATGCTGCTCATGGATTTGACCACGATGAGCGGGTGCGGGCGCAAACTTCTCCGGTCCCAGGACTAGACCAGGTCTAAACCTGGACTAAACCAGGACTAGACCAGGTCTAAACCAGGATTAAACCACCGCATGCGGCTCTTTGCCTTGTTTCGTGACCACGGATGCACTATTAATACATTTTGTTGAAAATCTACGAAAGTTTGAGTGTTTAAACAAGAGCGAAATGTGAGAAAATGTTAATACCAGTCTGAGAAAAGTGTATAATGTGTGTGGTGAGGCATTTACAGCCTTAAAACATGTTTAATAATTGTAAAATATAAAGTTGTCCTACTTCGCGGATTTCACTTATTACGGGTTATTTCTGGAACCTAACCCCCTCAATAAACGAGAGACCACTGTAATTTCAAAAAATGTCCACTAGAGGGTAATGTCAGCTTTGAAAAGGTCATATCAAACTTACAGGGCCATAATGATTTCCTTTTTTTCTATGATTATTCCCAGTTTGCTAAAAATTGAAGGGATGAGGCATGATCCACACAACTTCCTGTTCACCATATATTTTTCCAATTGGATTAGAGAAGTGCTTTCCAAACTGTGGTATTGGTACAGTACACAGAATGTCCTAGGGGGTTTATTACCTGGATTTTTTAGGCCTGTCTAAATGTTTGAAATGTGAACCACATACCAGTTTTAATACAGAATATCCATTAGATATTGTATGTTGGTCAGTATGCAGTTTTTGTGTGTCAGTGACCTTCATCTTAAAGTATGATGTCATTATCAGTTTCTAGAATCGGAAACCACCATTTATTTATTAAAATGTGAATAGCTTCAGTCCACGGTGCATTTTGTGTTTTGTTCAAACACATTGATCCTGTCTCTGCTTGTTTCTTTGTCACACAGGGACTTGTCCTTTATCCAGGTCATCAATGTGGGCCGGCGGTTCCTGGTGAACAAAGTGCAGGATTACATCCAGAGTAAGATCGTGTACTACCTCATGAACATCCACGTGCACTCTCACTCCATCTACCTCTGTCGCCATGGAGAGAGCCACTACAACATAGAGGGGCGCATCGGAGGGGACTCCGAGCTCACAGAGAACGGAAAACAGGTGCTTCTGATGAGCTGTATATAATGTCTCTTTTATCAAAGGTGCAACTTGTAATTTTCCTGCCTGCTTGTCTCCATGGAGATTGCTTTGCCTAGGCTGTGCCATAGTATGGTGCTATAGTATTAAAGTTATCCTTTTTGCATTTATTCAATTACACATTTTTTACTCTCAAAAATATCTTGAAAAACATGCATTCTTGCCAGTCCACAAATGTTCTCGTTAACTTGCCCTGGTGGCGAGACTGGCTTGTCTGCATGTAAATAGACAAGTTTAATGCCATACTTTCCAGGCAAAGCAATAACATCTCCATTGTGAAAAGCAGGTGGCACACCCTTCATTGTACAGTTGATAAAACTGATCCATCATGACTTCCCCAGGTAATTGGGAATGAAAGTAGTTAATATTGTTTAGTTTCTGTTTTAAAAAGGGTATTCTTTTTTCCAGTTTGCTACGGCGCTCAAGGCTTTTGTAGAAGAACACCATGTGTCTGACCTGAAAGTGTGGACCAGTCAGCTCAGACGCACCATACAAACTGCAGAGGAGCTGGGGGTCCCCTATGAGCAGTGGAAGATCCTCAATGAAATCGATGCTGTATGTGTTCTGTTAATTTTACATGTGCAAAAAGATAGCCAAAACTATGTAGCAGTAGCGCTGTCTAGTGGTTTCATTTATTTATTTTGGTCCATTGTTCATTCCGACAAGTGACAGCAGTATGCACTCCAACACCCAAATATTGCACTGGAAACAGAGATGTAGTTTTCCAATGTTTTCCAATTATTTTCAGTAAAAGAAAATTAAATGGAAATGCTAAGGTGACCAAAAGCATAATAAAAAGCCAGACCATGTGTAATATGCCCACTTAAAAACGTAAATATATATTTTTTTTAACCTTTGCCTTCACATTTTAAAGGCTGCAGTCTAATGTCTAGTATCAATGTTTGCAGGGAGTGTGTGAAGAGATGACATACAAGATGATTGAAGAAACATATCCAGAAGAATTTGCCATGAGAAACCAAGACAAGTACCACTATCGCTACCCTGGAGGAGAGGTGAATATTTTCTTATATTTTTAGCCTGTGAGTGAGCTATGATGAAACTAACTGTACATTTGGACTGTTGTGTTTGCACAGTCCTACCAAGACCTGGTGCAGCGTTTGGAGCCTGTTATTATGGAGCTGGAGAGACAGGGGAATGTGCTGGTCATCTGTCACCAGGCTGTCATGCGCTGCTTACTGGCTTACTTCCTGGACAAAAGTGCAGGTAAAATGCATGGAAACATTGATATTTTTTTTAATTCACTAAACAGAATTCAAAGAGATATCAATGGTGCACTACATAATTTTTCCATGGAGATGTTATTGCTTTGCCTAGAATGTTCCACTGCATGGCATTAAACTTATCTTTATTGCATGTATTAAGTTTTTGTTTCTAAAAAAAAAAAAAAAGCATTTTTGCTGTGAGTGGAGTCGCTTCTCCACAGATTTGGAGGATTTACAGATTTACAGGACACCAAAAAATGCACCTTTTAAAGGGGGCAAATCATGTGTTGTGTTGTGAATACACTTCATACTGGTATTTTTTTGTTATTGAAAATTGTGCTGACAATAGATGGAAAACAAGTGAAGGATTTTGAAATGTAACATTAATATCATGGCTATTGTCCACATGGCTCTAGCATATAGATACTTGGTGAAACTGAGAGCTCAGATAATACAAGAGAGACTGTGGTAGTGTATAAAAAGTAGATTTTAAGGTCCACTATGTAACTTAACTTCTCTGGGGTGAGTCTGCCACCTGCTTGTCTCCATAGAGATGTTATTGTTTTGCCAAGAACTTTCTACAGCATCACATGAAATCTGTCTTGCATTTCTGCAGTTTTGATTTATTTATTGCACAAAAATATGGATTCTTATGATTGAGGAAGTTTCAGATCTGACCTGTAACTTGGCCTGGCACAGTTTAATACTGTGTAATATTTCAGGCAGAACAATAACAGGTTGTGGACCCTCCACCAGAAAGGTTACATAATGCAGCTTTAACATCATCTGTATCCATTTCAAATGAGCTGTTATGGTTACATGTTTTGGTTACATAACTGTGTCTGGAATGACATGTCATGGTGCTACAGAAGCCAGGGTAAAATGATTGACTCTGGGTGGAAAAAGTCCCAGTCTATAATTACCTCTGGACAGACAGTGCATCAACAGATGAAGTGGTCATCTGTTTACTTCACACTGTCTAAGCTGCTGTAGAAATAGTGCTCACATCATACAAAATATCCATATACAGAAATGTTAGAATTATTTTTCTCTTTCAAAGACGACCTCCCTTATTTGAAATGCCCCCTGCACACTGTCCTAAAACTGACGCCAGTGGCCTATGGTAAGTTTACTCTATGATCACAACATAAATAAGCATTATTGTGTAATGAAAAATGGCATTATTTTTTAATATTACAATGCTTTGCTTGTGTTTTTGGCCAGGTTGTAAAGTAGATGAGTTCGACTTAAAAGTTAAAGCTGTCAACACACACAGAGACAGACCATTGGTAAGTTTCTAGCCGTCATTTATCTTGTTTAACGTTTAGGGTCCATATCACAGTATTTTTGGATCTATGTTATAATGTTGTATCAGAGTTGTTTTGTTTCATTCACATGTTTAACACACAAACCCTGCATATTTAGTTTAAGTTCTTTTTTCAAATTGAAAATATTCCATTCCACCTTGTGATGTCATGTGATGATACTCTCCATCACATCTTCACTGTGTTTTTAAACTATGTACACCTCAACTAGAATCATTTGGAAAATTTCCGCCCTGGAATTTCCAATCTCTAAAGAACAAAAAGTCAAAGGTTGCTGTTAACTTGAAAATGACCTCTTCGTGATATCATAAGGTGGAACAGAGCATTTTGAGTTTTGAAGATGTAGACAGACTAATAATAAAGGGTTACTCAAACCTGTGTGAATGAAACAAAACACAACCCCAAATATGTCATTCTAACATGGTTTAAAGCTCACAAGAGTCATTGAAAGGTGGGTCAAATGAACAGGATGCATTTCCTTATAGGGAAATAAAGTAAACTTTAACTTGACCATAAATACAAACACTATCTTTTATACTTACTTACTTACAAAGGACAAATATTTCTTGGAAAAATTAGTACTCTGTTCAACTGCCGGGGCATTAAAACCTATTTTAAATGTTTGAGTCGTTGTTTTGCATGATCCCAGACAGAGTGGGTGTTCAAACATTGATGGAAAGCTCTAGCTAAACTGAGCAAGGAATATCCTGTTTACAAAACTCACTAAAACAGTGCCTTTGATGTATAGTCTAGTTTCTATTTAATTGTACTGTATAACACTTTTTAAAAACTAAGCTATTTACATCAGTTATAAAGAAATAAAGACACCAAATAGTTTATTAAGAATGCCTTTCTTCAGACAACTATAAGATATTATGATATTTTGATTGAATTACAGAAAAAAGCGGAGAACAAGGTGCCACCTGCTTTCTTCCGGAGGAACAGTTTCACTCCACTGTCGACTCAGGACCAGATCAAGAGACCTCGGCTTTACAGTGCAGGCAACTCTTCACAGGCTCGCATCCCTCACACTCGTACATTACCCAGCATGCAGTTCTCTGAAGTATCTGAAAAAGCAGAGGTCAGTGACTAGTTTTTCATGTTAGAAAGGTTTACTGCCAACTTAAATGTGTTTCATTGTTTTTTCATTTGGACAATGTGGCATTGATATTTTGGGGGGGAAGGGAGATTTTGGAGTGCAGACCTCCTCTAGGAGGACCCTCACGTGACTCACCTCCTTCCACACATCCCTGAAAGTAAACAAACTGTGGTCATGGCAAAAGATGGCCAAAGTCCACTGTTTCCTGCCCTCTGTTTTCAATGTAATGTTACAAAAGTACACAGTAGCACAGACAACACAAACTTAATTTCAAATTAGAAAACATTTAGAAATGTATTGGGGATTAAATGTACACATTTTAAGGGCAAAAAATTTAAATGAGCTTCATCACACTTAATAGCAAGCTAAGGCAACTGTAATTGCATTGCTTATAAAGAGAAAACTAATGAAAAAGTAGGGGCATGTGGGTGGAGGGGCATCCTGGTGGAGGTCTCTCTTGCACAAAATAAAAATAATTGAGTGAAGCAACTGAAATGAGGAATCAGTATTTAAATGCACGCGCTTTATGTTACATTTTTTTGTATGAAAAGCGTTTTATAAATAATGTTTGATTGATTGATTGACTGATTGATCTGATTATTCCTAGCTCTCACAAAACCTTTGGCACATCACTAGCATTCACATGCATAGATATTCAGGCATAGACACAACTTTAGAACAGCTTTGTTCAGACAGTTTGCAGACAATCAAATATTTTATAATTACAGTGGTACCTCACCTTACGAATGACCCAACAAACGAAAATTTCAAGTTACGCCTTCACGGTAAATTTTTGTCTCTAGATACGAAAGAAAATTCAAGTTATGAAACGCGAAATCTCAAAAATTCAAATAATGCGCGCTCAGCCGCACACATTATATGCTTTTCTCAGACTGAATTTAAACTTTTCTCACATTTGTCTCTCGTTTAAACACTCAAACTTTCATAGATTTTCAACAAAATTATTAATAGTGAAGTGTGGGGGGAAGGAGGAGGGGGGAGAAGACTGCGCTCTGACACATGTGTCAGGTCTAGGGCAGGTCTAGACCAGGTCTAGACCTGCTCTAGCATGCGTTCGTGGGATTGAAGTCCCCCAGAATAAACTTTGGGGCGTCGGGGCAGATTGTGTCGAGCCGGTGCGTGACGTCACCAATCAGCTGTGCAGCGGCAGCAGCGGCAGCCTGGGGGGTGCACGTACACAATAGTAAAAAACAGCTGCTGGAACTTACGTGGCAGGTAAAAGGGCCGAAGAGAGACTGATAAAAGTTCAATGTCTGGAGTACAGATCCTCTCCCGCACAACAACAGTTTTACAGTACCTTTCATTGATGTAGCAGCACACTCCACCACCACGAGTCTTGCTGGTTACTTCCCTGTCGCGGTCCAGTCTGAGCGGAGTCCCAAAGCCGCTCAGAGACAGATCCTCATCTTGGTCCGATTCGTTGAGCCAGGATTCCGTGAAGACAAGTAAACAGGCATTCTTAATCTCCTGCCTGACCGTGACCCAAGCTTCCAGCTCATCGAGCTTGTTGCGGATGGACTGAGCGTTCCCCAGCAGGATGGAAGGCAGGGCAGGTAGCCTGCGGCGGTCCTGTAGAGACAAGTGTTTGAGTCTCCGGTGTATTCCGCCTCGTTTTCCCCGTTTGCGGCACCCCGGTCTGGCAGTCGTCTTGCGGAGCTCCGGTGGAATGTCTGGAGGAGGCACGACATTCGTGGAGAACTGGAGTTGAAGTAAAGACTCCCGGTTAAAGGTAATCCGCGGGAGGGCTCCTCCCCGGAGCGCGCTCGGTTCAGTTGTCTCAAACAGTACGCGAGAGAGAGTCCGCACAACAGCAACAAGTAGTCCAGGTTGAGTAACCACATTGTTGATCAAAAATAAGAGATGACACACCAAACACGGATAAACTTTGCTTAATCGCACCAAACTGCTCGAGGAGCTACCCGGGTCGCACACTGTGGAGCGCCCCCGGAAGAGATAGACAGCTTTGAGCTGTGTTTAGGTTTTCTCCCCCCTCCTCCTTCCCCCCACACTTCACTGTTAATACATTTTGTTGAAAATCTATGAAAGTTTGAGTGTTTAAACGAGAGACAAATGTGAGAAACACGCAGAACACAATGTTACACTATAAAAAAAGTTACACTATAAAAAAAAAAACTTAGATCGGGGCCTTGGAACGAATCAGGCTTTTTCCATTGAAATAGCTACTCAACTTACGAATTTTTCACGTTACGAAACCACTTTTGGAACGAACTAATTTCATAAGGTGAGGTACCACTGTACATGCATGCAGCTTTACAACTAAAGCCCCACAGAGCAACATTTTAGCAAAAAGTAGACTAAAATTAAATCATGTTTTTTGTTTTTCATTTTGGAGGTTTTTATTGCACTGAAAACCATGTGTCCTTACTGTGAGTGAGCTTGCTATTCCACAAACCTGACTCACTTCCTTTGGCTATAAGCTAGTTTTATGGGTATTTAACCACCTCCAGAAAGTTAAGAGCTAAATCCACTTAGAATTAGGATGAAGTTGAGATGGATCTTAATGAAGGAAGTTTGAGCACTGTAATCACAATGAATCTGATGACACACTATGATTTTTAAAAACATTACATAACAATATAATCATGGATTAGCACTTAATGATGTCAGAAGGTGGAGCAGACTTCTCTGTGTGGCTGACTGGCTCATTTCTCTGAGCCAGTAAAAACAAACTGCTGCCCTTTCCTTATTTTGCTTCATGTTTTCTGTTTTTCAGGAGATTTTAAACGGATTCACTGTAGTGACGGACTCAGACTCACCTCAGTCTTAGGAGTTACAGAAGAGCCACTGTACTTCACCATGTGTTCATTTGAAGAAACAAACCACATTGCCTATTGCACAGTACCAACACAATTAACACCAAATAGTTATTGTAAACAGTTTTAATGTTATATTTATGTAGATATGTTCGTTGGAATGCTTTCAACTTCTTTAAAAAAAAATGTTGGTTTAAGGTAAGGCCAACTTTAACTACTGTTATTGTCTAATGTCTTAATGTTTTAGGTTACAGTCTGTGTAGATTAATAGTGACTTTATTTATGTTTTAATGTTTTAGTGTTTAACTTTAGATTTCCATTCCATGTCTCTACACTCCAAAAAGAAAACAAATGTTGACCTCTTATCCTTTTAAAGAGTAACTAAACAAAATATCTAATTGCTTTAACTGTGAATGGTGTTTTAATAGCATTATCTACTGTTCTTAGTATTTTTTTAGTAAATTTTAGTGGAAGCTACATACATTTGCAGTGTGCTAGTCTAAAACCCCTAAATGCCTAAAAGTGGCAACTGCAAGTTCAGGTACTACGTGACATCACACAGGACTGCCCTGATTACGGCCAAGTGTTTCTGACTCCAAACACCTGGCTGCATGGGCGGAGTTTAAAATGTGGATACCTGTTTGACCCCCCCCTTCCCCCTCACTCTTAGCCCTCCACGGGCTTCCCATTTAAGCAGCTCTATTTGAAATGTGGTTGTGGGCAGAGTTTAGGAGTTTAGTCCCACTCAGTGTTGTATAAAGTACTGGAAAATCAAACTCAAGTAAAAGTATAGGTACCCCTCCCAAAAATGACTTTGGTAAAAGTCGAAGTCACTGACTGAAATGTTACTTGAGTAAAAGTCTTAAAGTATCTGGAACTTCTTGTACTTAAGTATGACAAGTAATGTAAAAATAAATGTACTCAAGTAATGTAATTAAAAGTAAAAGTATCAAGCAAAGGCAGTCTGAATTTAATATTTTTTAATGTTCGCCCCCCCCAAACCGTTGTTTTTTTTTAAAATAACAGTGCTGAAAATAAGGCATACATAACACCATTGAAGGAGTGTCAAAGATATTGGGTTTGGTGATATCCATGAAACGCCATCCTATGAGCAAGTAAATGCAGGCACAAAATACGTTATACGAATCCTTTATATCAGCGTAAGAGAACATTGTGTTTAAGTACGGCCAGGGATGCTCATCGTCAGCTCCCCCTTCATTTGTAGCCGACGTGGATGCTGTCTCCTCTTCCATCAGGGATGTTGATTGATTAAACTAGCTGCATGAAACCAGCAGGTGTAGGCTGATTGTCATGCGCAAGTAGCGAACAAGCCCAGGCACGTCCTGACTTCCTTCAGTCAGTAGAGGGTTTTTTGTAACGAGTAACTAAACGGCACATTGAAAATGTATCTGAGTAAAAGTATGCAATTAAATTTGGAAATGTAGTGAAGTAAAAGTAAAAGTTATCATTTTTTTAAAAACTCAAGTAAAGTACAAAGTCTCCCAAAATGTACTTAAGTATAGTAGTGAAGTATTATTCATTAATATACAACACTGGTCCCACTTGAATTATTTTATGTTGATCCAAACCCCACTTTTATATTTGGTTAGGCTACTTAAGTGTATACATTCAATTAATATAAAATAGGTAAAGGAGCAAGGTCACTACACTACATTTTAAAGTCTTTTAAATCTTATGTGTTTCAATCAGCAACAGGTAAATCCTTCATGGGACTTCGCTCAAAATAGTAAAAATCTCCCCTTATCTGAGCTCCAGTAGTTTGAATGGGTACAATGTGCATAGTCATCTTTTGAATGAAATTGAGTTTTTGATATAAAAGTTGTTTGCTTACCACCCTAAATATGGTTAAAGGTGTATACTACTGCTGTAGCTTACCTTGTTGTAATGTAGCTGCATGTTCTCTATATCTAGGCTGCACAATATCTTGAAATTTAATCATGTAGATTAAAAAAAAAAGTCCCCTGTAAAAAGATTAAAAATCAAGGTTTGTGTCTCTGGAGCGCATTGGATTGTTGTATTGGTTTAGCAGTTCATTCAGTCTTCTCTCAAATGTAAATTCTCTTGAATGGGATTCTAATGTGCCCTGTAAACTGAATTCTGATTTGACAACTAAAATTGCATAATTATTTTATTTAATATTTTTAAGTGTATTATTATTTGTTTGAAAATGGTGCAGCCCTGTTCTGTGTACCTCACTGGATCCTCAGGTCTTCAGCTCCAGTGCCTCTCTACTGTAGATAAAGCTCTTTGTGGAACATTCTGTACAATGATTTAAATGTAACAGGTTTCATTTGAAATGTGTAATACTGATTTAACCAACAACATTTGAGCTGATACAAGTTAAGCAAGTTTGTTTCTGGTGCTTCCTCTGTATGAAATTTTACCCTCAAGGACACTGGTATTTCAGTAAACCAAGCAATCAGAAAGTGTCCTTATAATATGTACCTTGTTTTGAACATGCATTGATACTGTTTACCCATACAGTACAATTTGTGCCTTGATAAAAATACAGGGAATCCTAAAATTGATGGAAGACAATATTTGATGTTAAAGTTAAAATCTTAAGTAATGTATGTGAAATAGAATGTTAACAACTGTTAAATGTTACTGTACAGGGTTTTGTATCAGTTACAAAAAAAAAATGTAAATAAAAATACCTGCTGTTATGAGAAATCCTTATACCTACTTGATTGTCTATAAACAGTATAAATGTATTACAGTATTTACATATGTTGGAGTAACCCTTTATAATTAGTCTGTCTACATCTCCAAAGCTCAAACTGCTCTGTTCCACCCTCAGCAGCCTAAATATGCAGGGTTTGTGTGTTAAACATGTGTGAATTAAACCAAACACAACTCTAGCTTTGTTTTTCATGAGAAAACTACTTCATGACATAGATCAGAAAAAAAGCGTAAAACTGGCCCTTTAAGAACTGCAATAATATCCTATGAATAAGAATAAAGCAACATTCACAGACATTACATTGACAATAACTGCAGAGTTTACACATTTCATGCCACATATTTGTTGTTTATAAATTGCCCTTGAACTTCTTGTGATAAAAAGCTTCGAATAAGACTTGGCTCGATACAGCCCATAATAAAACAGCCACTCTGAAAATCTGCTGCATCACCACAAGGACAATGCAGACAGAGAGAAATAGAATAGGACCATATCAGATGATTACCTCACTGACTTCATTAAGATGATTATTTTTAAACATATTTCATTTGAGTCATTGTACATATATACCTAAAGTTACATACATAAATGAGGTGCATTAAACTATAGCTGGCTTTCACATCCCAACATAGACTGTAGTGTAATATCACTTTAAAGGGACCATATTAGGCTGTTTTCTGATCTGTCATGTTTCCTCATCAAAAACAGATCTGAAGTGTTTTGTTGTTTGTTTTGTTGTGTTTTGTTTCATTCACAAATGTTTAACACACAAATCCTGCATATTTAGGATATTTTCTTCTCTGTCCTTCTCACAGGAAGGGCTATTAAATATACTTGGGGTTGTGCACACATGTTTGAGTAATCCTTTATTGTTAGTCTGTTTACGTCTGCAAAGCTCAAAATGCTCTGTTTCACCTTGTGATGTATCTTTAGTAAAGTAGAGATTGACAATTCCAGATCTGAAATAATCATTCTAGTAAAGGTTTATGAAGTTTAGAAACACAGAGGAGCCCTTCCTGTATTACCATTTGACATCACAAGGTTAAACAGAGTGTTTTCTGTTAGAAGAAAATATCCTAAATATGCAGGATTTGTGTGTTAAACATTTGTGAATGAAACAAAACATAACTCCAGGTCAGTTTTTGATGAGGAAATATTATAATATGGCTTAAATCTCACAAGAGTCAATTTTGCATCATACAGAACCTTTAAACAACTATACTTAACCTACTTGCACTGATTTTGCCCTTTCATTCTGTCCTGCTGTATATTTTGTATTGTATATTGTAAGTCTTTTTCTTTCTTTTTTTTTAACCGTATTTTAATACATGCACTTATTTTAATTTTATCACAGTTTATGTTTGTCATAACACTGAAGCAAGTTTCTAGTTTCTGAATTTTGTTCACGGACAATGGCAATACATTGTGTTCTGATTCCTGTCATTGTAGTTGCAATTAAAGTTGCACTTTCTATTTTTTGGGTGGCAATTCACCACTGACCTCTTTCCTGCTTTGCCCTGAATGTTGCTAAGTTGCTGTTAAACTAGCCTATCTTGCATTATTCTATAGCTAAAAATATGTTGAAAAACTTAGGCCTACATTCTTAATGTGAATGGGCTCGCCTCTCTACTGATCTGGCCTGTAATTTAGCCTGGTGGTGTTTCCATGAAGTAAGCTGGATGTGGCCACTGTGGAAAATACAGACACACCAGTAACATCATGGGGACAAGGAGGTGGGCAAGTTTTCATCAGAAAAGTTGCACAGGATACACAACTTTCACTGGGCCCTACAATAACAGTAACACATAGGCTTACTTAACACAAACAAACAAAAACAAAACAGGAATGGGGGAGTCAGACATAATTTGTCTCCCATATATAATTCCATTCTCAAATCTAAATCAAAACAAACAAAAGAAACAATAGGGCTAGCCAGGTCGGTGCCAGAGGTGTGAAAACAGCAATTAGGGTTTGAATGGGTATGCTAAACTAGATGCCAGAGAAATTGGAAAAACAAAAGACAGGTCTACTCCATTCAGTGTAGTGAAGACTGCAGTGAGCGCTATATTGGAGAAACCAAGCAGCCACTTCAGAAGAGGATGTACCAACACAGACGGGCGTGCCAGAGTGGACCGTCATTTGCCGTATATCTTCACCTAGAAGCCACGGGCCATTCATTTGAGGACAGTGAGGTTCAGATCTTAGCCAGGGAAAAGAATTGGTTTGAGAGGGGGGTTAAAGAGGCTATTTTTGTCAAAAAAGAGAATCCTTCTCTGAACAGAAATGGTGGAGTCAGACATAATTTGTCTCCCATCTACAATTCCATTCTTGAGCCTAGATCAAGCAAACTTGGGAACAATAGGGCTAGCCAGGTCAGGGCCAGAGGTGTGAAAAACAGTCGTGTAGGGATGAATAGGCATCGTTATCTAGACGCCAGAGAAACAAAAGACGGAAACCAATGAGATAGTTTCGGAAAGTAGCTAGTTAGCTCCTCCCTGCAGCAAGATATAAGCAAGTGTCTTACCAGTATTCTTATTAGAGCTGACGAAGCCTCTCGGATGAGCGGCGAAACGTTTTCAACCAAACAAACTTTGTCCAGTTGACAAATTGAACTTCTCCTTTTACCAAAAGACAGAAACTCAAAACAAATAGGTGAGATAGTTTCAGAATAATTTTCAGTATAGTTAGCTTCTCCCTGCAGCTAGATATAAGCGGTGTCCATCAGCATTCTAACCAGAACTGACGAAGCAGCGCGGATAAGCTGCGAAACGTTTTCGACTAAATAAACTTTGTCCAGTTGACAAATTGAATTTCTCCTTTTACCAAACAAAAACAAACAAATAATCCAATTTTAGCTTCAAAAAGCAACCTTGGAGTGATTTTTTCAAATGTCCTCAGAAACGTAGGCTTACGTAAGAGCTCAGTATCAACATTTAAAAGTGATTTCAATTTGAAGGTTAGATGATTTTCCAAGGAGCCTGCGCGCTCCTCCCCACAGTCACGCCCCTGCCCTGGCTCCTGCGTCTACATCTGTCCCTCTTATAAATTGCTTGATCCGCTCCTCCTGCGTCACTCTAAACTTATTTACTCCAACGCGACGCACAGCCATGATGACTTTGGCACGGATTATTTTCATTTTAGCGTACGTTTTCTATCTGTCTGCAGGTAAAATACAACAATTAAACATCGTGATAAGTATGTTTTGATTTGATGTAGCTGATGATAGTGTTTGTTTAGTTGCAGAAGAGCGCGTTTGCTCGTCCCCACCGGAGTATCCTGGCGTGACTTTGATGCGGCACACTCGGGACAGAGCCTTGTTTAAGTGCGCAGAGGGACTCGAGGCGTACAGCGGCAGCCCGGTGGTCCGGTGCGCGGGCGGACGGTGGGGCAACCTCACCCTCCAGTGCCAAAGTATGTACAAGTATGCCTTTGTCTTCTACTATTTTTACTAGCCCTACACTATTTCAAAGATCCTACAAGAGTGAGATTATCAAAATAATCACTCAAGTACAAGTAAAATGTAGTAGAACAAAAATGGGCCTTCTCTCAGTTTGGACCAACATAACCTGTGATGTATAATAATCCCTCCAATATTTTACAGTAAGAAAAGGGTTTAATAGATTCCTGAAAGGGTGCAAATTACGTTATTTTTCCTGTGTTATAATTAGGGGTGGGTATTGGCAAAGAAGTCACGATTCAATTCAAATCACGATTCATATGCCATGATGTGATACTATCACGATGCATCACGATACTTGAATTATTGCGATGCATTGCAATATATTGGACATACTTCAGTGAAAATGTACCAAAAAAAAGAGGATAACTTAAATATCAGTGGCTGTGTATCTGGGAAGTGTCTTGATTGATACGTAACTCTGAGCAACTCAATTCATAACTGAATTTATTGAATAACAAAAACAAATAAACCAAACCAATAACAAAAAAGTGCATAGGATTTTTTTCTAAAACAAAAAAATGATGTTCAAACATTTGCCATTTTGGAGGTAGCTACCATCATAACAAACAATACCCTTTCACAAAGAAAAAAGTGCATAGGATTTATAAAAAAACAACTAATAATTTATTTATTTATTTATTAATAATTAATTAATAAATTATTAAGTAATAATAATAATACATTTTTGGCATCAAGAATCGCAGTATATTGTGAAAGTTAGTATCGCGATGCATTGTCATGACGATTATTTTGCACACCCCTAATTATAATGTGGTTTCCTTATCAAAAACATACTTGGAATACGTGAAAAGTCCCTCAGTCGTCCAGGTAGAATCCATGATCAAAGGAGAAGTTCAATTTGTCAACTGGACAAAGTTTGTTTGGTTTCAACCAAACAAACTTTGTCCAGTTGACAAATTGAACTTCTCCTTTGATCATACTTGGAATAGTTTTGTTTCATTCACAGAAGATATTTAGGCTGAGTTCTTCTCTCAAACTGAAAGAAGGAAAAACTCCATACATCTTCACTAGAATAATTTGGATATTTTCAGTCATGGAATTACATATTGCTACTGAATTAAAGGTAAATGTAGCTGTTAAAACTGTTGAAAACTTCCACCTCGTGACATCAAGAAGGAACAGCGCATTTTGATCTTAGGAGATATAGATGGACTAATAATGCAGGCGTTCTCAAATGTGTGAATTAAACAACATTATAACTCCACGGAGAAGTGGACACCAAAAATCCATTTTGCTTTTAAATAACTGGATTGCAAAACACCCAGTAGTCATGTTATACAGGCGTACAGGTGGCTTTGCTGATGTTACGGCAAATTATTTTATGGATTTAGATGTATTTTTTTTAACTGGTGCTCGGGTGGGCAGTGGGGCAGCCTCAGAAGACCCTGCAGTGCCAAAATGAGGCAAATTATGACAAGATTTGACTACTGTTATTTTTACTCTCTTAAAACATAGTCCAAGTCTATAGACTATCTCAAAGTGACTACAAGTTGAATATCCCATTTGATGAGTGGGTGAGTGAGTCAGAGTGAGTGGAACCAAAATAAGCCTACTCCGTTTATGGATGTGATGTTTTATTGATGTAAGCTGAAAATACACAGGCTAGAAGGAAAAACGGTTATTTCCAGGGCTTGAAACAATAAATATTGACTTAGGTTTTGCATGTTTTTCTACACAAATATGATGACAACTTATAGCAAGACCAGCCAAATATTCACAAAAACGATACCAATGCATTACAATAGTTCTTTGAATGCATAAATAATATTCAGAATCTTGTGTAGGAAAATGCAAGGCCATTTACTCCTGAATATTGTGAACAGTGTCTCAGTTTGAAAGAGAGGACAGGACCAATGCCATCTGGCTGCTATCTAGACTCAACTATGCACTGCTGCCAATAGGAGCACATAGTTGAGCCAGTTAGCCAGTTTTATTTTAAGTTCCTATTTTCATGCTCATGAGTCACATAGTCCAATGTTTTACAATAACAGACAGATACAGTATAGTAATTAGAATATCGGGCTCAAATGGACACACTTTAAATAATACTTTAGGTTTCAAGTGTAAAGTGATTCTGTCTGCTTCCTGAGGCTACTGACAATTCCCCGCTGTGCACAGATTTTCACAGAGTCGTGTAAAACTTGGATCGAGACAGTGACTCTGACCAAAAACATGCTCAAACTAAAATTAAAGGTGCACGGTCTGCCATGTGTTTGTGTCTGTTCAAACGTATTGCATTTAGTTTCGACTAGGGATGTCAACAATTAATCGATTAACGATTAATTGTCGATTAAGACGTTAGTCGAACAAAATGCATTAATTGTAATTAACCGCGTGGTCACGAAACAAGGCAACCGCGCACCGCGCTGCGCTCGACTCACAGCCGGCCGCAGGTACCAAGGAATGGCCAGGAATGCGCCGCAACGTGCCGCTGCTAGTCCCGCGCGGCCGGCCCGTGGCCCGGGCCCCGAGCCACAAACCAGCCGCACGAAACCAGCAGCGGCCCAATCCTGGTTCAGTCCAGGTCCAGACCCGGTCGAGTCCCGGTCCAGTCCAGGTCCGGACCTGGTTTAGTTCTGGTCTAGACCTGGTCCAGTCCACGTTTAGTCCTGGTCTAGTCTCTTAGCCAATCAGGACAGAACACAATGTTACACTATTAAAAAAAATGTTACACTAAAAAAAAAAAAAATCCGCAAACCGCGATAGAGCGAGGGATTACTGTATTTTGTTATTCAGCATCAATACATTTGTCTGCTTTTTACTAAGGAATAATTAATTGAGGAATATACAATATAATAATACTATGATATATTTTTGACTCAGTGTTATGTATACTATAGCTTATATTCTTAAAGACCCTATTGAAACACTAAAATTCAGGTGAAAAACGCCGCTTATCAATTAATCGTTAATCGATCGATAAGGTCAATCAACTATCAATTAATGAATTAATCGATAATTTGCATCCCTAGTTTCGACAGAAAAGAATAGACTTGATACTCTACCGATTTTGGTACCCAGGTCTAAAAAAGATCATTTTTTAATGCTTTTTATCAGACACTATTGTAATTTTCAACACACAATCATAACATTTTTATTACACCATGCGATCTTACTCTAGTTCCGATAAAATTTGAGATGATTAGTATTAGATGTTCAATTCTTTTGACAACCGTACTTGCTCTCTGCTAAAGAATGAATGGGGTCACCTCTCCAAAGATCTAACTTGTAACTTGTCCTGGTGACATGACATCACCTGTTTGTCACTATGGAGATAGATGAGTTTAATTACATACTGTGGAATATTCCAAACAAAGCAGTAAGACTAGGACGATGGATCAAAGAAAAATGAAAGCCTAATTGCATAGGTCTGCACAATTTTAACGGTATAGCAACAAGCAAGGAAATGAAATTGTAGCCTATGTGAAATGAATTGACCTATTGATGAGCATACAGTCTAAAATCGTGAATAATTGTGATGATACAACTTCATAATTTTGCCATTTTTATTGTTTGTTTTTTACAGAGAAATCATGTGGCAGTGCCGGTGAATTGTTGAATGGTTATTTCAATTACGAAGGAGAAGTTGTCTTTGGCGCCAAAGCATATCCTGTCTGTCGAGATGGGTAAGATTTAGTTTAAAGGTCCACAATGTAACTTTCTGGTGTAGCTCCCACTCTCTGCTTGTGTTTCCATGGAGATGACCTTGCTTTTCCTGGAATCTTCCACAGTATGACGTGATGGTCCTTCAGAGGATAATGCTTTGCACTGTTCTCTGTTAATCTTTGCTTTTTTCCCACCATTTTACCCATGGATGAAAGCTCTATTTTTGCTAACAGACATTTTGATTCTACTGACTCCTATAGTAGTGAAATTGACCCTGATATACACTTTTTTTCTATTTATAATGCTTCTAACTTGTGTGATTATTATAGTGTAAAGAAGTTTAATGAATCTTTTTATGATTTACCGCCTAATGTATTTTCAACTTTACATCTAAACATACGAAGTTTATCTAAACATTACGATGAATTCACCCATTTTCTTTATTCTTTAAATTATACGTTTACTATTATTGCCTTATCAGAAACGTGGCTTACTGAAGACACATGTGATTTTTTCAAGTTGTCAAATTATCAAGCATGCCATTTTGTGAGAAAAAATAGAGCAGGGGGCGGTGTTTCTCTCTTCATTCAGAGCAATTATGAATTCAAACTAAGGAATGACCTAAGGCTTACTTCTGATAAAGGAGAAATAGAGTCACTGTTTGTGGAACTTTCTGGTTGTGGTGAAAAGAATGTAATTGTTGGAGTCATATACCGTCCACCAGATTTTGGCATTAAAGATTTTATTGAAAGTTTATCTAAAACTCTGGACTCACTAAATTCTGAAAATAAACTTTGCTATATTTTTGGGTGATTTCAACATAGACATTTTAAAAGACAAAACAGTCTCATATACTGATGAATTTATAAATATTCTTTTCTCAAGTTATTTCTTCCCATTAATTAACAAACCAACAAGAGTGAGTGATAAGACTTCAACCTTGATTGATAATATAATTACAAACAATTTAAATAATGAAAATAAATCTGGGATTATTTATTCAGATTTGTCTGATCACTTTCCTATATTCCAACACTGCTCACTTAAGGTAAAGAGTGCTAATTATGAAAAGAAAATTATAGTAAAGAGGAATATGAGCAAACATAATGTAGAAAAGTTTAAAACTAAGATAAGCAATATTTCTTGGGATCAATTGTATCTAGAGACAAATGTGGATGAGGCATACAAGTATTTTGTGCAGCAAATCAAAATTAATTTTTGTGATTCTTTCCCAGTTAAAAAAATGAAAGAAAATCTGAAGCCAAATAATCCTTGGTTTACTCCAGATTTGTTAAGAATGTTTAGAAAGAAAAACAAACTTTATAAAAAGTACCTATCCAATCCAACTCCTCTTACTCTTGATACTTATAAAAAATACAGAAATAACTATGTACACTCACTAAGGTCTGCTAAAAAGAAATATTATTTTGCCCAAATTAACAAGACCTCCAATAATATTAAAGGTACTTGGAAGGTTATCAACCAACTACTACAAAAGAATGTTACACCCACAAACACTATTATACCTTTAGTCTTTGTGGATGGTGTAACTACGTATGAAACTCCTGCTGAGATAGCACAGAAATTTAACACATTTTTTGTTAATTCTGGTTTAGAATTAGTAAAGAATATTTCAACCTCTTATGAAGATCCATTGGAATACATTCAATCCAGCTATCCTAAAATGATGTCTTTTCAGCCTCCTGATATCAATGAAATAAGTAAAATCATTGATGAATTAAAACCATCCTCTGCTGGACATGATGGCATTCCTGCCTTCCTTGTGAAGCAAATCAAACAGTCCATTTTGAAGCCACTTTCTTACATTATCTCACTGTCTTTAAGTACAGGTGTTGTACCAGAGGATCTCAAGGTAGCCAAGGTCATTCCCTTGTTTAAAGCAGAGGATAGAGCCTGTTTCAATAACTATAGACCCATATCTATTTTACCCTGTTTTTCAAAAGTATTTGAAAAAATTGTATACAAAAGGTTATTTACTCATATAAATAATAATTCAATTCTTTATAAGTATCAATATGGCTTCCGTAAAAATCACAGCACTTACATGGCTTTAGTTCAATTATTAGATGAGATAACTTCGGCATTAGACAATAATCAGTTTACTTGTAGTATTTTTTTGGACTTGTCAAAAGCTTTTGACACGGTCAATCATACAATTCTACTTGCAAAATTACATAAATATGGTTTTCATAATACAGTTTTAAAGTGGCTACAGAATTATATTTCTAATCGATCTCAGTTTGTTTATATCAATGGTTGCAATTCTGACAGAGCTGCTATACAGTGTGGAGTCCCCCAGGGTTCCATATTGGGTCCTTTATTATTTTTATTGTACATTAATGACTTATGTAATATATCTCAAGATCTTACCCCAATAATGTTTGCTGATGACACTACTTTATTCATATCCAATTCAAATTTTAATGTTCTCATAAACCAAACTAATGCTGCTTTATCTGCCTATGCCAAATGGTTCAAAATTAACAAATTATCTCTTAATATCAAAAAAACTAATTATATGATTTTTTGTGGCAAAAAGTCAATTTCAACTAACCCTAATATCAAAATTCATTCAAATGAAATAACTCGTGTCTCATCCACCAAATTTCTGGGAATCATTCTCGATGACAAACTAAACTGGAAAGAGCACACCGACTGGGTGTCCAGAAAAATTAATAAATCTCTTGGTATTATAAGAAAAGTTTGTAAATTTCTGGACTCTAAATCTATACTTACATTATACTATAGTCTAATTTATCCCTATCTCTCATATTGTAATATAGTCTGGGCAAGCACCTTCTCAACTACTCTGAATAAAATATTATTGGTGCAAAAACGTTTTGTACATATTGCAACTCATTCCAAGCCATTAACATCGTCTGCAAATCTGTTTATTAAACTTAACATTCTTAATATTTATGATATTAATATTTATCAAATCTGTATTTTTATATATAAAATTCTTTATAATCCAATGATAATCCCTAAACATTTCACCTTTTACTTTAAAACCAATGCTGAGGTTCATAGTTATAATACTCGTCAAAATTGTAATTTTCATGTTCCAAAATGTGTTACATCAAGAGCTCAGTTTTGTCTATGATACAGAGGCTGTAAACTGTGGAGCCGGTTTTCTCATCTGGTTAGTGACGGCATTTCAGAAGCATTATTTAAAAAGAGTTTGAGGAAATGTTTGATATTTCATGATGGTGGTCGTTAATCATTCAATTGTGGGATGTTTTATTGTATTTTAATGCCTGACTGAATCAAATGTATTTAATGTGTGTAAATGTTAGTTTTTAGTAATGCACAGCTGTTTATGTTTATTGTATTCATAGGGTGGAGGCTTTAATATAAGCCCATTTGGGGCTTTTTTGCCTCTTCCTGCACCTACTTTTGATCTAATGTTTTCTTTTTTATTATGTTATGTATGTGCTAAATAAATAAATAAATAAAAAAAATAAAAAAATGACGTTTCACTTGTCTGTCTTCCATTTGTTCAAGTACAGAATTGAAAGCAGTAACATATCATCCAACAAAAAAGTTACATAGCATGTCTTTAATGAAAATTGTCTTAAAAGCTTGAGTGTTTCACTTGTTTTTTTATTCACAGATACACTGTTAAAGGACCAAAAGTTATTGAATGTGGACATAACGGCTGGCCTAACGACCTACCCAGATGTGAAGGTTGGTTTCTGTTGTTGCAGTTTTCAAAAGAATCGTTACATAATATAGACAAGACTAGACTGTGACAAGTGGAAGTGACACATGTTATAATGAGCCCTTTAATCCTTTCATTATCTATGATTACATTTGGAAGTATGAGGTTAAAAACGCCTTGATGGCTGAAAGACAAATACAGTGTTTAAATCAATCATCACCATCGCTAGGCAGCCTGTATATAATTTATTACTCACAATTCAGGATGCAATGAATCCACTTTTTTACAGAGAAATTTTTGTGTTGAAGAACCTCCATAATATTTTCTCTAATCCCTCTAAAATCTCACAGTAACAAGTATATGATATTTGTACAGTAAGCACACAAACAGATACTTTAATGACTTGATTACCAAAACAGCCTTTCACTTTAATCAAGGCACATTTTGCACATTTGGAGTAAGATATATTGAAGAGTAAAACTATTTCAAAGTGACTACAAGAACGAGTGAAATCATATCAAAATAATCGCTCAACTACTAGCAGAAGTAAGCCCCATGTATTATTATTAGGGGTGGTTATTGGCAAAGAAGTCATGATTCAATTTGAATCACGATTCATATTCACGATTCATATGCCACGATGCGATACTATCACGATGCATTACGATACTTATACATTATTTTATTTATTTATTTTTTATTTAACCTTTATTTATCCAGGTAAACCAATTGAGAACCAGTTCTCATTTACAATGGCGACCTGGCCAAGAGGCAGCACAATTAAAAGAGATTATTGCGATGCATTGCAATATATTTGACATACTTCAGTGAAAATGTACCAAAAAAAAGAGGATAACTTAAATATCAGTGGCTGTGTATCTGGGTAGTGTCTTCAATTGATATATCTCTGAGCAACTCAGTTCATAACTGAATTTATTGAATAACAAAAACAAATAAACCAAACCAATAACAAAAAAAGTGCATAGGCTTTTTTCTAAAACAAAAAATGATGTTCAAACATTTGCCATTTTGGAGGTAGCTACCATCATAACAAACAATACCCTTTCACAAAGAAAAAAGTGCATAAGATTTATAAAAAAATAAAATATTATTTAAAAAAAAAATATTTTAATATTGATTTTATTAATTTTTAATTAATAAAAATATTTATTAATTTATTAATATTAAATTATTAAATATTAAATTATTAATTAATAATAATCGATTTTTGGCATCAAGAATCGATGCAGTATATTGTGAAAGTTAGTATCGCGATGCATTGTCATGACGATTATTTTGCACACCCCTAATTATTATGTACATAAAGTATGTATTAATATGTACCTTGTAATAATAAAAGATTAAAAAAAAAAAAAGACTGGTATTGGCGATGACTCGTACTGTAGACTGACGCACTGGGACACTTGATCCAAACAATACTGAAGCAGGGTTTAATGACCTTTCTTGTATCTTTGTATCATCTTATGTATATAAGAACATTTAAATCATATTACTAACTGAAATGAATGTAACAGAGTAGTGATAGATAGCCTAGCAAAAGGAAAAATTCAGTTTGTCAACTGGACAAAAGTTTATTTGGTCGAATGTTTTGCAGCTCATCCAAACTGCTGCTTCATTTCTGGTCACATGCTGGTGGACACTGCTTATATTTGCCTGAAGGGAGGAGCTAACTACAATGAAATTACTATGAAACTATCAGACCTATTTGTTTTTAGTTTGTGTTAGTTAGGTACTCGAGCCAGAACTGAAGAAGCAGCTTGGATGAGCTGCAAAACGTATTTGACCAAATAAACTTTGGTCCAGTTGACAAATTGAATTTCTCCTTTTGCCATGGATTCTACCTGGATGACTGAGGGATTCTACACACACATAGATAGCATAGAATACTGTTGAACAATTTCCCAAGGACCCCTGATCTGCCTAATAATACCAGAACTAAATAAACAGTTACTTAAAAGTTATACTAGGGAACTTACAACAATCGGATTACCAAAACAGACCTTCACATTAATTGATGCACATTTTTACACATCTAGGGATAAGGTAAATCGAAGAATAAAACATGGTCATGATGTCAGTAATTGTGAACAGTTTATTAAATCTTCGTGTGTTTTTCTTTTTGTTTTTCAAATGGATCTGTGAATTACCATATTTGTGTTTTTAGAGGGTGAAGTCACATGTCCTGCTCCAAAAGTGTCTAATTCTGAGATGGGCATTGCTCGAGAGTACAGTGTCAGTGCTGTGGTGACTGTTAAGTGCAGCCCGGGTTTCCAGATTAAAGGAGAATGGCGGATAACGTGTGGGTCTGACGGACAGTGGAAGCCTGCTCCTCCTCTGTGTGTGCCCGCACCCTCAAGAAACAGTGAGTAATACAAAATCTGTGAAATGTGTCATAACTGAGGTGGGACCAAGTCGTTGTTAAGCAAGCCTATAATCCTCTATAGTCCAATCTAAAACGACTTTTTAGAGCTTACTTAAAGCATACTTTGAGAAGCCAAGTCTAAGTCTAACGAGGCCGGATCTCGAAGTGGTTAGTAGTAATAATGTCCATACCTTTGATAGGTTAATGCTCTGCTAGCCATACATTAGAATAGCTTCTTAACCACAGGGCCGTGGCCCAAACTTGGGCCGTAAGTTCCAACTTGAGGGCCGCAAAAAACTTTCTGTTTTGCACTAGTGGGCTGCGTGGGCCGTGGGACTGTGTAGGACAGGCATGTCCAAACTGTTCCACAAAGGGCCGGTGTCAGTGGCGTTCCTAGAGTGATTTACTCCCTGGGCGAAAGCCACTCTTGCCCCCCCCCTCCGACCAAACCCTCACATCCGCCCCACCACCCAAAAACAAACAAGACCGTTGTCCATACAAACTCAATTCACAACAACTACTTTCAAAAACAAATGTACAGTTTTAATGAGTACTGCAATAAAAAATATAAACAATAATTACAAAAAAAGTTTTTGAACATAAAAAAGACCAAAGGCGCAATTATTTCACATTATAGCTATGTAGGCCTATAGTTTATGCCTTCGTTAACCCAAGCAATGATGATAGCAATATTTTCGTGCTTGGGGGAAGGGCAAACATTCATCAACAATCACATCAGGGGAGTTTAACTAATACAACATCATCATCATCAAGTCAAACTTGAAGACTAGTCGATAGCATACCTTTTTCTTTTGCTCGCTTCTCCTCCTCTTCTTTCCGTTTCTTTCGAAATTGGGCACCTGATGGCTTCAATCTTTTTCGGTCCATCACCGCGACTGTTTTGTCATACTGTACACCGTGACCTCCTCAAGACACTGACTGAAATCCGAATGATTACCCCCCTGGCCCCTCCCCCTAAAACAAACTCTGTACTGTGCTCACAGCGATGCCTAGCGCGAGAGGTCAGAGTCAGACTGTCATACCTGAACCATTTCACTTGACCAATTGACCACCACGGCCACTACAACCACAATATTAGAATTCTTTCGGATCATACACAACAACACGGAATGAAACGTAATGAAATGAAGACAATTTCGACCCCTTAATTGAAGTATATGAAAATAACATAGCAACACAGGGGATTGTACAGGTGCGTGCGGTGGGGGCGCTACTCTGTCTTCACGTAACCACGAGCCAGCACCAGCCCCCAACCCCCCGCGCAAGGATCCGCACCTCCGCGCGCCCGTGCATCGCACCGGCTTTTTTTTGTTTTTTGCTTCGCCCCCCCAATCTGTGCAGTCAAGATCCAGGCCTGAAATCTAAGCTGATGACCAACCAGGTACTTTATTTTCATCAGGGCTTGTGTTGACTGTGACTCCCACTAGATGGAGAGAAGGGTGTGAGAAGGAAGGGAATGTGGACCTACATGGGGAAAAAAAGAACGTAATGTTTATCTGGCTGGTTATGTCACTCTAACGTTATTCGAGTTGGCTGTCATTAAGCTGGTCACATACTTGAGTTACCGCAAAGATAATGGGAATGAAAGAAAAGTAAAGATTTCACTGTTTGGTCATGATGTCAGTAATTGTGAACAATTTATTAAATCTTTTTTTTTTTTCTTTTCAAATGGATCTGTGAATTAACATATTTGTGTTTTTTAGAGTTTGAAGTCACATGTCCTGCTCCGAAAGTGTCTAATTCTGAGATGGGCATTGCTCGAGAGTACAATGTCAGTGATGTGGTGACTGTTAAGTGCAGCTTGGGTTTCCAGATTAAAGGAGAAGGGCAGATAACGTGTAGGTCTGACGGACGGTGGAAGCCTGCTCCTCCTCTGTGTGTGCCCGCACCCTCAAGAAACAGTGAGTAATACAAAATCTGTGAAATGTGTCATAACTGAGGTGGGACCAAGTCGTTAAGCAAGCGTATAATCCTCTATAGTCCAGTTTAACACTGGACTGGATCCATGCTGCGGTCAAGATGCTTGGACCTTGGAAATATGTTTTACCACGTTGATTGTACTGTGATTTGATTGGATGCTGTGAGGGAGAGAGCGGAAAATGTGTGATACTGACTTAAATAACCTTTGTATATTTTTGTATACCATTTTGAGCATCAAGTCTTTCCAAGTCAAGGCCCAAGTCTTTGGCCATTTTCCCAAGTCAAGTCTCAAGTCATTAAATTGTTGACTCGAGTCCAAGTCATGACTTTCAAGCATCATAATAACATTTTAAACTTTTGATACCAAGGATGAAAGCATGATTCTCTAAACTATTTTTGATACACAAAGATGATACTGATGATAATAATAAATATAAGAACCAATTATGTATTTGTCTTATTAATAGACTTGTGAGCTTTAAAGGGATATGCCACCCCCAGGTCAAATTTGGGCATCTCCCCACAGTCCAGAGACTAAAACAAGTGATGAAAAGCGTTTTCCTGGTCACCCAGCCATTGTCCGAGTCTGTCAGCACTGACCGCCGCGCGCAGCTGCTGCTCCTCCGCGTTAGACTGGAGGCAACGGCGCCAGAGAAAGATTTCGGCCAAAAGGAATTAATTTGCTCGATGCTTTTCCCAATTACTTTCTTTCACGGAGAACTTGCCTTGGTCATGGGTGGGAACTATTTTTCAGTGCGGAAAAAGACAGACGAAGCACGCACCACGCGGACAGGGGAATCCCTGTTACGCACCAGGAAGGGAGTTAAGCTGCGTGCTCTGTGCTTCGGCTTTCTTTTTCC
Source organism: Paratrypauchen microcephalus (assembly GCA_036785185.1). Lineage (NCBI taxonomy): Eukaryota > Metazoa > Chordata > Actinopteri > Gobiiformes > Gobiidae > Paratrypauchen > Paratrypauchen microcephalus. The sequence continues at coordinate 8,630,124 of JAVJIX010000016.1, read as the reverse complement.
GCACTGAAAAATAGTTCCCACCCAAAATGACCAAGGCAAGTTCTCCGTGTTGATTTGCACATTTATTTGCACTCGATATGAATGCGCACTACACAGAAAGTAATTGGGAAAAGCATCGAGCAAATTAATTCCTTTTGGCCGAAATCTTTCTCTGGCGACGTTGCCTCCAGTCTAACGCGGAGGAGCAGCAGCTGCGCGCGGCGGTCAGTGCTGACAGACCTGGACAATGGTTACCTGGCCAGCCAAATGATATCTCTCTGTATTTCCTATACACCGCGATACCATTTGGACACTCTCCATCCACTCTCGCTCCTCCGGTTCCAAACCGACTCCGCGATTCTGATTCGTTCAAAGATGGTGACGTCAGTGCACCCGCCTTTGCCCGCAAAGTCACTCTTAGGCAGCGGAAGTTCCGCCTCAGTTTTGAATCAAGATGGCGCAATCTCTGATTGGTTCACTTAGCTGTCTGTCTACGCGCAACCGCAGCGCATTCTGTGGATCAAACGTTACCAGACTCACTCGCTGGTACAGCGATGAGTCATGGATTCTTCCAGGCAAGGACAATGGCTGGGTGACCAGGAAAACGCTTTTCATCACTTGTTTTAGTCTCTGGACTGTGGGGAGATGCCCAAATTTGACCTGGGGGTGGCATATCCCTTTAAGTTGTGTTACAATGTTTGTTTTCATTCACAAGTTTGAGTAGCCCTTTATTATTAATCTGTCTAAATCTCCAAAGCTCAAAATGCTTTGTTCTAACTTGCGATGTCGTGAAGCAGTAGTTTTCGAATTAACAGCTCCTTTTACCTAGTTTGTTCACTAGAGATTGACAATTCCAGGTTAGAAATTATTCAAATGATTCTAGTGAAGTTTAAAAACACAGTGGAGCACTTTCCTGTATTACATCAGAAGGTAGAATAGAGCTCAAAGGAGTAACCTGAAATTAACAGCCCTAGTTATTAGAAGTTGTGTTGCTGGTTTGAGATATTGTATACTAACTTGAAGATGGGAGGTTCTGTGCTGCTGCTGACAGAACAAACTGTCACTGTACTCTGAAAAGAACTATATGAAATTAATACATTTTTTATCAACATTATTATGGTTGAGTGTACGTTTTGCATTGTTGTTTCCTATTCTTTTTCTGTTAGTCCTGAACAGGCTGGAGTTTAGACTTTTATTTAGTTGTGGTTTGGGATTATGGCATATCTTGGTTTAGTTCTAGTTTTCAGTTGGGAAATGTTTGGTTTCTGAAGTTGAGAGTAATATTTATTCCCTAAGAGATTAACTGATTCCCTAAGAGATTAACTGATTAGCTTCACGATATCGCAAGTTAGAACAAACCATTTTGAGCTTTGGAGATTTACCGGTAGACAGATTAATAATAAAGTGTTAGTCAAACTTATGAGTGAAACAAACAACATTGTAACACATTGTTAACTGATTTCCTGCCATGCACAGGGACATAATCCTTATCCTTTTTTTCAGGTCAATGTGGTGTACCAGAGAACTTGGAGGGCTTCAATGCTAAACTGGCCCCAAAGTTCAGCTCCCAGAAGTCCTTTGCTGCTGGGGTCAAAGTGTACTACGTGTGTGATATAGGCTACGTCCACAGTCAAGGCAGCAAGTATCGCCGGTGCGTCAATGGACAGTGGTCGCCTCTGGAACTAAAGTGCAGAAGTGAGTGTTTTACATCCACACCTCCAGCGTTAGAACAATCTGAATGCAAGAGTAAACATTGAGCATTTATTTATATACTTAAAGTACACATTTATTCAAATCTTGGATATATTATTTTAATTTTTCTGTCAAGCTGCATGACAAGGGCTCTTAAAGGGGTATTACGTAAAATTGACTCTTGTGAGCTTTAAGCCATGTTAGAATGTTGTCACCTCATCAAAAAAATACCTGGAGTTGTGTTTTGTTTCATTCACATATGTTTGAGTAATCCTTTATTAGTCCATCTACATCTCCAAAGCTCAAAATGCTGTTTCACCTTGTGATATCATGAAGTTGTAGTTTTCAAGTTGCCTACAACCTTTTGCCTTTAGTTCAGTAGAGATTGGCAATTTCAGAACTAAAATTATCCAATTGAATCTACATGAGATCACAAGGTAGAACAGAATGTCTTCAGTTTGAGAGAAGAACTCTAATGGTTATTCAGGTCTGACAATTTAAGAGTGAAACAGCTCATAAACCTATTGTATTCTATCAGTTTTTCAATGTCAAAGTGTCATGCAGTCAGGACGAGAGCTTCTGGGGCAGATGGCCAATCTATTCTGAAAGGAACAGAACATTTTTAGAGATTGATTCATTCTTTTGTGGAATTGTGGAGTAGTTACTAGGTTAAGATTGTTCGCCAGGATTTACGGGACTAAATATTTCTATAGCCAAACTATAGCATATATTTTTGATCAGCACCAACAATTTGTAGCTAAATAACACTATACTATGACTATAGCCTAAACTACAACTATCATTTTTAGCTTCATGTAAAAAGCATGTGCTGTTGCAGGGAGGCTGTGTGGCTCTGCGGGGGAGCTCCTCAATGGACACTATGAATACACCGGTGTTGAGTTTGGAGACAGTGCTACAGCTGTGTGTGATGAGGGGTATGATTTTTTTTTTTAAATTATTATTATTAAAATCATGCTGTTTATATATTGGCTAAAATTAATATAGGCATAAGAGGCTGGATGCTTCAGTTGAAATGGAATCAGAATGACTGCTCTTGTCTTTATAGAAGAAATATCAAATTAATAGTATTGTTCATCTGTGTTCTATTCAGATTTGGGGTTTTTGACCCATTTGACACAAGAGAAAAAGACTGAGAATTAGTGTTCCTTGTGGTTTTACAGGCATCAGCTGGTCGGACAGGCCACCAGAAACTGCCTGAGCAGAGGCTGGGATGGGCATCATCCCGTCTGTGAAGGGGTAAAGTAAAGTACAGTCACTGGACACTCCCTCTCATTGTGTGTGAGTGTGTGTGTTTTACGTTCACTACTTTCTACATTTTTGATATATGAAGTATGTATGGAATTATGTAGCAAAGAAAGTTCAATAACTCCACTAAATGTATTTTGACAAAGCAAAGGGTGGCCACTTTGAGAATTTGAATATAAAATATATTTTTAAAAAAAATGTTATTCAACTTTTTTCTTTACTATCTAATCCCGTATATCTTGCTTCATATACTGTATCTGATGTCTTCTGGATGAATGTAAAATGTAGTAAAAATAAAGGGTGTGTTCTGCAGGGTTGGGCCTGGCTAGTACTTGGATGGGAGACTACGGAAAATGACAGACGGGGCAGCCGTGGCTCTAATGCAAACTGTTGTTGTATCCTTAGGCAAGACTCTTCACCCACCTTGCCTAGTATGAATGTGGTGTGTGGTTGAGTGGTTTAACAGTTGGAAATTAGCATATTTGCTATAACCCAGCATATTTACACTGTTACTGTAACAGATGTCCATGTTAAATGGCCAACTGACTCGAAGCAAGTAATCTGATGGATGCACTTAATAGTAAATGTAAAATGATTCTTTATTCAAACAACTCTTGCTGCTGCAGTCATGGTGTGTGATGACCCCCCTGAAGTGGCCAATGCTGTGATAACTGGTTACGCAGAAGCTCCATTTGAGTACAGGACTATGGTGAAGTACCGCTGCCTGGTGGGGACGTTCATGGGACCCTCTGGTATTTGGTGCACAAAGAACGGGACATGGAGCTCTCCTCTTCCTCAGTGCAAAGGTCAATATTTAACATATGCCACACATTATATTTTAATTAAGATAAGATGACTTTATTGATCTCACACAGGAGAAATTTACTTGCCTCAGTAGCTCCGGGACATTTGAACAAGAAAGAAAGTGCATGCAGGCAGGAATGGGATAGTAACTAATAATAAAAAAATGGTAATAATAGTAATAATGGAAATAGTAATAATAATAATAGTAATAATAATAACCATACAAGCATCAACATGGAAAAGAGGATATTGCATGTCTGGGCTATATATTACAGTTGTACAGTCTGATGGCGGTGGGGATGAAGGATCTGCGGTAGCGCTCCTTCTTGCACTGGGGGTGCCTCAGTCGGCTACTGAAGGAGCTGCTCAGCTCCTCTATAGTCCGGTGCAGAGGGTGAGAGGTGTCGTCCATGATGGACATGAATTTGGCCAGCACCCTCCTCTCAGCCACCTCCTTTACAGAGTCCAGCGGACAGCCCAGGACAGAGCTGACCCTTCTGACCAGCTTATTGAGTCTCTTCCTGTCCCGTTCTGTGCTGCTCGGGGCCCAGCAGACGACAGCGTAGAGGAGAGCAGAGGCCACCACAGAGTCATAAAAATCTTGAGCAGAGGCCTGCACACTCCAAAGGACCTCAGTCTCCTCAGGAGGTGGAGGCGACTTTGGCCCTTCTTGTACAGGGCGTCGGTGTTGTGGGACCAGTCCAGTTTATTGTTGAGGTGAACACCCAGGTACTTGAAACTGTTCAGTCTCTATGTCCTGCCCCTGGATGTTCACCGTGAGGTAGTGGTCTCCTCCTGAAGTCGATCACCAGCTCCTTTGTCTTACTGGTGTTAAGGCACAGGTGGTTTTGCCCACACCAGTCCCTGATGACCGAGCGGTACTCCAGCTCGTTCCCCTCCGACACACAGCCCACAATGGCCGAGTTGTCAGAGAACTTCTGGAGATGGCAGCTGTCCCTGTTGTATGTGAAGTCCGAGGTGTAGATGGTGAAGAGGAAGGGTGAAAGGACAGTTCCCTGGGGAGCCCCAGTGCTGCAGACTACCACCTCTGACTCACAGCCGCACGTACTGTGGACGGTCAGTGAGGTAGTCGATGGTCCAGGCAGCGAGGTGTCCATCCACTACCACGTCCTCCAGCTTCCCCCGCAGCAGTGCCGGCCTGATGGTGTTGAAGGCGCTGGAGAAGTCAAAGTACATGACTCTCACAGCACTCCCGGTGGTGCTGGGTTGGGTCCGTGTGAAGGGGGGGGGGGATGTGGCCACTGGCCCCGGGAGGTGTGAAGAGGAGGAGGGAGTCGGCAGAGGGGGTGGGGGGCGCATCAAACCTGTTGAAATAACAGTTTAATTCGTCCACCCAGTGCTGATCACCGTCAACTGTTCCTCTGCCACTCTGTCCAAAACCAGACATACTCCTCAGCAGTGTTGGGCAAGTTACTCAAAAACTGTAATGCACTACTTATTACTTGTTATTGTCATTTTAAAGTAATGCCTTACATTACAATATTACTCTAAATAAAAAGTAAGGCATTACACTACTTTTGCATTACTTTAGTTACTCTCGCCAAAATGACTGGAAATAAGGACTTGGCAATCTACAGTGCAAATATCTCATGTGTCATGACTTTCACCTGCCATCCAGGAGGTTTTGGGAGCCTGCAGACTGAAAACCAACATGTTCAGTAATTGCTTCTTCGGTCGGGTCAACATCAGTTTCGGCTGCTTTGTTGGGGTTGTATCGTTCCCTGTCCCATCCCCTCCTTTCCTGACTAATTTCGTGGTGATATGGCACCTCTGCAAGTGCTTCGTCAAATTGCTTGTACTGCATTTTGAGAGGTTTGGGATTCACACACAGTGTGCATTTAACTAAAATGTTCTTGGAGTCCTTATTTTGAACAAAGTGAAAGTAGTGGGCGTATGCCCATCTTGAAAAGGAGCACTATCCGATTCTTCTGGTTCTGTCATCCTTTGTCAGTCTGCCAGTTCGAGACGAAGTAAAAGGAAATGGAATGGTCTGCGTGGACTTTTATATCACTAGCTGATCTCGTGGAACTTTGTATGAAATGTAATGTTCTGCGCGGACTTATCAGATTCAGTAGCTGATCTCGCGGTGATCCGCGAACTTTGTATGAAGAAAACGCAAAACCCACAAAAACAAAGCAGGTTAAAAATGCATTGTAATGTGCGTTACTGGCATTGTAACGAGTAATATATTACCGATTTTCTTCCCTGTAATGCGTTACATTACTGCGTTACACCAAAAAGTAATGCATTACAGTAATTAATTACTTTTGTAATGAGTTACTCCCAACACTGCTCCTCAGTCCTCTCCACACGCCCCGTGCGTTGTTTTGGGCCAGCTGCTCCTCCATCTTCCTCCCGTAGTCCTCCTTAGCCTGTCGTATCCTCCATTGGAGCTCCCTCTGGACCCGTTTCTGCTCCTCTCTGTCCCCTGAGTTGGAAGCCCTTTTCTTCTGGTTCAGGAGGGTTTTAAGCTCAGGGGTGACCCAGGGGTGGTTGTTGGAGAAGCACCGTACCCTCCTGCTTGGCACAGTGTTCTCCACGCAGAAGTTATAACATCTGTTGTCACGAAAACTCTATTTTGATACTCTGGAATTTACTTAATACTCAGTACCAATTACAATACACCTTTTTTAGTAATAGAATGTAATTTTCATACACAAAATAACAGTACTTTCTTTCAGTTACCATGAGATCTTATACTTGTTCTGATGAAGCTCAAATGCATACTAAAACTGTTGAGGAAAGCTCAGATTTTGTCCTGCTCAAATGAGTATATAGTTCTGATATTAGTTTTAGTATCAATTAGTATATGATTTTTGATACTTTTGACAACCCTGTTACTGACACTTCTACTGAAGCACTGCTCATTAAAATTCTTTGTTTTTGTCTTCATGCACAGATATAACTTGTACGACACCAGAAATCCCCAATGGAGCGTTTGTAAGAAGCCGGAGCGGCCGATATCTGTACAGAGACGTCGTCGATGTCCACTGTAACACCAGGTACACTTTAGTGGGCCCCAGCTCCATCACCTGTGACGAGAGGGGGCAGTGGGCTCCAGAACTGCCCAAATGCAAAGGTAAGGGCAAAGATTTTCATTTTAATCACAACTTTTTCGTTTTCAGGCAAGAGGTGGTCAAAGGTGCACTATGTAACTTTTATGACGTGTGGTTTGCCACCTGATTGTTACCATGGAGAAAATATAGCTGATAATGCCTAGAATATTACAGTTTAACATTTATGAATAAAATGTACATCTTTCATTTACTAAATTTCATGTGTTCAAAAGTCCCTTTTATAAAAGCTTTCCTACTGTGAGTGGGGTCACCTCTCCATAGATCTAACCTATAACTTGGCCTGATTGCATCACCTATAGATGTATTTAATGCCAAATTGTGGAACATTCCAAGCAAAGCAACATGATCTCCATGGAAACAAGCAAGGGGTGTTCCTCCTTCCTTTTAATTGTTAGTATATTTTTGTCTCGATTTAGACAGCAAAATGTAAGGCTAGGAGATGGCCGACTTGGTCTTGATCTACATTCACCAAACTCTCAAACCTTGGATGAAGGATTTATATTTTGTCTGTAACTTTAAAAAAAATGATAAATTCAAATCTTCTTGTTCCCACTCGTTCCTCTTTTCATTTTTTTTATGGGCAAAAAATATCTATACATTTAAAGTTATGTTTTTGTTTTGTTTTTAAATAATGCAAAAATAACAAATTGACACAAATGATGAAAAATGTTAAGCATTGAATATATTACATTATATATTATATTAGTCACAAAATTAAATGATCCTAAACAGATTCTTATCATTTTAAATAATACAAAAATTCCATATTTAGTTTTTGTAACTTATGCATTTTTTCCCTGTATTTCAGCTTGGAACACCTACCGAAGAGGCTAAGCAAAGAGTGAAGAAAGGCTTGCTCAAATCGATACCCACTTAATTGCACTGCAGACATAAAAATGTGTTAAACTTCAGCTTACGTACAGTATGTTTATTTCATAAGTGTTTTGAGTAGTAACAAGTACAAACCTGTTGCATTTATCTTTTGTACACAGTAAAGATTTTTTTTTACAGTTGATAATGTTAAGTGGATCTTTTCTAGACTACATGGTGAGTGAGCATTTTATGAACAAACAAGCTACAAGAAAATAAAAACACCAATTCCATTCATTTTTTTTAAAAAGACAAATACAAAATCCAGAATTTTTACATGAGCAATAACAATTCAAGTGCAAATATCATCATCAACTCTGATACATCATAGCAAACTCTCTGAAAAAGGCAACATAACGTCAGGTTGCAGGAGGGGGCCAGGGAGGGCATCTGACATAAATGTAGAGCTTTCTAAATCTTCATTACTTGGCTCAATCCCCCAAAAGGTTTCTATATAAAACTCCCTTTCTTTTAAGATCTGTGTTCACATACAGTTTAACACCCCACAGAATTTATTTACAAGAACAATACAACTAAATGGGAATCTGATTTTTTTTTTTTTTTCATGATGCCTTCAATGAAATGGAACAAAGATTTTAATACTTAACTTTTACCCTGTTTTGGTCCCGTTTTTAAAATCATAAAAATTGTATTACAAAAAACAAACATTTTTGATTTTGAACTTTAGAGGGTTAATATTTGTGGGGAAGAGCAGCCACATGACGAATCGGGGCAAATGCAGGATTTCAGATGACATTACAACATTAAATTAGAAGTGAGATGTGGGCATGATAATGACTATTGTCGTTTTTGACAATTCTAAAATTCAATTCTAAAAGTTCAGACAATTTTTTTTTTCTTTTCTTTTTAACGAGGTGCATAGTAATCAGTTTAAGCACTTTACCTAACTTTAGTATTCAAACATATTTTTCAAGTAAAGGTTAAACACTTGCATCTTACTGTATTGTTTTCCCCCCTAATTTGTGATTTATACTTTGAGAATATTAGAATCTGTGCATTAATTAAACGTTGGTCTATCAAATTACACTGACAAAATCCTAAATGGGATGTTGTGTCCAAGCAGGGGTTTTTATGCTGAAGTAAAACAGAAAGTTAAGTATTATTTTAATATCTTATAGACTCTTATGTCCATCCATCCATTTTCTTCCGCTTATCCGGGGCCGGGTCGCGGGGGCAACAGTCTAAGCAGGGACTCCCAGACTTCCTTCACCCCGGACACTTCCTCCAGCTCCTCCGGGGGGGCCCCAAGGCGTTCCCAGGCCAGCCGGGAGACATAGTCCCTCCAGCGGGTCCTGGGTCTTCCCCGGGGCCTCCTCCCGGTGGGACATGCCCGGAACACCTCCCGAGGGAGGCGACTCTTATGTATTTTTGAAAAAAATTCAACTTCAAATTGAGTAATATTATTTTAAGTAGCTGTACTCTTACTTGAATACAATTTTTGACTGCTTACTCACCTTTTGTTATAATGTCAGTAGATATTCCAAAGCCTTCCACCTCAATTGAAAACTACAATACCAATGGTGTTATGTCATTTGAAACCAAGCAATAGAAACCAAACAAACTGATACAACTGTCAGACTTTTGGGCTTTTGAAATGGCCAAACTAGCCACATGTGTAACACGCTGTTGTATCACTATGGCTGGGGTGTTTCATCATTGCACTTGCATTCGAAAGGTAGTGTATAGTGTCGGCTTCTAAATCTAGTGCACTAAAACTTAAGCTACCACCTGGCAGTCTTTGGAAGAGCTGGTTTCATTGGGACAGAATATTTTGAGTGTGGTCAACAGAGGGCGTACTCTTTGGGCGAGGGGGGTGGGGAGATTTAAAAGGGGCATGATGGGACAAAGGAAATTCCCCTCATCCATTTTTCTTATTTACACAATTGAAAACACACACGGTTAGTACACAGATGAGAAATGTGACTTATTGTTTACGCACATGAGACGATATGGGACTGGAGCATAAAGTGACTGTTATAAGAAGCAGCAAACATAATGTCCCTCGCAGACATTTCCATCTAGACATCACATTACATTGTGTGGCTCTCAAAAATACTACTCTCTCCCAATGTCCTTAAGTTGAATCTGTAATGATAAAATAGCGTCATATCTGCCTTTTACTGACAAAGTTATAAATACAATACTGTGCAAAAGTGATCTTAAAAAGGTTTTACATATTCATTGATTTCAATGTCCTGTTTTATAGGAACCATTTTAAGGATGCTTGGATGTTTGGCCTCATAAAAAAGATCTCATTCCTTTTGAATTGTTAATATGGCATCCTAACTTTTCAACATTCTGAAACGCATGGATTACCTATACATTCCAAACACACAAATGTTGAACCTGACAAACAAAAGTCTGCATATGAACAATAATATTATGACTTATAAGAGTAATAGAATGTTGTGATGTCTAAAACACAGCGATGGAAAGAATAGAAACTATTTAGTACTTTTTACTATTTACTACTGCAGGGAAGGCTATAGTGCCTCAGTGGGGTCTGGGTTTGAGATTAGATTAGTTTGGAATTTTCTGCATCCTATTTTCGACCATTGAAACCCTTGTTAATAGCCTTAACCCTGCTGACACTTTTGCACAGTATGGTTTTGCTCTGGACATAGGGATATTGATCCACTGTTTGACAGTATTACTGTTGGACACTGCTCTAAGAGCTCTGGTTTAGTAAGGCTTTTACCTGGAGCACATCTGCTACATGGACTTAACTGCTCCCATAGAGAAAAGCACATTTAGACACTGATGTCCTTAGGGTTACAACACGTAAACGACACGTAACAGTCATATTTAAAGGTGCACTATGGAACTTTTTCTGGTGGTGGGTGCACAGTGCTTGTCTCCATGGAGATGGTATTACTTTGCATGGAATGTTCCACAGTATGGTGTTAAACGTATCTGGCATACATTTTTCAACTGCATGTGTTTTTATTGCTCAAAATATTTGTAAAAACAGTTACTATGAGCTGCGTCATCTCTCCACAGATCCTCTTATTTCCATAGGGATGGATATGTTTAATGCATATAACATCTCCATGGAGACGAGCAGACTACTCCACTAGAAAAGTTACACAGTGTACCTTTAAGGCTAGGAGCTGGAGACTCATTTAAGCAAACACAATAACAACCTCAAACCACACACACAGTCACACCTACTGAACAACAACCACTTTGCATTTTTGTGGTTTCTTTGCACAAGACAACACCAACTCAACCCAGACATCCTCTACATCCATCAAATGTTTAAGCTAGGGGTGACAGACCTGCCCCGAGAGAAAAATACAAAACCAACCATCAGTCTCAGGTCTGCATAGTGTCTATTGTAAAACTCCTGTCTGTCTATGGGCGTGTGGTGTGGAAAGTAACATGTCCTGGGAGAGGTGAGGGGGTAGCCTTGATCGTCGGGGGGCAGAAGAGGCCAGGGTGGCAGGATTTCCGTGGTAAAGGGGTCTTTACTTGTATGGTCGCAGAAACGCAGAGACTTTGCTGCTGATGAGACGAATGAAGGAGCGTGGGAGCATCTCATTGGACTCCCGAGTGGTGTACTTAAAATAGTTGTTTGGGTGAGCCAGCACGTCAAAAAGAGTCTTAATAAGTTTTTTATCCTGTGGAGACAAGACACAGATACATGGTGAGTACTTACTAAAATGAGGGTAATACACAGAAAACTATATAACTTTTGATTTAAAGTCTGTTTCAATCCAAATCCATGTTATCCAAGAAAGTATAGAGAAGGTACTACAGTATAGTGGTATATACAATTGATACTTTGCAGTGACATCAAGCTGGGGCTCTTCTACATGTACCTGTATAGTGGAATGTTCAGCAGTTACCATGGTGACACAATGTAAACATTAGTAATTAGCAATGTGAAAAACATTTACAACTCAAAAAATACTAAATGTGATCAATAAGAGCATTCATGATCCAGTTTAACAAAAAGGTGAGTGACTAAATGAAAAAAAGCAATGGCTAAATGCTAGCTAGCTTGTGAGTGTAATTTTATATGTGAGAGACTTGTTTAACCGATATAATCATCTTACCTCTTGTATTTCCAACTAAACTAACTCTTTATGGTTAGATTATGTTAAAATAAAGCTCAGGTTTAAGTCTACTAGAGCTTCTGACAGAGTAGTGCCTATAGTTAGCACCACATCTCCAGGGAATGTTGACATAAGCTGCAAAGTATCAAATCGATGCAAGATACCATATGCCTATATGTATATAAATTTGTTGTAATTACACATGATGAAATATGTACGTTATTGGGCTCACTGATTATACCTTAAGAAATTGTATGTATGAATGAAACATTTGTTAACCTTAAGGATTTCTTGATGGTTTTCTGAAGCATAGAGTCTTCCATCTCTTACTATGTCCTCTACAAGCTGTTCATAGTCCTCTGAAAGACAAAACATAACAGTTATTAATAACACTAACATTATTATTTCAGACTGTATGGAATCAGCACATTGGACAGACTCTGTAAAAGCCTGGTCAGTACCATCGTAGGTGACATATGGGATCTGGAAGCCGCGGGCGCTGTTGGCTTCGTTGGACTTGAAGTTGATCCACAGTCGTCTGGAGCGAGCGGTGAACGCGATGGGGCGTTCGTACGTCTGACACGTCTCATAGGTGGTGATGGAAGTTGCTGACCCTTTCAATAGAACACAAAAAAACAAGAAAAATAGTCAATAAACAACTTCTATTTGAAAGGTACTCTATGTTACTTTTCTAGTGGCAATGAAGATGAATGATATTGCTTTTCCTGGAATGTTTCACAGTATGGCGTGTAACTTGTCTTATTCAGTTACAGATGTTTATGTAACTTCACCTAGTGGCACCACCTGTTTGCTTCCATGGAGTAAGTTTCATGCAGTACCATGGAATATAAACATCTCTATGGACACAAGATAGGGCCCACAAGACTGAGACAAGATGCGATTTTGAACCATTTTACAATAATCAGATCAATTAAAAATTTGGTCTCATGATTTTTTAATTTCAAGTGTGAAAAGACACTGCATGGTTTGCGCTGTCTGTGGGTTATTTAGATGAGCATATATTTGATTATATTATTTCTTTTTTAACTAACTTTAGCACTGATTATTTGCGTCAATATTGGGCCCATCAAAATAAAACAAAATAAAAACGGGCAGAGTTTAAAGCATTCTGTATGCACACATGCACACAACGTTTGATAGTTAATAATCATCACTGCTAAAATACATTATATATATATATATATATATATATATATATACACAAACACACACACACACATAACCCATAAGCATCTCTGCTTGTAATGTAAGACTATCACATCCAAAGGGGGCGCTGACACTCACAGTTTTTCCTCATCACCAGCACGTCTCCACATTCATCCTCAGAGGGCAGGAAGATCTCCGGCACCACGATTAGGATCTTGCGCTTGCTCGGGGGGTTAATATTCCAGATGCACTCCACGTTGGCAGGGTAATTCCCAGGATAGTTTGGTGACTCAATGTAACCCATGAACTCGCCCATCTCACCGCCGCATTGCCTGTCTAGACGTACACAAACAAAAGTAATGAGATTCCAGCTTGTACTGAGACTACCAGTACATACAAAACAGTTATTTTCATGAGCTCTTACAGTTGTTAAAAAAGAGAGAGAGAAAGATGCCTAGGTACAACAGTAAAACTAGTCTTGAAACTACATCTCTGTTTAAGCAGGCATCAACACTAAAAAAATACATATATCCATGGGTTTCAATGTGATGAAAATCATTGTTGCCAGAGCAATTATCAGTTGAACACCAAATATTATATCTGGAATGGTCAAAAGTCCTCAAAGGACAGAGATTAGGACAGAGTTATTCCTTTTTAAGAATGACCTGGATCTATATCAGAACTGAAAAGTACATGATGACGTTATTGTATGAATAATAATATTTATTTGTATTAATATTAAAGGGGTAATGTTTCAGGTGGATCATACCCAACCTGCTCATCACTGTGGAGATGTTGCTTTGTTGAACTGCTCTACCTGGAATTCCACAAGAATGCACTAAACCTGTCTATGTCGCATTTATTCAATGCTCAAAAATACATTGGAAAAACATGCATTTTTACTGTGCTTAGACTTGTCTCTCCACTGATCTGATCTTGCCTCTCCACTGATCTGACCAGTGACTTGGTGGTGTCACCCACTCTCTATCTATATGCATGTAGATAAACTAGGCAAAGCAAAGGCATCTTCATGGAGACAAGCAGGTGGCAGGTTATCGTTGTAGTATTGAAATTGGTATTGACAACTGAGATTTTTTCTTTAAATCCAGTTTAATTATAGTAACAGCAGTACTCACTCTTGCACTGAGAGACACTGGTGGCCCCATCAAAATCAGTGGTGGTGTTTCCGGGGCAGGTGATGCAGTAGTTCTGTCTGAACTCAGTCTGATATGTTCCCACAGGGCAGCGGATACACCTGTGCACTGATGTGTTGTAGTAATGGCCCGGGGAGCACTGGACTGCAACAAACACCACACAAGGAATTGGTTGTTTCAGACACGAGATTGGAAGTAGGAAATCACAGTTTCACATGAGGACAGGAGCTAGTGTTCTTATGCAGTTTAAAAAGTCAATTTATGAGATATAGTATATATCCATAGAAATTTATATATGTTGAAAATTGTCATTTGTATGAGTTTAGAAAAACACATTTCATATGGATTAAATTCACTGGTAGTTGCTTTTTATCCAACAAAATCCCTTATAAAATATCCAGGCATTAGCATTCAGGATCTTTATTTTCAAACTAAACAAACTACAGTGGTACCTCACCTTACGAAATTAATTTGTTCCAGAAGTGGTTTCGTAATGTGAAAAATTCCTAAGTTGAGTAGCTATTTCAATGGAAAAAGCCTGATTCATTCCAAGGCCCCGATGCAAGGTTTTTTTTATAGTGTAACTTTTTTTATAGTGTAACATTGTGTTCTGATTGGTTTCTCAGACTGGATTTAAACTTTTCTCACATTTGTCTCTCGTTTAAACACTCAAACTTTCATAGATTTTCAACAAAATGTATTAATAATGAAGTGTGGGGGGAAGGAGGAGGGGGGAGAAGACTGCGCTCTGACACGTGTGTGATAGCGGCATGTGACAGCTGACCCGGCGCGGGGACTGCCAGCAGGTCTAGACCTGGACTAAACCTGGACTAAACCTGGACTAAACCTGGTTTCGTTTTGAGTCACAGCTGAGGCGCATGCAAGAGCTGCTCTAGACCTGCTCTAGACCTGCCCGCGTAAGGTGCTCACAGAGCGGCATGGATAGAACCGTGAGGTCGGCCTCTTCAAGACCTCCAGGCTGATGACCGGGACAATCCTCTGAGCTCTGCCCGCATAAGGTGCTCACAGAGCAGCCTGGATAGAACCGTGAGGTCGGCCTCTTCAAGACCTCCAGGCCGGTGACCCGGACAATCCTCTGAGCTATGCCCGCGTAAGGTGCTCACAGAGTGGCCTGGATAGAACCGTGAGGTCGGCCTCTTCAAGATCTCCAGGCCGGTGACCGGGACAATCCCTAGACCCATGCCCGCTTAGGGAGCTCTTAAGGCGGGCTGGCAGTGTCCCCCTGGGTCCCTGGATGTCTGGGGCTCCACGCCTGGAGGGGCCCTGGAGAGCAGGTCTAGACCACTTGCATGCGAGCAGCGGCTCGCCTCAGCTGTGACTCGAAACGAAACCAGGAAATAGACCCACGCGCGGCGCTTTAATCCACCTGGTCTAGTCCTGGTCTAGTCCAGGTTTAGTCCAGGTTTAGTCCAGGTCTAGTCCTGCTGGCAGTCCCCGGGCCGGGTCAGCTGTCACACATGCCGCTATCACACACGTGTCAGAGCGCAGTCTTCTCCCCTCTCCTCCTTCCCCCCACACTTCACTATTAATACATTTTGTTGAAAATCTATGAAAGTTTGAGTGTTTAAACAGAGACAAATGTGAGAAAAGTTTAAATCCAGTCTGAGAAAAGCGTATAATGTGTGTGGCTGAGCGCGCATTATTTGAATTTTTGAGATGTCGCGTTTCGTAACTTGAATTTTCTTTCGTATCTAGAGACCAAAATTTACCGTGAAGGCGTTTCGTAACTTGAAATTTTCGTTTGTTGGGTCATTCGTAAGGTGAGGTACCACTGTATATGGAATAAGGTGTTGCCTTGAGAGACTAAAGTGGTTATTTGATCATACAGCAGCAAAATCCTAATATGTGTCTGGTATGACTGGCTTAATAAAATCAAACTTTCTGAATGTTAATGTTAAAGGTCCCATGGCATGAAATTTTCACATTCTAAGGTTTTTGAACGTTAATGTGAGCTTGTTTACCCCCCCCCTCCCATGGCTAAAAGTTGCGAAATGTGTAAACTGAGCAACTGCGATCCTTTTCCGCATTTGAAAAAAATACAGCCCAAACGGGCGATTCTGAGCAAGGGAACTTTCTAACGTCACACTCAGTGAAAGGTTTCCACCCCCCCACCCCCCCACCCCTCTGGATGTCTACCCACCATCTCTGGAAATCACGCCCAGAGAATCTGGACCGCGAACGAGCTACGAAATGCGAGATGCGTTTTTTTATTTGCCTGGAGACACGTGAGAGTGTTTCCAGGCTCGGATGTCCTTTATCCGAGCCTCCGAACCTCTGAAACAGCAGTGGTTTAATTTTATTTTCTGTGGAAATGTGTTTTTTTAATGGAACGCGTCTCATATTTTCCTCCGCACTTAAAAGACGGAAGTGGAGCCAGTGCACCAGCACACCGCTAATCCAGGAAACAGCGGCGTATTTGGCCACAAATCACCCACTACACTGGCCTGTCTCTGTTCTCCTCATTTGCATTCAAGCAACAACGCCCAGAATAAAGATATTTCAGAGACATATTTATGACTCTGACTGTCTTCATGGGGCTATCTCATGCACTGAGGCTTGATTTTGGAGGATTCATTTACAGTATTAGGGAACCATTAAGGCGCCATATAAAAGCATCAAAAAGTACCATGTCATGGGATCTTTAATAGTAACACTGTGCATTTAGGTGCATATTTTGAGATGTCTTATTATAATTTTGAGGGTTCTTAGTTAAATAATGAGCTGAAAAATCATGATTATCAAGTAAATGACTAATGCTACATCCTTGCTAAAGACAAGTCGAATAACATAAAATAAGTTGTAATGTCATCTAAAATCCAGCTTTACTCAAAGAGGAGCAGTGAGATCAAAGCACAGGGCTGGGCATTACCATTGTAGGATTACATCTGGGTACATAAATATTACTCATTCAGAATTTAAAAGGCTGGAACACATTTGAACATGTTGAGATGTAATTAGACCTGAATGACTCAGATCTGGGGAAGAATACAATCCGGTAAAATTACACAATCTAATACATAAGCAAAAGACTGACGATAAGAAATGTAGAGATGTAAGCTGATTTGAAGAACCATGACTAGAATATAGATCTTTGACTGTATTCTGCGCTCCTTTCCTACATCTACCTGGGTTAGTCAGTTAATAGGGATGGAACAATAAACAATACTATAATTTATGGTAAAAAAAAAAAAAAAAGGGGGTAGATTTTTACTGTCAGCAACTATAACAGTCTAATCAAATATTTTTTGTGAATTATTTTCTAAATAGACATTACTATTTATATTGTTTTTAGGACACTTAATGAAATTAACCCCAGGTAAACATGATCGTAATAAATAAATAAATATGCAAAAAGTCATCTAAAGTAGGCATGTTGCAAGCTCACGAAACACCATCACCTACAGCCAATCATGAATCAGAGCTAGTGCAGCCTCTGCAGCTCAGTGAGTGAATTCTGGAGTTTCTGAGCTTCACATGAGGCATGCCCTGTCCATATACTGAGAATGAGGAAAAAAAACCTTGGGTTTCATTTATAAGCAGGTTAGGACACTGGCATCCCAGGTTCAGTTGTGATTGTAGCACTTTTTAAAACTGTAAGAATGCAGGTTATGCAAAGTTCCTTTAACAACTCTCTGATAATCTTTTGAGAAACAGTTTTGACTATTTATGCATTTTTCCCACATGGTTTATAGCTGAGTAATCTCCAATTCAGCAGTTAGAGATGAACAGTTTTTGCAAAGGGCATTGAGTTTTCGTTGCATATATGCCTAATGAATATGCAAATACACTAAATTTAATGTCAGACTGAAAGGTCTTGCCCCCAAAATATTTGACACAAATGAGACTGACCTTTGACCTCACAGTCATGGAAGGAGCTGGCACCCTCCCTCTTGGTGCTCAGGCCTCCTCCACACGGGAAGCACAGGGTCCGGCCCAGATCCGGCTGGTAGGTCCCCTGTGGACATGGCTGGCACGGCTTAAAACCATCACTGGAGAAGAAGCCTGTGGGGCACTGGCCTAAACATGGAGGAAACCAACAGCAGGCTCAAAATACTTAACTCAAACTCAATTCAACACAATGAAAACAGTAAATAGAATATAACAGTATAAACAGTCCAATTCTGTAGAGATGTGGCTGTAGATAACTAAAGACATTTTTGGTTGACTTAAGATATGACAAGCTCTCAAAATGATTACATACCTCTATGTATCTGACCCAAACTTCATGCACAAGACACACCTGCATGGGTGTTCATGTAAACATGGCTGTTTATCAGACACCCACATCAAACTAATAGTTTCTTAGTAGTAAAGTATGGTCTGTTTTATGATACCAGCTGCAAAAACCCCTGGTTACAAAATCCTATTCTACACTGCCCCCACCTGCACAAGAAGAGATGTTCTTGGCTCCCATTGGCCCGTGTCCATCACTTCCAGGGCAGAGGTCACAGGCCAGCTGCCCCTCCTTCTCCTGAAAGGTTCCAGGTGGACAGGACACACAGCGTTCCTGCTCTCCGTGGTAGTACGAGCCCGAAGAGCATCTGACTGCGAGAAACAGCAGGGACAACTTTAGTCAGGGGAAGGCTACGAGGATGGAACTTCATAATTGATTAAGTTTGTGCCAAGGAAAATATTGCAGCATCATTTATACATTCAAATCAACTACGCAACAGAAAAGCACATTTCTCAAAAAGGAATGGGGGAAAAAAATCTAAGTTCTATTATATAATCAGTAAGAGAAACTCTGTTGTCATGGAACATGATTTTAAAAGGGCATAAGTTATATCCAGGTAACTTTACTTTACAAATTCGTTGTAAAACCACAGTTTTAACAGACAAATAAATGTTACATCAATCCAAAGCAAATCATTTGATCTATTTAATATTTGTTATTTTAATATAAACTGTGTAGCCCCTGAATATTTTATTATTTTATACTAAGACTTATATTCGATTAATAAAACTTAAATTTGTTGCATTATAGCCATTGGTTTGGACCAGTAACTCCAAAAAGATTATTATGAATAGAGCTCATTGTGTAAAAAAGTCGAAAATTTGGTCTTTTACTTGCACCAGACTATCTATAAGCAGATTAGACTAAGGTTAAAATCCTGTTGTCCTTACCACATCTCCCGCTGTCCCTCTCCCAGCCTGGACCACAGATCTCCTGGATGGGAGCGGCCTGAGGGAGCTTCTGTGCGACCTCATATTCTAGTCCGGCCACTCGGATCAGGAAGCGCTCCTGGTTTATGGACTTCTTCAGAGCCTTGATGTATGTTTTCACCTGCTTCTCCATCCGCTGTCTGAGGCAACTCAGGTTACAACTCCCTGTTCATAAAAAAAAGGAATACATGGACATGAGGAAGTGTAATAAGTTTAGGGTTGAAAAAAATATTCTAAGACATTACTGCTTAAAGTACATGACCTTTCTGGTGGAGGATTCGCCACCTGCTTGCACCTTTAACTAACACAACTATTATATCTCTTACAAATGCTCATTAATATGCACAGTCCTTTTTCCTTTTCTTTCTCCTTTTCCTTTTTTAATGCCTGTAGATGTCTGGGGTTAGCATAATTTTATAGCTACAGTACAAGACCCAGTGGAGACTGGATATACTTAGTTCTCTGCAAAACTATCTCTGAAAGTTCTGTTTTATGCAAAATGCGGGCTTTTAAAATGACTGTTACATACCTTAGCTACCATATTTCAGGTTTATAACAAAAGTAATGCACTGTATGAAAATCAAACAAACATATTTTTAAACACACAATGGTGCACTGATTAGTGGAGTAAAAAAAAAAAAAGAACTGAATTGATTAGCTGCATAGTTAACCATTGTGAAGATTCTCAATTTAGAATAGCATTTTATCTTTAAATAATTGATTACAGTACACGTATTACTAGTATGTATACAAAACATATTTCCATTCATTGCTCAACTCTGAACTATCATCTAACCATAATACACTTTTTACTAGTTCACTTGCACTGACCGGTGGTGTCACCAGGTTTGACCTCTGCCTCCAGCTCCAGAGTGATGCGTGTCACTTCTTTGTTGGGAGAGTTTCGAGCCCGACGGCCTTTAGACTTTTTGGTGGAGTCACATTTGAGGTTGACAAATGTGACCAGGCAGTTACTACAGGGCTGCCCCCCTCCTGCACACACAGAGGACAATCATTAAGGATTCAGGAGCTGGGTTACTCAGGGCATTGGTATTCTACAGGTGGATAGTGTTAGGCAGGCTAAATGACTATTCAAGAATGTTGTGGTGTGACTGAATAATATAGCAGGATAGTGGACCATGCCACTAAGGAAGCGTTCGCACACAGCACACACACACCTGCTGGTTTTCCATGCTTACTGGGGACATTACCGGTACATGGACTTACATTCATTACCTCCTAACCTTAACCAAAATCCTAACCTACTATAACCCATATCGTAACTTTAAAGCATGTTGCTGATCTAATAATAATAAAAGTTTTACATATTTGGCTCTATAAGAAAGGCAGGCCAGGTATAGGTCAGGATAATTTCAAAAATAAAGAGTGTGTATACAGATACCAGGTCCCGACAGGGGATATACTCCAGTCTGGTACACTGGAACTAAAGTTGGACTGGACCAGGACTAGAACAGGACTAGAACAGGAGCAAACCAAGTCTACACCAGGATAAAAAAAATTGGATCAAACCAGGACCAGTGTGAACCACTGACCGTGTATGCGAATGGATCCCAATTTAAATGTTAGGTTGATGTGGGTAGTTCTAGGATTTTGAGGTTTAAAGTTCTCACTGATAGAGCACAAAAAGATCAAGAGATGGAGATGGCTTTTTGCTCATATAAACCTAAATCAATTACCAAACCTTATAAAATCTAAATAAAAGTGTGCAGAAGATAATCAGGAACAAGAATACAGTACATATAGTAACCCTTCTTGTTGAGCTGCACTGAGACTTTTGTTTGAGCTTTTCTATTATTATTGTATTTTTACAGCACAATGTGATTAAATTAGCCCTTGGGAACAAAGTTATCTTGACTGATTGACAATCAATAACTAAATTTCAACAAAAATATAGACAGAAGGAAACAAAGGGGATAATTTGCATATTTTTGTTTTTGCATAATATAAATGTACAATTAAATAGATAAAGTAATACTTCCACTCCAATATAACAAAGAGACATAATCACAATAAAATCTGAAGCCAAAGCCTGCAGTACATGACCCCGTAAAGACTTTTTAAAAGTGTAGTAGTTTTGTGTAGACAGACCAGGTCCCAGCATCCGCCCACGGTCCTCGGTGCGACCTGTCAGTTTGGGGTGCAGGTGGCACTTGGCGTTTTTAATCTTGAAAGAAGCTGTTTGTTTCACTGGAGGGGCCAGAGTCTCTACAGACAAACACAGCACCGTGAGCACAAACAAACCACAAACTTTTCACTCTTTATATAACTCCACTTTCTGACTTCAGTAATGCATTTTATATTCAGACTGGCTTTTAACATTCAGTAATGTAGTGACACTTTGAACAACTGGTTTAATGTATTTCATTGTTTAATGTTTTTGCCTGTTTTCATATTGGGTTGATTTTATTGGAAAGCACTTTATTTTATTGGAAAGCACTTGCAAAGATTAACTGATATTTTAAACAATTTATGTGACGTGTGTAACAGCATGCGTCAAATTAATTTTACTGTAGAAAAAATGTTTAGATTTTAGAAAGCAGTTATAAAGCTAAAAGAACTCAACAATGCATAACATGCAGTATATGCTAAAGTTCATCAGTATTTTGTGTTGTGAATACGTATTATTAAGAGACTGGATAAACACTACACCTTAATTAGGCTTAATAAAATGTGAAGAAATAATTCTTAATGAGCAAATAGTTTATTAATAGTTCATTAGGAATGATTGAGGGTTAGTAACTATTTAATTAAGGAGTTAGGGCATTAAAAAGACATAGTCATTACTTAATTAAGGGATTAGGGTATTCGTTAAGAACTTACTTAAGTCTAAATCATTCTTATGTTCATTGTGAATGAAGACTTTGTCTAAAGGTTATTAAAAGCATAGTTACAAAAATATGAACAAAAATATGAAGAAGTTCCACAAACTGTTTCAAATGCTTTTTGTAGGTTATTATAGTGCAGACACAGAGTGTTACAGACCTATACATGTCTGGCTGCTGCTGTTGAGCCTGGAGGGAGAGCTCTTCCCTCTGAGAATGGGGATGCCACAGCTCACAGAATAACTGTTATCTGACTCTGGAACACACACGCAAAAATCATCACCACAAAACAATACACAATGATATTACAATACTAGTGATGAACAAAGTCAGAATAGTTTGAGGTCTTGTCCAAAATTAAATATTGTGGGGAGGTTGAAATGCTGTTTGGCCCTGACCCTGAAGAACCTTTAGGTCATTTGTTATGGTCAATTTTATGAGATTGTTTCCTCATCAAAAACATACCTGAAGTTTTTTTTTTTTTTTCCCATTCACACATAACATACAAAGGCTGAGTTTAGGCTGAGTTCTTCCCTCAAACTTTGGAGATGTAGATAGAGAAGAGTTTCCAATTCATACAAGTCGATGATAATAGCATAGCCATTTAACATAGCACAATAACACAATATTGTCAAATTTGGAAAAAAAAAATACAAATACACATACAAATACATATTTGTTTTATTAGTTCAAAATAAAACAGAATTTGCCTACCTGCTAGATAGTGAGCTTTGGAGGCACATGTGAGGGCGCAGCTCTCCTTTTTGCCTGTTTTGCTGCAGGTCAGAGTCGCTTTGGGAGCTATAAGCCCTGGAGGACATTTCACCAGCTCTGGAAAAATACAACAATTTAACATGGTACTGCAAGTTACACAGACTCAGATAGTACTGGGTCAGGCGTGAGCTCTCAGAACAGCCAGCAGAGGGCAGTGTAACAACATACCGATGCAGTCCTTCCTGTTCCAGTGGAGTTTGAATCCAGGAGGACAGGTACATTCATAGCTGCCCAATGTGTTTATGCAGCCATATTTACAACCTCCTCTATTTATACTGCACTCGTCGATATCTGTAAAACACATCAAAACATAGACGAAACAGAATAAGTGCAGAGAGTTAATGCAACCGGAGAAAGGTATTGGAAAAAACAAAAAATGTAAACTGTCAGATCAAGTTTGTAATAAAACAGATTTGCTTATTTTAGTTTCATTTTATTCAGAAACTAGACAGCAAATTCCCATTGAGATTTATAGATTTTGTACAGTAGAGGCATTTGTGAGAAAATGGCATCTACAAAACAGGCCCTAGGCAAGATATTGTGTACAAAATGCATTAAGACTGAAGATTGATTGTACATGTGCATTTTCAATATATCAATGTAGTTGGGGTTCGGCTGTTTAAATCTCGATTACAGAGAAATCATTGTTATGTAGTCAAAATGTCAAAAGTCTTTATTATTTTAGTAGTACAGTGCAGTTACAGGTCTTGAAGGAAGGTTCATGTACAAGTGTTATGTATTTTTACTGTGCGACAAAGCCCATTGTGTTGAATTTGAATGTGAATTTATAACTTCTAAAATCTCTTTGATCGAGAAATGCACCATCCTTTACACCGTATAAACAAGTTATAATGGAGACAATGGACATGCAGAAATTTACCTAATTATATACAATTTTATCATTTTATTTTTGTTGATAATAATAATGGCTTTGATTTATATTGGGCTTTAAAGTTTTAGTAATTCACCAAGCACCTACACCCTCCACCCACCCCGGTCGCTGGAGTCTACATTCACAGACAGGTCGATATTTCCACTTTTTAGTGCATTAGCTATTGGCCTTAAATCTTGAACACAGGATATTTTATTTATTTTAACGCTTCAGGGCAAAGAGATCACTTCAGAAAACACAACTAAACAGTTTCCTTATAGATCTCTACACAGGTGAGTTAAATGTCTTGCTCAATGTCACAACAACTGTATGCTTGGGTCAAATCACTCTACTCATGAACCACTTCTCCTATTGGTCAGTATGAGTGATTGACAGCTGGATTTAACCAATCATAGTGCAGAGATAACTTTCAGAACAAGCAGATGACTTTATTTACGTCTTCAATCAATTTTAAGATATTAGATTTTAAGATTTTTTTTTTTGGCACATCATCCACCGCTAACCAAATGTTTAGAAGGAAAAAACCTCTCCAAACATCTGCATGGGTTTTAGAATGATGATAAATTAGGCCCATTGCCATAATGATGAGCAATTTAAAAACAAACACCTTTTGAATGAAAAAACACTCAAAATATTACATACAACCAGAAACTGAAATCCACAAAAACATAGCACACTTTAGCTGAGATAAACTGATTTTACATACAACTCATTGTACAGTACATTGTACATCTTTCATAGTCAAACATAGATACTCTTGCAGTTCACGGAGAATCACTATCACCTTTGAGCGTTCACTTAAGCCACTAAAAGCATCCACTCCGCACATGTAATGAGTTTAGTGTTTTAAATCGTGGTCGGCCCCGGGATGAGACAGGCGATGGTGGCATTGATTGATGATGTGGAGAGCTGATATGAAATGCTCCAAGGTTGTCTCTTTCAATTATTCAGTGCACACAAAGAGCCCGCGTGTGCCTCCACCTTCCCCAGAGAATGCTATGACTTCATCAGTACTGCCAACGCGACGCCCAGATACGCTACTTATCCAGCCACATCAAAGTAACGCGGTTTAGAAGACAAAGAACTTTTAATGAATATCTGATGGAGGGGTGAGCTCATCTGCCAGTTGTTTGGTTTGACTTTATTCTTGAGTGGGAGAGGAGAGATCCACGCTGACCTTAACAACATGTTTTTCTTTTTAAAACAAGGATTCAAAGATGTGCCAAGGGAATAAAAGTGCATGTCGAACATGTCAGTGGAACTATTCATGATGGTTGATTTACAAAGAGATAGACAAGTTTAATATAACTTTAAATGCTTATTATTCATTCATATTGAGTTGATTTTGTGCGGATAGCTGGAAACCACAGCTTTTCAGCAGCTTTTAGTGCAGGCTTGAGAACGGGTTAGAGCTACTATGGGTGATTTCAGAACCACTAATGCAATTACAGTTAAGAATTATTGAGTTATTTCTGAAGTATAAATTACAGCCTTGCGCTGTTTTTTTTATTTTTATAATAACACATGAGGCTTTTCCGGGCACTCAGAAGTGCTTTAAAATCTGGTGCATTATTCAATCATTCAATACCCGGAGTTGGTAAGCTACTATTGTGTCTCTGGGGCAGACTGATGGAAGCGAGGTTGCCAATCTGCGCCATCAGTGCCTCCGACCACCACCAACACTCACGTGACTTTCATACAAGGCAATGTGGGTGAAGTGTCTTGCCTAAGGACACAACAACAGTTTTGTTTTTTGTTTTTTTACCACTGGCACCCCCACTTGGTGATTTTTTTCCCCCAGTGGTCTCCCATCCAAGTACCAACCAGGCCCAGTCCTGCTTAGCTTCTGAGATCTGACAATATCAGGCTTTGATTAAGAGGTCTGGCTTCATTGTTGCACTGCTTCCAGCCAAAACAAGCATGATATTTAAAGGAAAAGTAACGTTATTTTACAATCTGAGCCTTCTTTCGGTAATAAAACAAGTCGTTTGACTCAGCCATATCACGTTCGTGTCATTTGGAGCTGTTTGAAGAAAGTTATGTTGTAGCGTATCCGTTAGCATTTGTATTCGGGGCATTACTTTGCGGTCTCCAAATAACACAAACTTTAGCACTTTTCAAATCATAGAAGCCCGATGTCTTAATGTAAGATTTCGTTTGAAGCAAAAGTGGCCTGTAATCCGAGATTTATCCATAGTTTTCAGCTTTGCGTTTCATGTTTGGGTCCCGGGAGCTGAGAGCACAGTCCGCGCATGCGCACTGGCGTCCTCATCTACTCGAAACTATGGCTAAATCTCGGATTACAGGCCACTTTTGCTTCAAACGAAATCTTTCATTAAGACATCGGGCTTCTATGATTTGAAAAGTGCTAAAGTTTGTGTTATTTAGACACCGCAAAGTAAATGCCCCGAGCATATGATACAGCACCATGTTAACGGATACGGGATCATTACTAGAACAGAACGGCTCAACATAAGTTCTGCGATACTGCTCCAATTGACAGAAAAATGCTATGGGTGAGTAAAACTACTTGTTTTGTTGCCGAAAGAAGGCTCAGATTGTAAAAAAAATGTTAATTTGCCTTTAAAGGGTCCATATTACACTATTTTCTGATCTATGTTATAAAGTTGTTTCCTCATCAAAACATACCTGGAGTTCTGTTTTGTTTCATTCACACATGTTTAACTCACAAATCCTGCATATTTAGCCCGAGTTCTGAAAACACTCCACTGCTGTTTTTAACTCCAGACACCCTAGAGTCATTTGGATGATTTCAGAAATTGCCAGTCTCTACTGAACTAAAGGTAAAAGGTAGCTGTTAACTTGAAAGCCACCACAACATGACATCACAAGGTGGAACATAGCATTTTGAGCTTTGGAGTAGACAGAAAACGAAAGAGTGAATGAAACAAAACACAACTCCAGGTATGTTTTTGAGGTGGCTTAAAGCTCACAAGTCCATTTTGCATATTGGACATTTAAGAAAGAAATAACTTCAAATAAAAATGTGTCAGCTTGTTCTTTATGTGGGGAGAGTTTCAAACACTTGGATTCTGTTGACATATTCAAGACTAAACTAGTTCTGCACTAAAAATACTCACTACAACTTCAAGGGTGATTTGTAAGCCATGGGCTCTGTGGATCTATTGCCTGGCCAGCCCAGACCACATGCTGAAACAATACTTTACAAAGACATATGATCTGGAACCGTATACAGTCTCCACATGATTCCGATGGGTGGATTAACCAATCAGAGAAAAGCATGGTTCATTTGCGACAAAACAAACATGGCAGCGTATAAGTAAAAAAAGAAAAACACAAAGAACAAATGGTATGACATGGTATGGAAATGGAATGTATTGATGAAATGTTTATAGTCACTATCGGTGTTGTCTGGAAAAGGGGAGATGGTGCAGATAACATAAGATTGCTCTTCTTTCTGCTCCCTTTTCACTCAATATTGCTATCACATTAATTATGTTTTTTATACTTTATGAATGAAATAACCAAACAAACCAACAATCATAGCTTTGTAAATCAAAGGGAAAAGACATTATATATTAAAATGGACTTTTTAGACCATGTTATAGTTGTTTCTCCTGACCATTTACTCACCCAAAGTTATATTTGGAGTGATTTGTGCATGTTTTTTTCAAGACACCATATTGATGATCAATCTGTTTTCACTGCCACAGCATATGCTCACTGCTCTGTACTTATATCATTCTCCAATTTAATTTTCTTATTCTGTGATACAAGTAGGATTCAGCAGCGTTGCGTAGTAATTTTCTACATTATAGCTATATAGCAGACGCAAGCACAATAGGTCTTCTTTCTTTAATATTGGATAGTCATCTCATGTGCAATCTAAGCCAGATCCTCCTGCATATGAACAGAAAGTAGGAGATTACCTCACCAGGCACATGTAGCAACTAGAAACTTTAACCCACCCTGCCCTTTAATATGGTGTAGAATGGGGTGAAGAGCAAGGACAGCAAACTGTCTAGACTCAAAAATCACTGAACACTGAACTGAAAACACTAAAATAGGTAATGAGCTATGTGCTTGACATAACCACTACACCATATGTCCCCCGTTAACTTCTCTATTTTGCATGTTCAAATAAGGCTGTGTTAAACTTGCTGTCTACAGTTTTATTACATCCATTCTCGGAGGACCCAACAGTAAAAGTGGTGTGATAGGAGACGATCGTTTCTTTCCTCATGATGGACTATGATGGAGCACACAGAGCATTTAAACAAGAGGAGATGTGCCGCCAAACAGTCTCTCCAAAGCACCCGGGCAACAGACGCAAGTGATGGACGATTTCCTCTCCATTTTCTGTTGTTGAAAATTTCAGATAACCTGAGAGATTTATGGCACTCAGAGTGGCGGTTTCTCACTACAGGCCGTAACCAAGGTGAGAGTGTCCCACTGTGTCGTTTATCAGTAGGAAAAATGACTGCCAAACAACTCAAAGTGCTTTAAACATAGGGCCAACTGCAGACAGAGCCAGTTAGGACAGTAAAGGGGTGATGAATATTGACAGATGAGTCACAGTTGGTTTTATGTATGGCCTTTCGAGAGTGCAGTGCCAATGATGATGATTATTATTAGTTAAATTGGAGTGGACACTGCATGTTAATATACATTAGAGATATTTGCACTTTTAATACATAAGCTATCAGCCTTAAAGGTGCACTGTTTTTTCTTGTGGAGGCTCAGCCAACAGCTGGTCTCCATGGAGCTGTTATAGCTTTGCCTAGAAAGGTCTACAGTGAAGTATGAAACTCGTCAATGTTCATGAAGATAAGCAGAAATGCCAGCTCTATGGAGAGGTGCCTCAGTTTAAAAGTTTAATAAAGCACTATGGAACATTCCAGGCAAAATAATCACATCCCCATCGAGACGAGCAGGTGCTGGACCCTCTATCAGAAAAGTTACACAGTGCACCTTTAAAGGGAAAGTGCGTTTTTTTATGTTAAAGGTCCCATGGCATGAAATTTTCACTTTCTGAGGTTTTTGAACGTTAATGTGAGCTCCCCTACCCTTTTTAGGGCCCCATCCCCATGGCTAAAAGTTGCGAAATGTGTAAACTGAGCATCTGCGGTCCTTTTCTGCGTTTGAAAAAAACACAGCTCAAGGAATCTTTCTGACGTCACACGGAAAATGCAGTTCCACCCCCCGTCTGGATGTCTACCCACCGTCTCTGTAAATCACGCCCAGAGAGTTTGGACCGCGAATGAGCTACGCAATGCGAAATGCGTTTTTTTATTTACCTGGAGGCACGTGAGAGTGTTTCCAGGCTCGGAAGTCCTTTATCTGAGCCTCTGGACCTCTGAAACAGCAGTGGTTTAATTTTATTTTCTGTGAAAATGTGTTTTTTTCATTGAAAAGGCTCTCCTTTCTTCCTCCGCTCTTAAAACACGGAAGTGGGGCCAGCACACAGCGCACCGCTAAAACAAGGAACCAGCGGCGCATTTGCCCCCTACCCCACCCGCTGCTATGGCCTATCTGTGTCCTTCTCATTTGCATTCAAGCAACAACGCCCAGAATGAGGTGTTCAGAGAGATATTTTTTGGCCAGGTCTGTGTTCACGAGGCTTTCTCTTGCACTGAGTGTTGATTTTGAAGAAGGATTCATTTACAGTATTAGGGAACCATTAAGGAGCCATATAAAAGCATCAAGAAGTACCATGTCATGGGATCGTTAATCTGTATGGGTTTCCTTCTAAAAGTTACGTGTGTTGACACCGGCTTACCTCTGAGCGGAGAGAGACAATACGCGAATGCGAAATACGCTGCTGGATGTTTCGTGGACAACTGTTTTGGATGTAAATATATCACCTTTCTAACAAATGTTTTGTTTTGAGAAGAAAAACAAGCTTTATTTCATGTTCCAGGGAAGTTACCGGACCTACTTACGTGGGCTCCAGAAAGTGAGCCGAACCGGGATCAGCTGAGTGTCAGAGGTAAGCCAGTGTCAACACACGTAACGTTTAGAAGGAAACCCATACAGATTAACATTAAAAAAAACAAAACAAAAAACGCACTATCCCTTAAAGTCTCAAACAGAGGCTGATATTTTGTCTTGGCCAACCTGCTGCCTTATAGTACAGGCAAAGCTTTGTTTCACTTTAGTGCAAAGAGGTAACTACCAGGCTTGGGGAGTAACGGATTACATGGAACGGCGTTAAGTAAAAGGATACAAAAAAAAGGTAACTGTATTCCCCTACAGTTACAAAGAAAAAGACGTAATCAGATTACAGGTACATTTAGTGAAAATGGGGATTACTTAGCAGGATTACAATTTGAAAGCATTTTATGTTATTTCATTTTTTCATTTAAAGCCGGAGGTCATATGTAGGGAAAACCGCGCCGCGCGCGCTCTGTGAAACAAACTTGCATCGGCGCGCACTGAACTTCACGCAGGTCGCGCACTACGGACTAAACTTGCACCGATACGCGCTCCCGCCAATCATGACGATTGCCGCTGTTGTGTTTGCGCCTGTTCGCCGATCAGCTGTTAGCCTGATATTTACGCGGCATTTCCAAGAGAAGAAGCATCCTTAACTTCCTACGTTAATGCCACGTAAGAAGGAACTCTCGCCTCGGGACACGGGATACGTTCGGGATTATGTCCTTTTCTCCGGATTATTAAAGACAACACGGCAAACTGTTAGAATGGAGCTGACCGCATTCTTATGGGTGAGTCATATTATCAGGTTATTTCTGCATCTATTTCGGCACTAAACCAGGACTAAACCAGGTTTAAACCAGGACTAAACCAGGACTAAACCAGGTTTAAACCAGGACTAAACCAAGACTAAACCAGATCTAAACCAGGACTAAACCAAGACTAAACCAGATCTAAACCAGGACTAAACCAGGTTTAAACCAAGACTAAACCAAGACTAAACCAGATCTAAACCAGGACTAAACCAGGACTAAACGAGATCTAAACCAGGACTAAACCAGGACTAAACCAAGACTAAACCAGGTCTAAACCAGGACTAAACCAAGACTAAACCAGATCTAAACCAGGACTAAACCAGGACTAAACCAGGTTTAAACCAGGACTAAACCAAGACTAAACCAGATCTAAACCAGGACTAAACCAGGTTTAAACCAGGACTAAACCAAGACTAAACCAGATCTAAACCAGATCTAAACCAGATCTAAACCAGGACTAAACCAAGACTAAACCAGGTCTAAACCAGGACTAAACCAAGACTAAACCAGATCTAAACCAGGACTAAACCAAGACTAAACCAGGTCTAAACCAGGACTAAACCAGGTCCAAACCAGGACTAAGCCAAGACTAAACCAGATCTAAACCGGGTCTAAACCAGGACTAAACCGGGACTAAACCAGGTCCAAACCAGGACTAAGCCAAGACTAAACCAGATCTAAACCGGGTCTAAACCAGGACTAAACCGGGACTAAACCAAAACTAAACCAGGTCCAAACCAAGACTAAGCCAGGACTAAACCAGGTCTAAACCAGGTCTAAACCAGGACTAAACCAGGACTAAACCAGGACTAAACCAAGACTAAACCAAGACTAAACCAGGACTAAACCAGGACTAAGGTGTGTGTGTGTGTACGTGTGTGATAACATATATCCTGTGTATTATTGAATTATTGAATGATTATATGGACTTTTTGTTATAAAAGCATTTCCATTTTAACAAAGTACCTTCTAATACTGCCCTGCCCTGAAACACCACAGTGATGTCAGTGATGGGGGAGGGCTTAGCTTAATGCCTCCCCCCCGTTGGTGAAAAATTTCACCATCCCCCCCTGGTTTCATTTTACAACTCGACTACTGGGTAGGAGCCAGTTTCGAGTTAGCTATCGACTAGCAAACTATTAGCAAGCTAGCTAACGTTTGCGGTCACAAGTACACTTTGTGCATTTGTAGAACGATATTACAACATTTAAACATTATCTAGGCAACATAGTCATGTTAACCGATCCATGAAGACCCTTTAGACAATTCCGAGCAAAGCTGTCGTTAGATGTAGGCCAGCACGCAAGCTGGACGAACATCCTGTCCAGCTGCGGAGATCGGGCAAGATGACTGTCCCGGTAAAACTAAAACTTAATAAATATAATTTCGTTGAAGTCATAGGTGTTTAGGTGTTTGGTTTAGTGAGTGACCTTGTTTACTAGTGACTTAGTTTAGTGAGAACAGTTGTTAAAACTACACATAGAACTGTATTTGTCCTCCTAAAAACTTTTAATTGTATTGTAATTTTCTTGTTTTCTTGTTGTTATAGGATATTTGGTGTTAAAGTAATCCAAAAGTAACTGAAAGTAATCAAGTTACATTACTTTAATATTATAGTACCGGGATTACGTTACTGAATACATATTTTAAGGAGTAACTAGTAACTGTACCGGATTACATTTCTAAAGTAACCCTCCCAACCCTGGTAACTACACAAAAGAGCTCTCTTATAGGTTTGTGTGTGAGTTTGTTCAAAATTAAAATAAGATAAACTGGAGAAAATAATCACAAATCATACATATCGACCCAAAAATATTGGGAGATCTAAGGCTGTCAGTTTCTCATAACCACTCACCATTTTGGACAGTGTGTAATATACATGCTGTAACATGCTGAAGCCATGGGGTAATTTCCATCTGTTGTCTCATTCACTCTCACCAACACACTCTCCTTCATAGCAGCAGTCTCCCATCCCAGGCCAAACCCTGCTCAGCTTCCGAGATCAGACAAGACTGTGCTTTCTTAAAGGGATATGCCACCCCCAGGTCAAATTTGGGCATCTCCCCACAGTCCAGAGACTAAAATAAGTGGTGGAAAGCATTTTCCTGGTCACCCAGCCATTGTCCGAGTCTGTCAGCACTGACCGCCGCGGTATCTGCAGCTACTCCGCGTTAGACTGGAGTCTAACGGCGCCAGAGAAAGATTTCGGCCAAAAGGAATTAATTTGCTCGATGCGTTTCCCAATTACTTTCTGTGTAGTGCGCATTCATATCGAGTGCAAATAAATGTACAAATCAACACGGAGAGCTTGGCTTGGTCATTTTGGGTGGGAACTATTTTTCAGTGCGGAAAAAGAAAGCCGAATCACACAGCACGCTGCCAGGGGAATCCCTGTTACGCACCAGGAAGGGAGTTCCCCTGTTACGCAGCGTGCTGTGTGATTCGGCTTTCTTTTTCCGCACTGAAAAATAGTTCCCACCCAAAATGACCAAGTCAAGCTCTCTGTGTTGATTTGCACATTTATTTGCACTTGATATGAATGCGCACAACACAGAAAGTAATTGGGAAACGCATCGAGCAAATTAATTCCTTTTGGCCGAAATCTTTCTCTGGCGCCGTTAGACTCCAGTCTAAGGCGGAGGAGCTGCAGATACCGCGGCGGTCAGTGGCGACAGACCTGGACAATGGCTGGGTGACCAGGAAAATGCTATCCACCACTTATTTTAGTCTCTGGACTGTGGGGAGATGCCCAAATTTGACCTGGGGGTGGCATATCCCTTTAAGGTGGTAAAAGCTCAGATACAAGTTTTATACAATTTTTCAGTTTTCTTGACAATGTGAGTTAGATGGTAAATCGATTTTACATAATATCCCCTTTTGAATAAACACTGTCCCATTCAAATACATCTGTACATTTTTTCATTGTCCTCCCTTTGTGTAATTTCCATGACTAACTATGGCAAAAAATAGATGAAAAGTTCAGTCAAAACTTTCTTTTCAGGTCTCTGTATCATTTCAATGTATGTAGCAAAAGGCCACACAGTAATTATGTTAAAATGGATTGCATATGTCTTGAGCAGGCAAACTAAACCCTATATACATATGCACCTTCATAACAATTCTATTACAAAGTGAAACCACAATTACATTTACTTTGTTCAATGCACTAGAGTGACTTATACACAACCGTTTCATCATGTTCAACCAAGTGAGCACGTCCTTACCTCCTTTTCCTCTCATGGTAAGAACGAAAAAAATATATACTTTTAAGCCCGAGGCAGTAAAGACGGGTGATTAGCACTCCACTCCATCTTAGCTCCCTCCATCATAACAGCACAGACCTGAGTACAATTGGTATCTGCTAAAGCCTGATAGATGTGGCTGCTACTTCTCGTACTTTCAGACAGCCCAATAGTCAGTTTTTTTTTTCTCACTTCGGAGTCCATTAAGTACAGCACAAAACGTCAAGGCTTTACATTATACTTGCGAGCTGCTGCTTTCAGATTGATTTGGTGCCTTCCGGGTAGCCACCTGTTCCGTCTCATTTCAATGCGTCGGAAAAATCAACTCACACAGACTTAAAACCGCGCTAAAAACGGTGATCCATCAAAATGAGCACCACTTTTTTTTTTTAAGCGTTGTGTTATGTGTCACTGCTGGAATGTAATGAAAAACCGAGATGATGTTTGGAGACGCAGACAAATTTGTTGAAAGAATAATTTCAACAGCCACGGGAGGATAATTGTGATTTTATAATGTGTTTAGAAATACTGTTCTGCTTGAAGATGTCTCGGAAATTTGTTAATATCATCCATTAAACACAGAGCACTGGAGTGATTTGATTACCAACAACAACAAAAAAATCAAAAATTGAACTTTCAAATAACAGAAAATTGAACTTTAAGGTAACAGAATATATTATAATCTTAGTCAACAAGGAAACACAAAGGTGTTGGGGTGATATTAAAGCTGCCACTTGGTTGCTTCCATGGAGATGTTTTTGCTTAGCCTCAACTGCCTCAATCAAAAATTGATTCACAGACTGAAATTGAAGTTGCGCTTCTATTTTAGAATTAAAACTTGTTTGTCATTTTAGGCTCGTAAAAAACTTGTAAGCGCTACTTTTCTGTCTGTTCTTGATTTTGGTGATGTCATTTATATGAATGCCTCTGTAGACTGTCTACATGCTCCTGACACTGTGTATCATGGTGCACTACGTTTCATTACAAACATGAGGTCCCTGACCCATCATTGTGTCTTGTACACCTGTGTGGGCTGGCCTTCCCTGACCAATCGTAGACTGAAGCATTGGTACCTTTTTATTTATAAATGTCTTGTTGGGCTGGTGCCGTCCTACCTCCAGCAGCTCATAGAGGTGAGGAGCAGCAGCATTTACGGTCTCCGCTCTCAGGAGCTGCTCCTGCTCTCTGTGCCCAGAGCTCGCACCGAACTTGGAAAGAAGGCTTTTCGTTTTGCTGCAGCTCATTCCTGGAATGAACTCCAGAGGGATTTTAAACTGAAATATCTGGTGTCATTGAACTCTTTTAAGTCACTTTTAACTGAACTTGAAACAAAATTATCAATTTGTAAATGTTTTACACAAGACTTGTTTTTATGATGCTTTTATGTGTGTGAAAATGTGAATATTTTGTGTTATTTGTTTTGTCTCTGTGCCGATGCTGCCTCTTGGCCAGGACACTCTTGTAAAAGAGATTTTTAATCTCAATGAGTTTTTTATCCTGGTTAAATAAAGGTAAAAAAAAAAAAACTGTTCCATAGTATGGCATTAAACTTATTTTTCTCAATGAGACAAACAGGCCACCAGGTCTAGTTGCAAGTCAGCTCTGAGGAGACGAATTTGTTTAATGCCATGCTGTGGAACATTCCAGCCCAAGCTACACTCAACAAAAATATAAACGCAACACTTTTGTTTTTGCTCCCATTTTTCCTGAGATGGACCCAAAGATCCAAAATTCACTCCAGATACACAACACTACCATTTCTCTCAAACATTGTTCACAAATCTGTCCAAATGTGTGACAGCGAGCACCTCTGCCCCGCCGAGACAATCCACCCCACCTCACAGGTGCGCCACATCAAGATGCCGATCCGACATCATGACCAGTGCACAGGTGCGCCCCAGACTGCCCACAATAAAAGGCCATCCCGAAATGTGCATTTTTTTGCTTTATTGGGGGTCTAGGGACTCAGTATCTGTCAGTATCTGGGGACTCAGTCAGTATCTGGTGTGACCACCATTTGCCTCATGCAGTGCAACGCATCTTCTTCGCATAGAGTTTATCAGATTGTCAATTGTGGCCTGTGGAATGTTGGTCCACTCCTCTTCAAAGGCTGTTATGGACGAAGAACACAGGTGCATTTTATTGATGGCATTTTGAATGCACAGAGATACCGTGATGAGATCCTGAGGCCCATTGTTGTGCCATACATCCATGAACATCACCTCATGTTTCAGCAAGATAATGCACAGCCCCATGTTGCAAGGATCTGTACACAATTCTTGGAAGCTGAAAATGTCCCAGTTCTTGCATGGCCAGCATACTCACCGGACATGACACCCATTGAGCATGTTTGGGATGTGCTTAACCGGTGTATACGACAGCGTGTACCAGCTCCCACTAATATCCAGCAACTTCGCACAGCCATTGAAGAGGAGTGGACCAACGTTCCACAGGCCACAAGTGACAATCTGATAAACTCTATGCGAAGAAGATGTGTTGCACTGCATGAGGCAAATGGTGGTCACACCAGATACTGACTGGTTCTGAGTCCCCAGACCCCCAATAAAGCGAAAAAAATGCACATTTCGGGGTGGCTTTTTATTGTGGGCAGTCTGGGGCGCACCTGTGCACTGGTCATGATGTCGGATCGGCATCTTGATGTGGCGCACCTGTGAGGTGGGGTGGATTGTCTCGGCGGGGCAGAGGTGCTCGCTGTCACACATTTGGACAGATTTGTGAACAATGTTTGAGAGAAATGGTAGTGTTGTGTATCTGGAGTGAATTTTGGATCTTTGGGTCCATCTCATGAAAAATGGGAGCAAAAACAAAAGTGTTGCGTTTATATTTTTGTTGAGTATATAATATCTCCATGGAGACAAGCAGGTTATGAATCGCTCAGTCATTAAAGTTACATAGTGCACTTTAAACATAGTTACAGGCAAGCACGTAGCATGCGATTTTTACTGGTTTTAAAATAACAGGAGCATTACTGATAAAAATAATGAAAACTGTTAATTTTCTAATTTTCTAATTCTGATATTTGAAATGACTCGTGTTACATGAGATTGGTGTTTCCAGCTCAGTCATTGTTATCTTGGCCGGCATCCTCAGAGGGCATAATATTCCCTACACAGGAAGCATAGGCAGACTGAACTGAACTGGACTGGAATGGACAACACTAGGTGCTGTACTGATGTAAATAAATGGAAAAAGGAGAAATTCAATTTGTCAACTGGACAAAAGTTTATTTGGTCGAATACGTTTCGCAGCTCATCCAAGCTGAAGAAATAAACTTTTGTCCAGTTGACAAATTGAATCTCTCCTTTTGCCATGGATTCTGCCTGGACGACTGAGGGATTCTACACACATCTGATGTAAATAAACTTCTCCTGCATTAGAACTCTAGTGTCATTCCTCTTCCATTCAACACTCTACTACTCTACTACTATTTATTCTACAACAGCATTGGTGTAATCTTTTTTTTTTTAAATATCCCTCTGGTCATATCTTAACCCATTTTTGTCTGTGTTTGATAATGTGTGGATTGTGTCACCATGGTAACTGCTGAACAATCCGACAGTAGAAATACATGTAGAACATGCATAATGTCACTGCAAAGGATCAATATGCGCAAATGTAAATAAGAAAACCCCCAGTCTCCAAACATCACTGACTCTCCACTTAATAGCCGCCTGCAAGAAAACATCTACAATTAGACTTACCATTTTAAATACAAAATGGATTATAATTATGGGTTTAACAATCAATGTAATTAGTGTATAGATTTCTATTGGGGGGGGGGCATGAATGAGAGCAGCTGAAAAGGTTAAACCTTCTATAGTGTGCATCACATTTAAATGAGGCATGGTTATACAAGGCTGCCCCTGAAATCAAAGGATGTAGGTGTGAAAGAAGTTAAAATGTATGTTCTTACCTCCACAGTGAGCCAGTCCGTAGAGCACGTATCCTTTATTACAGAGACACTGAAAACTCCCCGCTGAGTTTACACAGAAGTGGTCACAGGCTCGGTCAAATGAACACTCGTCAATGTCTGGAAAGAAAGGAAAAACATATTATAAAACTGAACAATAGACACTTTCCACACAATCCTCTTCTTTCTATATCCATTTTATTGTGAGTAACAGTTGTGGGTTGAAATCACATGTCACAACAACTACTTGAGAAAAGATTCAGACAATTCTGTCTGCTGCTGTCATAGTTGACCTTCAGAGCTGCTGGAGCAGGTTTTCCATTCCGACGTTCCGAAATTGGAAAAGTATTTTGGAAATAACAAGCGGAAACAGGCAGCGTCAACAGTGTAGTGATTGCTTGACTTTATAATAGAACTGTGAAGTTGACAATCTTTGGTACTCTTTTCTCAGCCCAGTATTCTTCGAGTGTTAAATGGGACTTACTATGCAAAACTAATTTTTAACTTCCAACGAGGCTATAATGGTTTTCCCTCATCAATAGCTAACTCAGAGTTGTATTTTGAGTGATTCTTACATGTGTCAGACATTTGATATTGTTCTGCATTTGGGGCATAAGTGCCCAGAAAAGCTCTGTTGGCCCTACCAGGGCCAGATAATGAGTTCTGTAGTTTAGATCACAAAGTCATTTTAGGTTAATTGCGATTTACAATAACAGGATGTAAAACTGTCATCTAAATTTTTAAAGCCTAAAAATAAATTTAGGTTTTTGGGGTATATTTAGGACATTGTAAACTCTCTTTAATTACATTTGTACAGATATGTAATCTAATTTTAATAGTTTAAATTTTGCAGTTTTTCAAAATCTCATTTACTGCCCAGCTAAATTATGTAGTTTATTTTTGGTGGCAAGGGCCTTTGTAACTCTGTTTTTGAAATAATCATTAAGATCATTATTTGTTAGGGATTGAGTTCACAAACTAACAAAACAAATTTTAAGTCCTTTCAACTGATAAAATCAGTTGAAATGACATTTTAAGCTGAATACTGGCATCCCTTTCTGAAGCTATTGTGAGAAATGTATGTCCCTTTTGTTTGTCTGTGACATAGCGCTTTCATGTGTATATTACAGAGATATTAACCATAAACCAGGCCTACAAATGAGTCATTTGTCTCTACTGTAGATATTTTGTCAGGAATGTTCCATAGCATCACATTAAATTATGTGTCTTGTATTTTTTCAATGCAGATGTATTTATTTATTGTTCAAAAATCCCTTGAAGCTATTGCATTGTTACTATGAGTGGGGTCGCCTCTCTGCAGATCTAACCTGTAATTTGGCCTGGCATCATCACCATCTTGTGTCCATGCAGATGGTTTAGATTAATGCCACACTGTGTTATATTCTAGGCCAAACAAAAGCATCTCTATGGAATCAAGCAAACTAAATCTCAAAACCTTGAGGTATAGATATGTAGAATGCCCTGTTCCACCTTATGATGTCATGAATAGTGATAGTTTAAGTTGACAGATACCTTTTACTGTTAGCTCAATACAGATTAGCAAATCCAGGGTTGAAATAATCCAAATGATTCTAGTGAAACTATATGGAGTTTAAAAACACAATGGGACACTTCCTGTATTGCCAAATAGCATCACAAGGTGGAACAGAATGTTTTCTATTTGAGAGAAGAACTCAGCCTAAATATACAAGGGTTGTGTGTTAAACATCTGTGAATGAAACAAAACAAAACTCCAGGTATGTTTTGATGAGAAACATTACAACATAGATCAGAAAATAGCATAAAATTTAATCGCTGTAGTTTTGAAAGCACTGGGTGATGAAGAAAAGTATGTGTCAAGCTGGGGCAGAGGCTGAGATGAGCTGCTCGTGTGAGAATGTCTCTTTGGCTCATTACACAAAGAAATGGGACTTTTATCTTCTGTGTGCTTATGAGGCAGAGCCAGGCGCTATCAAACATATTCAGGTATTTTACAGCAATTAAAAAGAGCTAACTTCAAACCAAGCAAGATTAAAGAATGAAAACCCAAGTCATGCAAAAAGCCTGAACTAAACTGTGGATCAACACAATGTGATACAAGTACAAAGTTAAAAAATACAAATCTGATTGTTTACATTGATTCTTCCCTTATGTATATCTATATCTATATCTATATCTATATCTATATCTATATCTATATCTATATCTATCCAACCTCACCCATATATTTGCTTGTTAAAGGGCCCATATTACGCTATTTTCTGATCTATTTTGATCTATTATATCTAATATTTTTTCCATCACAAACATACCAGGAGTTGTGTTTTGTTTCATTCACACGTTTGATGTACAAATCTTCTCTCAAATGTATATATGTATATATATATGTAGTAGTTTGTTATACCTTGCATCACGAGTCTCTGGAAATATTGTCATCTTCACATTATTTATTTTGTCTGACTGCATCACCATTAACATTACTGGTCAAATCTGAGCCCCCTCAGAGACATGTTTTTTCGAGGTGGAATATTCCATGGAGACCAAGCAGATTTCAGGCCTGAAAGGTGTATGGAATTTAAAAACACATGGGAGAACTTCTTGTATTACCACATGACATCACAAGGTGAAACAGAGTTTTCTGCTTGAGAGAAGAACCCAGTGTACATATGCAGGATTTGTGTGTTAAACATGTGTAAATGAAACAAAACACAACTCCAGATATGTTTTTGATGAGAAAACATTATAACATGAATCAGAAAATACCGTAAAATGGGCCTTTTAAGTTCAAAACCAAATAATCAACTGAATTTTAAAACTAGCTAGAACTTGCAATGACATTCAGTACTACATTTTTGTAATATAATTATCTTAAGCCCAAATGCATCAACAGTGACTCAGTAGAAGAGCACTGACCCAGTAACCAGACAGTCCCAGCTCCAATCTCTGCTCCAGTCAATATATCATGTTGTTCTGAATGCTAACTTAATTATGAGTGTGTGAGGAAATAGACAGAAAACACAGCCCTAAAATATAACCTGGGGTGTCTCATTAACAAGTACATGTTCATTAGAAAAAATAATAATAATACAAATTTAGCTATAGTTGTAACATTTGGTGTTAATTGGAAATGTCTAAAAATAAAGGCATGCATTTAGTCAGCCAAGAAAAATGAACTAAGATCATAAAAAATGCTGTGGTGGAAGAAGTATCGGTACTCAATTTTGTTACTTAAAGGTGCACTGTGTAACTTTTTGTTTGGGGGTCTGTCAACTGCTTAAATAAATAAATAAATAAATAAATAAATAAATAAATAAATAAATAAATAAATAAATAAATAAATAAATAAATAAATAAATAAAATAGCTACCATACATTTATTTAATTACAGGTGAACTTATAGCTTAAAATACCAAGAAAAACAGGCATCCTGAGCAGATCAGATCAGTAACTTGGTAATGTTTAACTTGGTTTGAAAATGTACTGAGAGTTAAAAGTAAAAGCATTTCATTTTGAGAAATAATAGAGTGTCAAATTAAGTTATTTTGATCAAGATTTGTACTTAATTTTGTTCAGCAGAAACATTTCAATTGATTTTTTTTTTTGTGTATTTTTGTTTGCTCAAACTCTGAACGTGCTTTTTTCAGCAGGTTCAAAACGAGAATAAAAAAATCAATCAGATAAAAAATGTAGCGGAGTAGAAAGTACAGATACCTGCCCTCAAATGTACTTAAGTAAAGTACAGATACTAAAATGTATACTTCTCTACTTTGATTTTGTTACGTTCCACCACTGGAAACTTGTAACCTCTTTGACAGCAAGTTGGACTTAACAATTGATGCAAAAAGGCAGTTCAAGTTACTATTTTTAAAAGAATAATAATATATAATGACACGCTGGGTTAGGACAAAGAGAAAGTCCTTATTTCACTCCGCTGTGAAAATCATAGGATTGAAAATAGCATGGAAGGTTAGCAGGGTGAGTCAGTGCTAGACAACTCCTCATTGTTAAATTAAGTATAGTTACATTTCTCATTTTTAAAAGCAATAAGTAAGGCCAAATTATGGTTATTGAGCTAGTTTCACAGTACACTCCAAGCCCCTTGAGACTCCGCTGGTGTTAATTTGCTAGTGTCAAAAATATAAGGTGCGCGCAGTCACACATAGAAAGCGTGTGATATTTTAATAAAGAAGAGACTAATTAAAGTGTAGCAGTGGAAAAGGTGACTATTGTTTATACAGTGAGGAGATGAGGGCTGGCTGCACTGGCCTTACAGGAGTCTGAGGAATAGGAGGGAGAAGGCTTGTGGGGGTGGGGGGGCTGGAGGAGACAAGCCCTATCTTGACTTAACGGCAATGGTCCAGTGGTGATAGGAAACAGCGTGACTGTTTAAACCCACATAAAGCCAGACAGGAGTTAGTTTACACGCTCAGATAGCTCACAAAACACCTGTAACCCCATATTACATTGTGCCATTTTGACCCTGACAAAGTGTTAAGTAAAAAGTTAAAATTTACATCCAGACCCTAATCTATACTTTATAGACT
Organism: Paratrypauchen microcephalus; assembly: GCA_036785185.1. Lineage (NCBI taxonomy): Eukaryota > Metazoa > Chordata > Actinopteri > Gobiiformes > Gobiidae > Paratrypauchen > Paratrypauchen microcephalus. Next base: position 8,587,874 of record JAVJIX010000016.1, on the reverse strand, counting down.
ATTAAAGAGTCCATATTACATTATTTTCCGATCTATGTTATATTTCTTCATCACAAACATACCTGAGTTGTGTTTTCACAAGGTGGAGCAGAGCATTTTGAGCTTTGAGATGTAGACAGATAAGATAGATGAATAAAGGATTACTCAAAGATGTGGGTGTGTGAATCAAAACACAAATCCATATATGTGTTTGAGGAGGTAACAACATTCTAATACAGCTTAAAGCTCACAAGAATCCATTTTGTGTAATATAGGACCTTTAAACTAGTCTTTCGAGTCTTATCAAGATACTCTTTTGAGAAGGTGTCCAAAAATAAAGGTCAAGTAGGTCCATCACCAGTTGTCTTTTATCTGTTACGGTTTCGACAAAGGAGGGACCCAAAAAATGGACATAGACCAAAAAGGAAAAGGGAAAGGTGAATTTATTTGACAGACCGGGTAGTGACAGGCTGGAACAGGCAGGGATCTCCGGAGATGGATGAACAAAAAACTCAGGAGGCAATGTGGAACAATGTGAACTTCTGGTGCACAGAAGTTCAGGTAATGTGGAACAAAAAACTCAGGAGTCCAGGGGTAATGACATAAAACAGAAAACAACAAACAAACAAAACATTCTGGGGGGGTATTCCATCAACATCGCACAGCGGCGCCTAAGTGGTTGAGCCTCGCCTGAAGAAGCGGCAACTTAGACTAAAGCCTGAAGTTGTTCCACTAATGCAGTTTAGCTACGCCTCAGGAGCGCTAACTTCAGCCAGGCCTATGCAGTCCTGGCCTAGACGCGTGCACGGGGGACGTAAGAAGCCCAGAACAAGCGACTGTCGAAAACGCGATCATGTCAAAGATTCGGGGTGATTATTTCAGTGCATCCAAACAAAAGTTGCTTTTGGAACTCTGCAACACACTTGCAATAACCAAGGCGAGAGACATGGCGTGGCAGAAGATCGTCGAGCGCTTAAATGCGTAAGTTAACTTCTAGAACAGTGCTGAATGTTGAGTTTTGAGTTTTTTTTAAGTATGTTTTTACCATTGGTATCAAGACAATTCTGTGGGGGAGAGGACTTGCTACGGTTTGTCACGTGGGAGATCTGAGTTCGATACTCAGGGAGAGCAGTTGAGTTCATAAAATCTGTATATTCATATTTGTAGAGCAGTCTTGTCAGTTGTAATTTCTTTTTACTGTGTAAAAGTATTTGCACCAACTAATACGTTAAATTGTGTTATCTTTTCTTTGAGCAGGAATAATGTAAAGAGGACTGTTTTGCAGGTAAAGACATAAGACGTAAGACATAAAAGCATTTTGCAGAGTGGTAAGTAGGCTAATATTAATATTAATATTCAGTGAAATTAGTAATACTGTTGAAATGGAGCAGCAGTCCTCCAGCAGTGGTCTCACACCAGAATGTCATACCTAATGTCTTTTATTGTTTTATGCCTATTGATGGAAATTGATAAATAGGATTTCATTAAAGAGGCTTGCACAGCATCTCTGAAGCAAATTTGCTGAATCATTGAAATGTTGCATCATGGAGTGTGCCTGTTATTTGGCTACATTTTGTTTTAAAAGTCAAGGTTTACCTTTAACTGTATTCTTTGATAGAGATGTCACATAAAAAATAAAGTGTCAATGTCGTCAAGTGAGAGTGATGTTAGGCCCAGCTGATATAAGTTCTAAGATTATATGAATAATTGTAGGTTAAATTCATTCACATTTGTGTAATGTGTGACTGTTCACCTTCAGCAGATGTCTACGCTGAAGTTTACAAGTGAACAGGCTGATTAACATGGGTGTAGTAGAGACAATACGCAAATGCGAACTACGCTGCTGGATGTTTCGTGGACAACTGTTTCGGAAGCAAATATATCGCCTTTCGGACAAATGTTTTGTTTTGAGAAGGAAAAACAAGCTTTATTTCATGTTTCAAGTTACCAGACCTACTTACGTGGGCTCCAGAAAGCGAGCCGAACCGGGATCAGCTGAGACTGTCAGAGGTAAGCCGGTGTCAACACACGTAACTTTTAGAAGGAAACCCATACAGATTAACATTTAAAAAAAACAACCAAAAAACACACTATCCCTTTAAGTATTTCATTGCATTATTGACCTTAACAATCTTAAATCTTGGTAGTCTATTAAATTTTGTAGTAAACTTTGACTTAGCATATTACCCTGTGTATTATTAAATTATTGAATCATTCTGACCTGCCTGGACATTAACACCACATCACAGTAAGTCACTGATGGGGGAGGGCTTAGCTTAATGTCATGCAAATGAGGCAAGTTGTGAGAAAAGTGAGAAAAGTTTGGGGGCTGATTTCACCCCTTAGCAAAATCTGCTGAGCATGCTTTCAAATAGCGACAACTTCTTCAAATATAGTCAGATTTTCATGTGTAAGGTATCATTGGATACACTTTTAGAATCTGTGAATAACTCAAAATGCCTCCAGGGAGACTTGTGTCCTAAAATGCCGCAGTTGGTCACAATTTAATTATTTATTTATTTGTAATACAGAGGGATGAAAAACTAACTAATATAGCTAATTATTGGTTATTCATTCATTCATTCATTCATTCATCTTCTTCTGCTTTTCCATTTTCTGGGTCGCGGGGGCAGCAGTCCAAGCAGTGTTCTGCTGCCCAGAACACAATGCACCAGCCCCCATGAATCCTCCCGCAGGTGGTGGGTCCACAGGAGAACGGCTCACGTCACAACAGGCCTTGATGTATCTTCTGCCACAGGGGCTACCAGTGTCCACAGACACTGGGGACGAGGTGGGTTAAGTGTCTTGCCCAAGGACACAACAGCTAATTATAATTATTGGTTAATTCTTCTATTTATTTGTTACAACACACACACACACAAACACAGGTGTTTTTGCGACAGTTTTTGCGACTGGCATCTGGAATTCCCAGCAGTCTCCCATCCACCATCCAAGTACTAACCAGGCCCGGTCTTGCTTAGCTTCTGAGATCTGACAAGATCAGGTTTTGACAAGCAGGTATGGCAACCACACATTTTGATTTTGTTTTTGTATCAAAATGTGTTGCCTTACACACCAATACAGTCTTTATGTTATTCATTGTAATGATTTAGAACAAAATTAATGAAAAATTCATCGTCAAGATAGTTACTGCTTTTCCTGGAATGTTCCACAGTATGGTGTTAACCTATCTATCTCTATGGAGGTAAGAGGTAATGCCACCAATCCAAGTTACAAGTCAGATCCTTGGAGAGGCAAGCCCACACAGAATGTGAATACATTTGATGTATTTCAGGGCAATACACAGTCACAATAAAATAAATGATAGATATTTTAATGCCATACTATGGAACATTCGAGGCAAAGCAATAGCAATAGCATTCATCAATATTATTGATGAATACAAACAAGTGGCCACCCCTCCATCAGAAAAGTGACGTAGCGCAGCTTTAATATTTCTGTCAGTGCATGTTTTTTTAGAGGAACTATATTTTTCTTTTTTCTTTTCTCCCAAAATAGAAAGGCATATTTACAGCCCACAGCACTTATCGACCTCAGAATTTACCCCCCGACTGTAATCATCCTCCATTCCCCGAGTGTCTGAGGGCTGTGTGAGAAAAATGACAGGAATGAGAGGTGAGGAAGAGTAGCAGACAGAGAGAGGAGAGAGTGAGGAGGGGGAGAGTGAAGAGAGAGAGGGAGAGAGACAGGAATGAGAGGTGAGGAAGAGGAGCAGACAGAGAGAGGAGAGAGGGAGGAGGGGGAGAGTGAAGAGAGAGAGGGAGAGAGACAGGAATGAGAGGTGAGGCAGAGAAGCAGACAGAGAGGAGAGAGGGAGGAGGGGGAGAGTGAAGAGAGAGAGGGAGAGAGACAGGAATGAGAGGTGAGGAAGAGCAGCAGACAGAGAGCAAGGAGAGGGGGCAGAGGGGGAAAGGGACAGAGGGAGAGCTAGAGAAAGAGAGGAAGAGAGACAGAAAGAGAGCAATGGACTAGAGAGAAAGAGAGGAATGAGAGGTGAGAAAGAGCAGCAGACTGAAAGAGAGGGGGGGGTGGAGGATGAAGATAGAGAGAGAGAAGAGAGGGGGAGTGTGACAGGAGAAGAATAAGAATGAGGTAGAGAGCTGGAGAAAGGGAAACAGAGAGCGAGAGAGAGGAACAACACTGTCAAAACACAAACTCCATATTAGAGGTATTACCACTGCTCAGACAAAACCAAAACAAGGACAGCGGCTTGTCACTCTCTCAGGTGGGGCATGACAGGAGCAGGGTTCATGTATGTACGATGGATTTTCAGATCAATCAAACTTGAACAATACACAGATGCATTTTAACAAGAGGTGGGTACTTTAAAGGGACCATATTCTGCTGTTTTCTGATCTATGTTATAATATTGTTTCCTCATCACAAACAGACCTGGAGTTGTGTTTTGTTTCATTCACTCATGTTTAATACAGAAATCCTTCATAGTTGGCTGAGTTCTTTCTTCTCTCAAACTGAAAACACTCTGTTCCACCTTATGATGTCATGTGGTAATGCACTGTGTTTTTAAATTCCATACACCTTCACCAACAAAATGTAGCTGTTAAAGGTCCCATGGCATGAAATTTTCACTTTCTGAGGTTTTTGAACGTTAATGTGAGCTCCCCTACCCTGTTTAGGCTCGCAAGTCCCTTACCCGACCCTCTGGACCTCTGAAATACCAGTGGTTTAATTTTATTTTCTGTGTAAATATGCTTTTTTTCATTGCAAAGTCTCCCATCTGTACACGGAAGAGAGGAGACAGAGCTGCGCCGAGCTGCGCCGAGCTGCAGGGGAAACCCGCCCCCCCCGCTCCTTAGCCAATCTCTCTGTCCTTCTCATTTGCAGTGAAGCAGCAACACCCACAATAAAGAATTTTAGACACATATCTAGCCTCATGAAGACTGTCAGAGTCATATCTCATGCAGTAAGTGTTGATTTTGAAGAAGGATTCATTTACAGTATTAGGGAACCATTAAGGAGCCATATAAAAGCATCAAGAAGTACCATGTCATGGGACCTTTAACTTGAAAACTACCACTTCATGACATCACAAAGTGGAACAGATTATTTTGACCTTTGGAGATGTAGACAGACTAATAATAAAGGATTACTCAAACATGTGTAAATTAAACAAAACACAACTCTATGTTTTTGATGAGGTGACAAGATTATAACATGGCTTAAAGCTCACAAGAATCCATTTCATATAACATAGTACCTTTAAGTTGTATTCAGTTACAATTATGAGAAGCCTTTTAAAGATTTTCATTCCATTTCATTTCTTCATTTTTCATTCCATATTTGTCTTTTATTGTCTAGTGCTATTTGGAGTACAGTAGGTCTATTGAATAAAAGCTTTGGATCCTAATTTAAATATATTTTGTCTTCTTGAATAAAGGTTTATTTTTAATTCAAATGTGTTCAGTGTTCAAATTTGTATCTTCTCTTCTGTAATTTGCATATATATTTACATATTGTTTGCGTCACTATGTACAGTTACCAGTTAATTTGAATATTTTTTGGTGATTATCTAGCTACTTAAGTAATATAATTGCAAGTAAAGCTGATGTTTCTTTCTTTCTCTTTTTTTTTTTTTTACTCGAAATTCAACCCCCCGATGTTAACAATAGCCATTAAACACCCCAGGACAATAGAATGTTCTACTGTCATTGTAAACCCTGTAATAATGCTCCTTTATGCCTTCTATAACTACCATTACATGACCAAGTTGGTAAAGCCACAGAAACTCTATAATTTACATTCCTACATGCACAGACACACAATTTCTTAGCTATTTGACCGACATAATATATTCTGTATGGGTTGAAAAGCTAATGAGACAAAAGAACTCATTCAAACTGACAAAAACAATAGTCATTTCATTGCGTGAATCTGAAGTTTTGATGGGACTAATTTCAAACCCATTGGAAGACATTGACAAGTAGCAGGCTGTATTATTGATTGACCACATCAATAAAAGGAGAGAATAGAATAAAAAACAAGTTTGTCATCTGGTTTTCCACTTGAGGAGAAGGCTTAGCTCTCTTGCAGTTGGAGTGGCCTGCCTTCTCTCAGCAGATGTTTCTCTAGCTGTTTTGATTTATTCCCTAAGAGGAGCAGTGTGGAGTTCGGGGGCTGTAATTCTCCACACCTGGTTGTGCCATGGTGAACTCTTTATTTGTCCTGTAGCTACTCGAGCGCGCCCCCGCTGAGAGACGGCAACCACCAAAAGTAACATTAAGCCACAGAGGCCTGGCTACAATACAGGAGAAATACTGTAGACAAGAGCAAAGCAAGCACATCCTGAGTGGAGAAAGAGAAAGTACTCTGTTAATTCATTAGCAAGCTGAAACATTTATGTATTTACACTATGTGAAATAAAATGTTCTGCTACTGTTTTTAAATGATTTGAAATTAAATGAGTAGTAATAAAAGTAGTAATAAATATAGCCGCAAGCAGCTGTACACAGCAATGATTGGCCCTCGCTTGCACCTGACTGCATGATTGAACTGTGCGTGTAAGATTTTTAAAAATATTTTTTGTACACATGAAAAAATTGCAAGCTGTCAACTGCTGAGTCGGGTCACTTGAGTGACCCAAATTGTATCAATAATTTCACCGGGCCAGTCAATCCCACACCAGGTTTGGAGACTTTTCGTCCATGTTCAGGGGGTAAAAAAATGTGATTTCCTACCCAGAAAAAATATAAGAAGAAGAAACTAGCAAAGAACAATAACCCACCCCAGTTACTCTGTTACTGGAAATGAAATGAAATCTCAGTTCTAGAGAGACACTTTTGATTGGCTCATAACTTCTGGTGAACACGCACACAAACATGGATAGCTCTGCATCTTTCTCAACAAAGCCCTGAGACCTCTCCACCACAGAGGACGACGCTCACCTCTACAATTAGGGCTTCAACCTGGAGGATCTGCTTTGCCCAACACCAACACGGAGCAGTCAAGAGCCACAGCAGACCCAACTGGTGTCTTCCAAGAAAAAGACTTGGAGTTGACGATTCTCTCCAGAAAAAAGACAACTGACCAGATTAATGCACATACATGTACAGTAAGGAGATCCGGCACCTGTACAACTCTACAGTACAGGAAAATGTGCAGCTGAAGCAAGAGCTTACAAACTCCAAAAAAATCAGGAATAAGACTGATTTGGAACTCAGAGCTTCTCTCCAGAAGAAAGACAAAGAGGTGGAGACCCAAATGAATGCATACAAGGAGATCAGATATCTGTATAACAGTTCAGTGAGAGAAATTCTCCAGCTCAAACAAGAGCTATCCAGCACCAGTAAAGATGAAGCAATATAATCGCTGAGATGAAAAACACAAACAGGTCGGATCCAGAGGCCTGCAAAGACTCTCAAACCACTGGTTTTGGAGTTGGTGGAGATACAACCCACAATGACAAACTGTCCAGGAAGGTGCAGAAGCTGTCTTCTGAGTTTTTCTCAGCACGAAAGGAGCTGCGTCTCCTGAAGTTTCATTGTGAAAGTGAAAGAGCACAGCCATCCAGCCGCCCAAAAGGAGCGGCCATAGCAGAGGAGGGTGCCCAGGCACTACCAGCGCTAAAGCACCTCCAAACATTACCCCAGGTAGAGGGTGATGTTATATTTCTTCCATTTTCTAATAACAGTTCCAACAGTTGATCTCGTCTCACCGAGCTGCTGGGCTATTGTACATTGGCGCATCCCAGCCTTGTGCAGGTCTACAAATTGTCTCTGGTGTCCTTAGACAGCTGTTCTTCATCATGGTGGATTTTGCAATCTAAGTGTTTGAAGATGTGGACAGATATCTTTTATAGAGATAACAAGTTCAAACTGGTGCAATTAACACAGATAACAAGTGGAGGATAGATGAGCTTCTTAAAGGCAAAGTAACGTTATTTTACAATCTGAGCCTTCTTTCGGTAATAAAACAAGTCGTTTGACTCACCCATATCACGTTCGTGTCATTTGGAGCTGTTTGAAGAAAGTTATGTTGTAGCGTATCCATTAGCATTTGTATTCGGGGCATTACTTTGCGGTGTCCAAATAACACAAACTTTAGCACTTTTCAAATCATAGAAGCCCGATGTCTTAATGTAAGATTTCGTTTGAAGCAAAAGTGGCCTGTAATCCGAGATTTATCCATAGTTTTCAGCTTTGCGTTTCATGTTTGGGGCCCAGGAGCAGTCCGCGCATGCGCACTAACGTCCTCATCTACTCGAAACTATGGCTAAATCTCGGATTACAGGCCACTTTTGCTTCAAACGATTTCTTTCATTAAGACATCGGGCTTCTATGATTTGAAAAGTGCTAAAGTTTGTGTTATTTGGACACCGCAAAGTAATGCCCCGAGCATATGATACAGCACCATGTTAACGGATACGGGATCATTACTAGAACAGAACGGCTCAACATAAGTTCTGCGATACTGCTCCAATTGACAGAAAAATGCTATGGGTGAGTAAAACTACTTGTTTTATTGCCGAAAGAAGGCTCAGATTGTAAAAAAAACATTAATTTGCCTTTAAAGAAGTAACAGGTCTGTGAGAGCCACAATTCTTGCTTTTTTATAGCTCCTAAATGCTTATTTTCCCCCTATTATACAAATAAATTCTTTAAAAATCACACAATTTGATTTCCTGGATTTTTTTCCCACATTCTGTCTCTCACAGCTGAAGTGTATCAATGATGAAAATTATAGACCTTTCTCATCTTTTTAAGTGGGGAAAACGGGCCCTTTCTATAACTGCTAAATACTTTTTTGCCCCACAGAAAAAACAAAAACCTGTTTTGACATCAACAAACATGTTCGCTAAATTGCACTGGATTCTTGAATTGGTTTATTAGTTTAGATTTCAGTCTTCTTTCAAATATTAATACTCCCGGATGGGTTTAAAATGGGGAGTCTGAAGTTCAGAATCCTGCTATTAAAACATAAATCTCAAATCTAATCGCAATGCTTGTCACCTCATCAGATGCATGATCATTTTACAAATTGATTTACACTGTATTCTGAGGTGGTGGTCCATTCAAGGGAACGCATTACTATAAATAAATCTATAAAACATTTAAGCTTCAATGCATAAAACAATGTCTTTTAGTACTGCTTACCAAGTACAAGGGACAAAAGTGGAAAAGTACAAAAAGTATTGAGCAGAGTTCTCTGTCTCTTCAAAATGCTGAGTCCTCTTTTACAGTACAGTGCGGCTTGTCAAGTAACACATTATGGGACATTACCATCAGACAGGAGCAAAATTGAATCTATAGGGAAATTCAGAAAGCAATATGTTTAACTCTTTCCACCAAGGCATATTGCAGAGTTTAATGTGTACTGACATCAACCCTGAAAATGGCTGCAAATCTGTTCTTCCTACAGGTATAAATAAAGTCACCTGAGCCACCTGAACCTGAGATTCTTGAAATTTATTTGGACTCTTGGATTTTCAGGGGATAAATTGTCTTCTTAATATGGGAATTTAAAACTTATACCTTTTTTTAACCAACTTTTATTAACAGACATCCCACTCCAAAAATAAACCAGTGAGACGGATGATTCAAATCTTACTCCACTAACTGATTTGTGTAGCACTGAGTTCTAGACATCTGATCAGTCTAGGATGGCTCTCACCGAAAGCGATTGGAAAATGCTGTACCTCATGATGACTATTTGAATATGCCTGGTGGAAGCATCTCAAGTTGAAAAATCAAAGTTTTGTTGAATCTAGTTCAGAGAAAAACACATCAAAGACATCTTCCCTGTCCACAAATACACAAAGCTCTTACTTTCTGCAAGTTTCATTAACAAATATTCCGCATTGACGCTAAAGTAAGCTGAAATAAAAAGTCTGTCTGCGTTGCTGTCTTTGTTTTGGTTCATTTGGGCACTTCGCCTTTGGCTTTCACACAAACCTCATTGCTGCTCTGTGATTGGTGTGCCAACTATCACACCAGCAGAGGGCATGCCAATATGGATTCTGGTGAGTTTGTGAGCTAACAAATATCACGAGAATCCATTTTGCTGTGCAAGATGACTAAAAATCATGTGCCCCTAAAAGCATTTTCAAAGTGTTGTTACCACTATCTCCATTTGAGAAGCACCTGGCAGGAGGAAGCCTATTCCCTCCCAGTGCCACACATCACACTGTACAGGCACAATCGGCCATACGTTTCTCTATAGTTTGAGCCTCACAAAAACAGGTGTGTAAATGGTTGTATTTACCTTGACAGGTCCTTTCGTTGGTCAGCAGCTTGTAGCCTTTCTTACAGCTGCACTCAAAACTGCCCACTGTGTTCCGGCAAACATGGTCACACCCTCCGTTGTTCATCCGGCACTCGTCATTATCTGTGGAAGGAAATCATCAGGTGGATGGAATCCTTTAGATTTTTATATCGGGTACATAGAAAAAAGCACTGATTATAGACAGAAGGAGCAGTTTTTAGTAAAGCTGTGCAATTCATCAAATTTGAATTGAATCAGGATACAATCTTTTCAAATAATCAATCTATGTATTTTTATTAAGATGTCAGCAGCTATCCTCTGTCAATAAAAGTATGGTTTGGAGCAGAAGATTTTAGAGGACCAAACAGAACTATTGTTTTTGTTAAACTGTTCATCTTTAAAAAAAAAAAGAAAAAAAAGGTTTTTAATCAAATTTAAAAGTCCTTTTGAACAACAAAATGGCACTAGTCATATTGCCCAGCCCTGGTTTTCAGTAAGTATTCATTATGTGGTATGTTTATATGAATTTAATGATATAATCATTGAAGTTGAACTGAATAAAAGCGATTATCTTGTCATCACTGCACCTACTAGTGGGTGCAGCCCATAAAATTATAGGCAAAAAGGATGGGAGAAAGTGATTATTTAGATGAGTGGCAAGTCGATAAAATGTCAGATCTTATTGGGTTTTCTCAGTCAGCGGTGCTTAAAAGTGCTCCCAAAAGTATCCTGGCACATGGCTACACATGCGTTTTTAGGATATTGATTCATTGCCTCTTACAAGTTTGCCTGTTCTTCCCAGGTGTGAGTAGTTTCTTATTGGTACTATCTTTTCTCTGTCAACCTACAATATGCAGAAATAGGCCAAACTCCCATCTAGGTTGCACTAGGAAACTAACTTGAGTGAATGGTCCGCCACATGTTTCCATGGAGGTTACATTGCTTTGCCTAGAATGTCCCACAGTAGAGCATTAAGATGACCTATCTTGCATTCATTGAAATACATGTGTTTTTATTGTACCTTAAAGAAAATGCATTGTTACTGTTAGCAAATCTGACCTGAAACTTGGCATGGTGGCATCTTGTTTAATGCCACACTGTGGAACATTCAAGGCAAAAGCAGAATAATCTCATGAAGTGAAGCAGGGGGCGAACCTTTCATCAAAATAGTTACATGTACAGTGCACCATTAAAGGAAAAGTAACGTTATTTTACAATCTGAGCCTTCTTTCGGTAATAAAACAAGTCGTTTGACTCACCCATAGCATGTTGGTGTCATTTGGAGCTGTTTGGTCAAAGTTATGTTGTAGCGTATCCATTAACATGAGTATTCGGGGCATTACTTTGCGGTCTCCAAATAACACAAACTTTAGCACTTTTCAAATCATAGAAGCCCGATGTCTTAATCTACGATTTCGTTTGAAGCAAAAGTGGCCTGTAATCCGAGATTTAGCCATAGTTTCGAGTAGATGAGGACGCCAGTGCGCATGCGTGGACTGTGCTATCAGCTCCCAGGACCCAAACATGAAATGCAAAGATGAAAACTATGGATAACTCTCGGATTACAGGCCACTTTTGCTTCAAACGAAATCGTAGATTAAGACATCGGGCTTCTATGATTTGAAAAGTGCTAAAGTTTGTGTTATTTGGAGACCGCAAAGTAATGCCCCGAATACTCATGTTAACGGATACGCTACAACATAACTTTCACCAAACAGCTCCAAATGACACCAACATGCTATGGGTGAGTCAAACGACTTGTTTTATTACCGAAAGAAGGCTCAGATTGTAAAATAACGTTACTTTTCCTTTGAGATAAGAGAAGGGGCCTCTGGTTGGCACTTTTTTTTGCCAGTGACACTGAAGGATAGGTCAAATGCAGAGCGCAATTGGATAAAAGTATACCTAAAATGTACACAGACTTTTTAATACCTAATATTTGGAGTTGGGAAGGGTTATTGCTATGCTAAGAACAGTGTAAAAAGAACAGGAGTAACAGAAGTCTGCTCTTAAAGTTCCAAATCATCAATCTCTCTTCGGATTACTTCATTCTGTCTTTTCAGTGCCAACACAAAGCCAATGCATCATGCAATTGTCCCGACTTTGGCAGCTTCCTCGAATAATGATGTGAAATGAGGCATCTGTTCACAAAGAAGATCTCCGTTATTTGGTTAAGTGTAAATGGAAGAGAACAATTCCTTTGCTTTGGTCTTTTTTAGATGAGCTTGGCCTGGAGCTGGTCTGTTTTCAGTTTTGCTTCTTCTTTCAAAACTCGGCACTAATATAAGCCAGAGTCCTTTTATCGCTGTTGTACAAAAGACATTTCCAGTTGTAGAACATGCAGACACATCTTGGTAACATGCTTCTGTAAACCTGACTGCTCCCCCAATCTGTCAAATGGCTAAGGCTTTTGTTTTCTCAAGTCTGCTAATAAAACTGTGTGTTCTTCCCCCGCTTTTGGATTTGATTTTATTAGAGACAGTATAAATAAAATACAGGCTCCACTACAGCGCAGTTGCTTGATTTGAAGATTCTTTGGCAACAACAATAGTGGATGATGGTAATATGAGGGAAAGGCTGTCAAGGAAAGCAGACATATTTTCTGTGCTGCCGGGTTGAATTTTAAAACAGATTCTGGCAAAATGAGAAAGGCTTTGTCATGTTATGTAATGGTCTATAAATGTTGGAAAATAATTATTATTTAGTTATTTTAGAAATACATCTTGTTATTCAATTGTACTTTTTAGCTTGTTCTATAGGTGAGTCAATGGGAAAACCAATTAAACAGCAAAGCAACTAAATCAATCAAATATAGTAGTAAATACAAGGCCTATAATCTTACAATATAGCTTTAAAGAGCCTATATTACACTATTTTCTGGCATAGTGTTTCCTCATCACAAACATATCTGAAGTTGTGTTTTGTTTCATTCACACAAGTTTAACACACAAAACCTGCATATTTAGGCGTCTTCACTTCTTCTCTCAAACTGAATACACTTTTACAATAATTTTATAATTATATTTGGATAATTTCAGCCCTGGAATTGCCAATCTCTACTGAACAAAAGGGTAAAAAGTAGTGGTTCACTTGAAAACAACTATTTTGATATTGAGACATGTGGACAGACTAATAATAAAGGTGTTTTTGAGGAGGACAACATATAGGTTTAAAGCTCAAAAGAATCTATTTTGAGTAATATAGAACCTTTAAATACAAAATCACAAGTTTTAAGCATAGTACACCTGTATTGTAACATAACTAATGCAAAAACATATGTAAAGTTCACAGCCTTTAGCTGTTTAGTACCAACAACATTTACTATGCTTATCTGATTGAACTGTACAAGGTAAGCCCGTGAAATATTTTCCTGGATCATCTGCATCAGTATGAAGGGCGGAGTAGGAAAATATATAATTGGTAAATAACGGGAATTAAGTATAATTTTTGGAAGAACAAACCTGTTTTCCTGGCACTATTGTGGCATTGGTTCCAAACATTTTTGTCTCCAGTACTCTCTAAGCATTTATACTTTCTTAAGTTTCTTGTTTTAAAATTATGGCCATACCTGCCTGTCAAAGCCTGATCCCATCAGATCTCAGAAGCTAAGCAAGGCAGGGCCTGGTTAGTACTTGGATGGGAGACCACTGGGAATTCCAGGTGCCGCAGTGGGGCGCCAGTTGCAAAATACTGTCGCTGTGTCCTTAGGCAAGACACTTCACCCACATTTGCCTAGTATGAAAGTGGCGTGTGCATAAGTGTTGGAGGTGGTCGGGGGGGCCGATGGCGCTGATTGGCAGCCTCGCTTCCGTCAGTCTGCCCCAGGGCAGCTGTGGCTACAGAAAGTAGCTTACCACCACCAAGTGTGGAGTGAATGAACAATGAACTGTAAAGCGCTTTGAGTGGCATTAAAGGTGCTATATAAATCCAATGAATTATTATTATTATTATTATCTTCAAAATGATTCAAATATAACATTATAAGTGCTTTGAGTGCCTTGAAGGTGGAAAAGTACGCTATAAAAATGTGAGTATTTACTATTTATTTTAATGTTCCACAATATGGCATTAAGCTCAGCAGCAATCTTAGGAGACCCTGAGACCCTGTTTACAGTATGAATGGTTGTTTTTCAACATATTTTTCAGCAATACAAACTATCAGTCCTAAACAGACTGAGTGGTACCAATGACACAGAGACAAGCAGGTTCGAATTCCCCAAGAGAAAAGTTACAATGTGCACCTTTTAAGTGATAAACAATACAAATACTGTTTGCTTTCACCTCATCCCTCCCTACATTCCTGGTTGGTAAACACTGCTCCTTTATGATTACACTAGTATGAGTGGGGAAGTTATAGTATGAGCGTCTGTAGGCTTTACCTTTGCAGGTCTTGCGGTCAGGCTGCAGAGTGAAGCCCACAGGGCAACTACAGCGCACACCTGTCACTGAGTCATGACACGTGCTATCACAGCCGCCATTGTTCACTGCACACGTCTCTGCAAAACACAAACACACATTTTTAGAAACATTTAAAAACATTTTGATGATCTACTACCATGGCATTGGAAAGCATCCGAGTTAGTCAGATTTAGAGGGGTTAGGAGCTGCAGCTAGAAATACATGAAGTAAGAAGTATAAGAAAAAAGAGGTAGAGAAAACAAAAGATGGCAGATGCTGTGTAGATAGTGTAGTCCTGTACTATGGCCAAGGGGCTTTTGTTGTACTTTATATCACTAATACAATAACCCTAAAGCATAATAATAAGTTTATTTGGATATTTTCATAAATGATAAATTGCATTATGCTCCAACAGTAATCAACAGATACATAATGGTAATAATTTTGCATTACTAATCATGAATATAATAATAATAAAATAATAATTAAAAAAATCAATCCGAAAAGCGGTGGGAAGAAGCAAGCGTTTATTTGCCTCCACCCACTTTTACAATACCATTAAAGCAATAATGTGCTTTTCAAAATGTTTTAGTATACATTCCAATGACAAATTGTCTTAAATTCCTTCTTCTGCATACTTAGCTATAATCATTTCTTTATAACTTTGCTTAAACATTTTCATATTTGGGACACTCATAGTGTTCCAGATTTTGACCCCACAAATTGAAATACAAAAACTTTTCCTTGTTGTACGGACTCTGGCCATTTTAAAGAGATGCATTCCCCTTAAAGATCCCATGACATGGTACTTCTTGATGCTTTTATATGGCTCCTTAATGGTTCCCTAATGCTGTAAATGAATCCTTCTTCAAAATCAACACTCAGTGCAAGAGAAACAGAGAAATTTTCTCTGTCTGAACAGGCCATAATGGGCGTTGTTGCTTGAATGCAAATGAGGAGAAAAGAGCTGGCCTATAGTAGAGGGTGGGGGCGTGGCCAAACACTCTGCTCTCGCTCTGAGCCATCAGCTGATCCATTTCCGTGTTTTTGCACGGGGGGAGAGATTTGAAGCGTTCCATTGAAAAATAAACATTTCCACAGAAAATAAAATCAAACCACTGCTGTTCAAAGGTCCAGAGGCTCAGATAAAGGACTTCCGAGCCTAGAAACACTCGGACGTGCCTCCAGGCAAATTAAAAAAACGCATTTCGCATTGCCTAGCGCATTCGCAGTTTAAACTCTCTAAGCGTGATTTACAGAGACGCTGAGTACAGACAGACGGGGGTGGAACTGCATTTGCATTTCTTTTTTTGATCTGACGTCAATCAGGTGCCTTGTTCAAAATCGCCCGTTTGAGCTCCGATTTTTTGTAACGCAGAAAAGGATCGCAAATGCTCAGTTTAGACATTTCGCAACTTTTAACCATGGGGGGGGTCCTAAACAGGGTAGGGGAGCTCACATTAACGTTCAAAAACCTCAGAAAGTGAAAATTTCATGCCATGGGACCTTTAAATTATAAGTACTTTCTCTTTCAATAAACTGTTTCTGGATATTTTTTGGTAGTGCTTTCCTTTTTGCCTTCTACATTATTTTTTGCTGTCTGGAAGCTTAACATAAGCTTTAACATTTTTGAAGTGATAAATAGCTGGTTGGTGTGGTCATAAAACTCAACGTTATGAATTATTCATAGTGCTCTTTTCTGTAATATGAATAGTAAACAGTAATGGTAATGGTAATTACTTCAATTTCATCCACAGGTTTAAGGAATAAAGAATTTGGATTTTTTTTGTATTAGCTGTTCACTTTCCAATATACATAGTGACAAAATTTTTCCATCTAGTTCTGGTGTATATATCTGAAACCTTTAGTAAGCACATCATAAATAAAAACATGATCATGAAAGACTTTAAAAGATAGGATATAATTAGACTGACCCTGTACAGCTCATATGTTAATTAAAATGTCCCCACTAGTGTAAACAGAAGGTTCATGATGCTGTACAAAAAATATTGAGACAAAAAGAAATTGTGCACTTCTAATTTTAATTAATTTTAAATAAAGATGATACAGTAATTATTTTGTGACCATACCAACATGAGAATGCTCCATCTAAGCTAAGCAGGTTTGAGCCTGGTTAGTACTTGGATGGGAGACCACTGGGAATACCAGGAAACGCACTGGGTGGCAGACGCTCTAGTGGCTATTGTCATTGTGTCCTTAGGCAAGACACTTCACCCACCTGGCCTAGTATGAATGTGGTGTTTGTGTGGGTGTTGGTAGTGGTCGGAGGGGCCGATAATGCAGATTGGTAGCCTTGCTTCCGTCAGCCTACCCCTGGGCAGCTGCGGCTATAGTAGTAGCTTACCAGTGCTGAGTGAATGAAAAATGCAATGAAAGCGCTTGGGTGTTTGGGTGCTATATAAATTCAATGCAATACTATCATAACAGGCATATTTGGTCAAATCTTGGACTATGTGCCAGCCTCAGAGCTGAAGATCTCTCTTCTCTTTACCCCTATTTCACGCTGCTCACTTAAAGCCAAATAGAGCCAACAGAGCTACAAAATCTCTTAAAAAAATCATTCTAAACCATGCAGTTTGGGTGTCTGCATGTTTGTCTTTGGTCAAGGTTGAATTATAAACTCCGCACCCCTCTCGCCTTCAGCTATCACACCAATACGGACCTCTCTGCAGCATCTGACAACACCTTCTAGCCATTTGAGGGATAAAAAACCAATTTCGCCTCCTGTATTGGCCATTTGGAGAAAAAAAAAGGCAGTCAGAATGGGATAGCAGCGCTTTCTTCTTCCACAAAGTGACAAATTTCAACACACGGACCATTTGTTTTCACAGAGAGTGCTTTAATAGTTTGCTTTATAGAAACTTATTCTTTTCCCAAACAAGCCTGGAACATTGACTTGGCTGTAGGGGTGAAGCAAGCACTGTTGGTAATAGGATGTGGACGCTATAAGTGTCAGCCTGGAGGTTTGACAGGGGCAGAAGGATGGCAGGGTACACGAGGCAGGACCAAGAAGCGGTGCTGTTTTTTTTTATAGCCAATGAAGTTCGCTTTTGGGGAACGGTTTTTCTCTCCACTTAAATACTAGAAAGTGCAGAGCCGGGAGCAGCTATAAAAGAGGAAGTAAAAACTGCCAGGATTTATATGATGCGTCAGAGTAAAACAGGTGTTGAGACCCGTGATGCAATTTTAGTGTTGCTTGTTGTTATGGCAACACAATTAAACAGCTTGCCGTGTTATGGGGAGAGAATAAATTTAAAGAGGCGTTCATTTCTTTTACAAGAAGTGCAGGAAAAGGTCACACAATGATAATAACAGCATTTGAATTCAATTTGCAAAAGTTGTGTTTTGGCAAGTACGAGTAGATGTTTGTACGTCAGTGTCGTGGGTGAGACGAAGTTTTGTTGGGGATTTATTATGTAACTTTATAAATTAAATTATTTCCACATAATTAAGCTTGAAATTACAAAATCTACTAATGGGGTAAAAACATTGCTTTACTAGTTCAAGTGGATTTTTTTCCTAACCCATTAACAGATAATTAAGTCAAAATTTATGTGGTAAATTCAAGAGATTTTAACTAATTGCAGTGGATATTTTTTCTACCATCTCTCATAGTGTTAACCCTTTTGTGGCTAATTTGCTTCCATCCTTACTATTGTTAACTTCAAATTAACTGTTTTATTATTATTAAATAACTACAATGTTTTTTGTTAAATTATAAATTATTGTAAATTATTGCATGTGAAATTTGCACCAGCACCAAGCCTTAAAGATGTGCAACTTTTCTAATGGAGGATCCACCACTTGCTCGACTCCGTGGAGATGTTATAGTGATCCCATTGCTTTCCCACAGTATGACATTGAATGTATATACACTCAACAAAAATATAAACGCAACACTTTTGTTTTTGCTCCCATTTTTCCTGAGATGGACCCAAAGATCCAAAATTCACTCCAGATTTCACACAACACTACCATTTCTCTCAAACATTGTTCACAAATCTGTCCAAATGTGTGACAGTGAGCACCTCTGCCCCGCCGAGACAATCCACCCCACCTCACAGGTGCGCCACATCAAGATGCCGATCCGACATCATGGCCAGTGCACAGGTGCACCCCAGACTGCCCACAATAAAAGGCCACCCCGAAATGTGCAATTTTTTTTGCTTTATTGGGGGTCTGGGGACTCAGAACCAGTCAGTATCTGGTGTGACCACCATTTGCCTCATGCAGTGCAACACATTTTCTTCGCATAGAGTTTATCAGATTGTCAATTGTGGCCTGTGGAATGTTGGTCCACTCCTCTTCAATGGCTGTTATGGATGAAGAACACAGGTGCATTTTATTGATGGCATTTTGAATGCACAGAGATACCGTGATGAGATCCTGAGGCCCATTGTTGTGCCATACATCCATGAACATCACCTCATGTTTCCGCAAGGATCTGTACACAATTCTTGGAAGCTGAAAATGTCCCAGTTCTTGCATGGCCAGCATACTCACCGGACATGTCACTCATTGAGCATGTTTGGGATGTGCTTGAACGGCGTATACGACAGCGTGTACCAGCTCCCACTAATATCCAGCAACTTTGCACAGCCATTGAAGAGGAGTGGACCAACATTCCACATGCCACAATTGACAATCTGATAAACTCTATGCGAAGAAGATGTGTTGCACTGCATGAGGCAAATGGTGGTCACACCAGATACTGACTGGTTCTGAGTCCCCAGACCCCCAATAAAGCAAAAAAAAAATGCACATTTCGGGGTGGCCTTTTATTGTGGGCAGTCTGGGGCACACCTGTGCACTGGTCATGATGTCGGATCGGCATCTTGATGTGGCGCACCTGTGAGGTGGGGTGGATTGTCTCGGCGGGGCAGAGGTGCTCGCTGTCACACATTTGGACAGATTTGTGAACAATGTTTGAGAGAAATGGTAGTGTTGTGTATCTGGAGTGAATTTTGCATCTTTGGGTCCATCTCATGAAAAATGGGAGCAAAAACAAAAGTGTTGCGTTTATATTTTTGTTGAGTATATGTATCTCCATGGAGACACCCAGGTGATGCTACCAGACCAAGATACAGTTCATCTGTGGAAAGACAAGCCTGCTCATAGTTAGTATCCATCGTTTACCATTTTATCACTTCTAATCTAGTAAGTGCAAGATAGATGAGTTTAATGCCCTACTCTGGGACATCCCATTGGCAGACCAGAAAAGTTACATAGTACACCTTTACTATATCTATGAAGTAAATAACTACCGTAAATAAAAGCTACACAAACCCTATATTAACTACATACTAATCCAGGCTCTTGTGAGCTTTAAGCCATGTTAGAATGTTGTTACCTCTTCAAAAACATACCCATAGTTTTGTTTCATTAACACATGTTTGAGCAGTCACAGTTGGTCAATAGCGGGCGCAAGTGTGCCACAGTCCCTAACTTGACCGAAATAAAAACGTTATAGTTACGTTATTTTGTATTAGGCTATATGTTTCATATTTTCTTTAAAATTGAACATGTATCTGCATAGACATATTTTTATAATGTTAAATGGGCAGCGAACTCAATGGGCAAACACATGAACCAAATAAAATGATGGGAGAGCCTAAAGTTTTGAGAAGATTTGATCCGGTGCTTCTGCCCCATTACTTTACACTGCAGCCCTGAAGTGTGTCTTGGGAGTGCTGCTGGGGGTGAACTCAAATCAAGTGATTGGTCTTCATAAACATTTATCATACACCTGACCTATTGTGATTCAGCTGCTCTCTCTCTTCCACCCAGCCCCATCTCTTCACTGGCTGCATGTTACTACTATAGGCTAATGAATGGAAGAACAGTGCTATAAGCTATACAGTTATGGCGAGGTCAACTTCAAGTCAAAGCATGTCCGAGGAACAGTTTTTAGGGAGTAATAAATCTTCTCTTAGGGTTAGGGTTAGCAAGAAAAGAACCATTAAGCTGAAATGAGTGCATCTGGCTGTGGTGTATATCCTATGACTCTAATTTGTTGGCTACTTATTTTGCCTAAACCTCCACAGAGGAGAGCGCGGACAGACTGACAAAGACACCCGCCGACGGTATCCGGGACACTCCCTGCTGTTGCCAGGGAACTCGCTCACTGTTCTATCACCCTCTGCCAGCTTGTTTCTGGGTGGAAATGTTTCACCTGGGCATAGCGTGCAGAGAGCTTAAGTCTAAATGGTGCCCTAGTGCTAATATGGACTGGTGTAACTTTCAGATTTAATTGAGAAGTGGGATTAAGACCAGCTGGTGTACTCGGCTCTCGGATCACGGGTCACGGACCTGACTGGACCGGGCCTTAGTAAATAGTGCGTAAATGAGCTCGTGGATCTGACGGAGCTGCTCTGGTGTTCTGCCGTGTGCTATAGGAGCAGTGCTGATGCTGTGTGTTCATGTTGTGACCTTAGCCTCTCACTGTAGTTTTAGTGACGTTGTTGGGGCTGGTTGTGAGTGGTGGATCATGTGGTGTTATTGGGGATGGTTGTGAGCAGTGTGTCAGGTTGTGCTGTTGAGGCTGGTTGTGTGCAGTGGATCAGGTTGTGCTGCTGTGTAAACTTTGCGTTTGGCTGTGCATTGTGCTCTGATTGCGATAACCAAACACAGTGCAAGCGTACACGTAGGACACGGGGGCTGATGAAAATTTATATTTATTCAAGAAATAGTTCAGCCAATAGGGACCTGGCATTTGATATACAGTGGTCCCTCGCTCTATCGTGGTTCGCTGTTCGCGCCCTCGCTGTGTCGCGGATTTTTTTTTTATAGTGTTCTGCGTCCTGATTGGCTAAGAGACTAAACGTGGACTAAACCAGGTCTAGACCAGAACTAAACCAGGTCTAGACCTGGACTGGTCCTGGACTAAACCAGGACTGGGCCAGGTCTGAACAAGGATTAAATCACTCCGCGTGGCTCTTTGCTGATTTCGTGCGGCTCTTGCGTTCGTTTGTGCGTGTTTGGTTTGTGGCTCGGGCTGAGACGACGCGGTCTGGGCGCCGCGGTTCTATCTCGTGCTCGCAGCCCCGGTGTACGCGCAGCCTCACGCCGGTCACGTTGCTCTGTCACGGATTTGTCCACGATGAGGGGTGCACGTGTCACGCACTTCTCCAAGGGGTTGGTGCGGGCGAGGAGCACTGCCACATCCCGGGATCCCGCCAGACGCGCGGTGCTCCTCGCGTGTCTGGGGGGGCTTCCGGAACCGTGTCGCCCCCCACGCGTCACTATTAATACATTTTGTTGAAAATCTATGAAAGTTTGAGTGTTTAAACGAGAGATAAATGTGAGAAAATGTTAATTCCAGTGTGAGAAAAGTGTATAATGTGTGTGGTGAGGCATTTACAGCCTTAAAACATGTAGAATAATTGTAAAATATAAAGTTGTCCTACTTCGCGGATTTCTCTTATTGCGGGTTATTTCTGGAACCTAACCCCCGCGATAAACGAGGGATTACTGTAATACTATATAGCTAATAGAAAATACATATATTTAAAATATATATTTATAATTTTGGCCTAGGTGCCCCACAAAAAATGATACCACTAGCCGCCACTGTGTTGTGAGTGCTGTGAGTAACTGTCAACATCTCCAAAGCACAAAATGCTCTGTTTCACCTTGTGATGTCCTGAAGCAGTAGTGTTCAAGTTAACAGCTCCTTTTACCTTGTGTTCAGTATAGATTGCCAAATCCATGGCTATCCAAATGATGCTAGTGAAGGTGCATGGAGTTTAAAAACACAGTGAAGCACTTCCTGTATTACCATGTGACATCACAAGGTGGAACAGAGTGTTTTCAGTTTAAGAAAAGAACTCAGCCTAAGCAGGGTTTGTGTGTTAAACTTGTGTAACTGAACAAAACACAACTCCAGGTAGTTTGTGATGAAGAAACAACATTATAACATAGATAAGAAAATAGCATAATACAGGCCATTTAATATGTTGTTTATAATCTTGTTATTTATCACCAGTAGTTTTAAGCTGTCTTAAAAAAACAGCTACAGCAGATAAGAAAATGCTTATTAATGATCTAAAACACCATTCCACCCTTCAATGTAGCCAGTATGTTTTGCCTGTCTAATTCTGTTTTGGCCTTTTGTCTTGATCCTGTCAGTGTTTCTAGACTCCGGACAGGGTCACGGCCACAACTCCCTCTCGCCTAGAGAGAGCAGACCTGTGGCTTCACATAATTGCAAAGTGTGAGAGGAGACGAGTGCCGGGGCATGCCATAGGAATAGCTTAGTCAGTCTCACCAAACTGTAATGATCCAGTGCTACAGGGACCAAGATATATTTTTGACATGATGGTTTCCTGGGTATGTATGTATGGTTTGTGTCTCTTGGACTGGGACCTACAATTAACCACAGTGCACAGGGCCTTTTGTCAATAAATAAAGAAGTGGGCTATGCGTTGGAGAGCAGTGGGTTTTATATAAAGTTAGTTGACATGCAAAGCTGCTGTCAATTCAGTGATGACAAGCAGTACCGCAAATGCGCTGGGGTAGCACGATTTTGGAAAATAATGTACAAATTTAAATTTTATCAGAGTAATGTTTTCAAATCAGGATTAACCTCATCCCCATTAGCAATAACACTTGCTTAAGCTTGGGTGGACAGATCTAGTCATGTTGGTAAAGAAGTTTTGAAATCCTTTACCTTCAAAATCGTCTAGCACTTGGGTCTGTCTGATGATCTGTAGTTTTCAGATATCTAGCGGAGGTATACGTATATGTATGTTTGTATGACCCTGAATTATGAGAACAATTGTCCATCTAAAACAAAAAACATTAAAGGTACACTGTGGAACATTTCTAGTGGAGGGTCTGCCACTTGCTTGCCTCTGTGGAAATGTTATTGCTTTGTCTAGAATGCTCCACAGTATTAATTAAACCTATCTATCACAAGGGAGGTTGTGAAGTGGGTTACAGCACTATACTACATTACAGTTCAGATCTGTGAAGAGTCACCCCTAATCACAGAAGGTATTACTGTACTTATGAGTAAAAGAAATGCCTGTGATGAATAAAATGCTTGATGGATGTGTTTAATTTCATACCATGGAACAATCCAGGCAAAACAATAACATCTCCATAGAGGCAAGTAGGTAGCGGACACTTCACCAAAAAAGTTGCACAGTGCACCTTTAAAGTGTAAATATGATTTTTGTTTAGAAATAAGCATGAATAAGACTCGGGACAATGTCAACCGAATGTATTCCTTAATGCCCTTATAATCATATTAAAACCAAATAATCTCTTTATTGGCAATGGCACATTTTGTAGTAATACCTTAATTTTTTCAATAAATTTTAACATCCAGTTAACCTCTCTATGTACAGTCCTGATATTGGGTCGCCATATGAATATATCCAACATTCAAGTCCATATACATTGTCTTTACATTAGAAAAATACACTTAACTAGTATGTTGTAAGTAGACTATGGAGATGGTTTGAAATGCAAGTTTACCAAGATATGAAGTCACTATTTTTCTTGACCAAACCACAAGCATGCAAAAAAGATTTAACGAACACCAACAGTTTTATGGAGTATTCTTGAGCTCCCAAACCACAAAAAAAATCATCAAACTGAACTCAAAATGCAACACATGTCTCCTGCTGGTTTTCATTCCTATTTTAAGGGATTATAAAGCAGATAAAGTAGGACAGGAAACCCCTAAATCTGTAAATAGGTCACACCCGGAGCAGTAGCGTGGATCTGGGTGCTGGTATACTTACAGTGGTTAAGTTAAAGGAACAGAGTAGTGGAGTTACTATATGAAGAACAGACTAGCTCCTCTGAGACTGGACCTGTGTGTGTTTTTTTCTTTCTTTCTTTTTTTTTTTAAAATATTATAATTAAATTGTTAAACACTTAAAAAGCACAAGTTTTTCCTGGCATGTCTTTAAAAACAAGCTCATTTGAATAACGTTTCTTTTGTCCTAATTACACCACAGTACTGTTAAAAAATAAATACTGTTAAATAATTGAGTGAAAAATTAAAACGTGATAATGAAAATTGGTTCAAGCTAACTATTCAACTGTTAAAAAAGAAGAAAAACAATAAGGTTAATGTTGGGGAAACCTAGTCCATTTTAAGTGTGTTGATAGCATTGTTTAATTACTAAATATTTGGCTTTACTTGTATGAGTAACCATAGAAACATAAAAGCTCATTCAGTTCATACATTTGTTTGTGTAAAATGCAGTAGTATTTTTAGCCCTGATTAAAAATGATATGGAGGGCAGAGGCAACAATTTTTTTGTGTTTTTGAAAGAACTTACTAAAGTAAATATTTTTTCTTTATCATAGTTTATTCAGTGATGGCTGTTTAATTGTCAACTGCCAAGCTTGTGTGATTTAATATTCCTCTACATTTTATGCTACAATGGCCACGTTTACATGATATTTTTTTATTCCAAATTAATTATTCCGGCTTAAATACAGTGAACCCTCGTTTATCGCGGGGGTTAGGTTCCAGAAATAGCCCGCAATCAGTGAAATCCGCGAAGTAGGACAATTTTATATTTTACAATTATTCTACATGTTTTAAGGCTGAAAACGCTTCACCAGACACATTATACACCTTTCTGAGACTGGTATTAACATTTTCTCACATTTTTCTCTTGTTTAAACACTCAAACTTTTGTAGATTTTCATTAAAATATATTAATAGTGGGGGGGGCACGTGACACGCGGACACGTGCGCGCGGACACGTGCGCGCGGACACGTGTGTTTGTTTTGGTACCACATATCCATGCCATGTGCGAAAGTCGAGTGGAAAGCGACCTGGATATAATTTTGGGCAAGACTCAAGCCACTGCTAACAGTACCAAACTGCTAACAGACGCCTCTGAGCACCAGTCCTCACCACAAGACCAGGTAAGACCAACCTGCGCTCACAAGAGTTGGTTGCATTTCACCCCGGCTCCAAAATCAGACCGCTATCAATGCGTCGCCAATACTCCACAGCTCTCTAGGACGGGGTCGGGTTCGTCCTCTCGGCGTGACGGGGAAGAGCCACTGTCTCCTCTCTGCGCGCGAGTGTCCTCCCCCCGCTGCGGCTCCCTCGAATGCGACTCTCCCCGCTGCGGCTCCCCCGGCCCGTCCATGTTGATTCTTGGCTCTTCCATTTGTCCGGCTCGCACTCTCTTCCATGGCTCGTGCAAGTAAACAAAGGCCACACCTCCTGTCACCCAGGCGCTCTCGTGAAGGACATCAGAGACTCTGTCCCTACCACCCTGCGTCACCATCCCTGGTCTAGACCTGGTTTAGTCCTGGTTTAGACCTGGTTTAGTCCTGGTTTAGACCTGCTTTAGACCTGGTTTAGTCCTGGTCTAGTCTCTTAGCTAATCAGGGCGCAGGACAGAATGTTACACTGTAAAAAAAAGTTACACTATAAAAAAAATTGAAAAAAATTGGAAAAAAAAAATGGGGAAAAAAATCCGCGAAACAGCGAGGCCGCGAACAGTGAACCGCGATACAGCGAGGGTACACTGTAGTTCGGAATTAAACTATTCTCCTTCAAGTTTACGTGGAAATAATAATTCCAAATTGAGGTTTACATGGAAAACACGTTAAATCGGCTCAACGTCTGGGGGTCAGGAAGGGTTCTGATTGGACAGGGACACGAACGTATTTACCGTATTTTTCTGACTATAAGTCGCTCCGGAGTATAAGTCGCACCAGCAAAAAAAATGCATAATTAAGAAGAAAAAAACATATATAAGTCGCACTGGAGTATAAATCGCATTTTGGGGGAAATTTATTTGATAAAATCCAACACCAAAAACATACATGTCATCTTTATTTATTTATTTATTTTAAAATAAAAATAAAATAGAGAACAACAGGCTGAATAAGTGTATGGAATACTAACGTTACATGACAGACATGCCTGGTAATGTCAGTAACGACGTAACATATTAAGAGTTATTCAGATAACTCTAGCATAAAGAACATGCTAACAAGTTTACCAAACTATCAGTTTCACTCCAAATCCAAAAAGCCAAAAAATGCATAATTAAGAAGAAAAAAACATATATAAGTCGCACTGGAGTATAAGTCGCACCCATGGCCAAACTATGAAAAAAACAGCGACTTATAGTCCGAAAAATACGGTACTTCAACCGAAAGAAAACACACTTCAGCTGCTACTGGCTTTTTTGTCATCTCGGTTTGGTTAGTGTTTCTATGTTTTCTACAATCCACTCTTTTCATTATTTGTAGTTCTTCCAGTGCACTTATTAAAAAAATAGTTTTGGTTCGAGACCAACTCCGGGCCGCCATCTCGCAGTGTGTCATCGCGTCAGAAGGGTGACCCAAAGAGCATGTGCCGGAATTATTTTTAAGCGGAATAAATGTTTACATGATCAAGGAATAAATTAATTCAGCTTTAAAATCAGAATAAACCACCCACTTATTTAATTCGGATTTAAGTTTACTTCTAAATAATAATTTTCAGTAGGAATTAAGTGTTTGCATGGTCTTTTTAAAGCGGAATTAATTTCTATTTGGAATGAACTTAGTTTTAATCGGAATTAAAGCTCTCATGTATTCACTTCTGGTGCTGATGAGGATTTTAAGCATGAAGCCAGCTTTAGTTTCATTTGAGTAGACTTAATATATGGGGATAATACACCCTACCAAAGCAATCTGCATTCTAAAACTCTAAAATTACCACACAGAAGATTGACCAGCCCTCTTCATCAATTATGAACTATTCAATGTTAAAGGAATAGTAACGTTTTTACAATCTGAACCTTATTTCGTTAATAAAACAACATCATGTATTCACCCATTGTACTTCGGTGTCATTTGGAGAATGTCCAGAGAATTTGTAGTTTAAAAATATCCGTAACGTGAGTGCTTGGGGCATATGGTTGCGGTCACCAAATAACACAAACTTTAGCACTTTTCAAATCACAGAAGCTCGATGTGTCAGTCTATAGTTTCGCTGGACTAAAAAGCAGCCTGAAACCCGATACCCAGCTATCGTTTCATTAGATTACGTCATCATGACTATATAGGCATATCAAACCAATTCAATGCAAACAAACAATAATTGTGTGTTGGCTACTTACTTACTTACCTGGCTTACTTACGTAAGTAAGTTGCCCGTGTGGTCCGGCAGGCTTTGGCTGGCTCCTCCAGTTCAACTTCAGAACACGAAAATTTTTTTCTATTACACCATGGTTCATCATGGCACGAATATCCTCCAGAGTTGACAGACACAGATTTCCGTTATCATCACCCAGACGTTCATCTCCTGGCAGCAAATCCCACTCGAGACAGCAAAGGCATTCTTCCTCTGTTGCCATCGACATACAATGTCCACATAAACACCACCAGGTACTGTCTTTTCATAGACGGGCCGTTGCTTGCTCTTCTCTGGTGTGCTCCTCCTCAATCTGTCTCCGCTTCCTTCTTTGTAATACCTCCTCATCCGTATACTCAAAACAATAGGGATGGCCATCACACTCAAATAACTCCTCTTCAGTCTCAAAGTCCGAATCTTCAGCCATGTCTCACTTGCAACAGAAAAGTTCAGAGCTTTGTTTATCTGCAAATCAGCTGTGAATGCTCGCATGTGCGCTGTCCTCGATTATGACATAATCTAATGAAACGATAGCTGGGTATCGGGTTTCAGACCGCTTTTGAGTCCAGCGACATTATAGACTGACACATCGAGCTTCTGTGATTTGAAAAGTGCTAAAGTTTGTGTTATTTGGTAACCACAACCATATGCCCCAAGCACTCACGTTACGGATATCGCTAAACTACAAATTCTCCGGACATGCTCCAAATGACACCAAAGTACAATGGGTGAGGACATGACGTTTTATTAACGAAATAAGGTTCAGATTGTAAAAACGTTACTATTCCTTTAAAGGGCACATACGCTATTCTGATCTATGTTACAATGTTGTTTCCTCACCACACACCTACCCTGCATAATTAAAGCTTTTAAAGCAATTAGAGCTTTGGGAAGGATTAATAAATCATGTGTGAATGACACTAAACACAACTCTGGGTATGTTTATGAGGAGGTAGCAGCATTCTAACATGGCTTAAAGCTCACAAGAGTCAATTTTGCATAATAATATAGGACCTTTAATTAATATGTCAACTGTACACATTTTTCTAACCCATGGATAGGTTTGTTAGAATGATACAGCATCAGCATATAATGATAATACAGGTAATGTTGAGGAGCAGCCTGTTTACATGTGTGGAGAAGGTGTAGCATTTGTTATTGAGAGGACGTTGGAGGTAGGAAGGAGGGGTCAGAGCACAGGGTCCCATGCCCACAAAGCACAGAGAGGAACAGGTCGGACCATATTTACCATTGGGGAAGAGCTGGGGGGCTGCCTGGGACGGGACACTCCTCTCCCCTGCATGCAAACGCACACCCACATAAACACATGGGAAAAATGCCTTTATTTGACTCAGCCACATCAAAAAGATAATGTTTTGTCACTGAAAAAAACATATCTATTTGAGTTAAAATGGCTTTGATTCACAATATCCATCTTGGGTACCACTTTATTATGCTTAGTAACTTACTTTTGTAACGTTATATTGTTTTTAAGTTGCAATGATTCAGTTCTTAATTTCTTTTAGTTCACAAATAGCAGCAAAAACGTAAATACAGCTCAATGTGAAGATGTCTGACTAAAAGAAAATAAGAAGTTAGTAATAATTTGGTTTGGTTGTTCACTGGGGTAATAATAAATACTTATTAAGCTTCTTAATTGTTCATTATGAATTAAAGGTGCACTGTGTAACTTTTAAAGTGGAGGCTCCACTACTTGCTTGTCTCCATGAGATGTTATTTCTTTGCCTGGAATGTTCCACAGTATGGCATTAAACATATCTCCCTTGCATTTGTTCAATTACAGGTGTTTTATAGCTCAAAAATGCCTTAAAACATGAATTGCAGGCTTGCTTCTCCATAGATCTGACCATTAACCTGTCTGTCTATGATTACATTGATAAGTCCTGGGATTCAGGAGGAGCAGTGTGATTTTCGTCTTTATACTCTCCATCGGGTGCTCGAGGATCCATGGGAGTTTGCCCAACCAGTCCACATGTGCTTTGTGGATCTGGAGAAGGCATTCGACCGTGTCCCTCGTGGGGTCCTGTGGGGAGTGCTCTGGGAGTACGGAGTTCGGGGCCCTTTGATAAGGGCTGTTCGGTCCCTGTATGACCGGAGCAGCAGCTGTGTTCGCATTGCCAGTAGTAAGTCGGACCTGTTTCCGGTGCATGTTGGACTCCGCCAGGGCTGCCCTTTGTCACCGGTTCTGTTCATTATATTTATGGACAGAATTTCTAGGCACAGTCAGGGGCCGGAGGGGATCCGGTTTGGGAACCACAGGATCTCATCTCTGCTGTTTGCAGATGATGTTGTCTTGATGGCTTCATCGAACCGGGACCTCTAATGTGCACTGGGGTGGTTTGCAGCCGAGTGTGAAGTGGCTGGGATGAGGATCATCTCCTCCAAATCCGAGGCCATGGTTCTCGACCGGAAAAAGGTGGCTTGCCCTCTCCGGGTGGGTGGGGAGTCCTTGCCTAAGGTGGAGGAGTTCAAGTATCTCGGGGTCTTGTTCACGAGTGAGGGGAGGATGGAGCGTGAGATTGACAGGCGGATCGGTGCAGCGTTGGCAGTGATGCGGTCGTTGTACCGGACCGTTGTGGTGAAGAGGGAGCTGAGCTGAAAGGCAAAGCTCTCAATTTATCGGTCAATCTACGTTCCTGCCCTCACCTATGGTCATGAGCTCTGGGTAATGACCGAAAGGACAAGATCGCGAATACAAGCGACCGAAATGACTTTCCTCCGCAGAGTGGCTGGGTGCACCCTTAGAGATAGGGTGAGGAGCTCAGTCACATGGGAGGAGCTCGGAGTAGAGCCGCTGCTTCTCCATGTCGAGAGGAGCCAGCTGAGGTGGCTCGGGCATCTGTTTCGGATGCCTCCTGGACGCCTCCCTCGGGAGGTGTTCTGGGCATGTCCCACCGGGAGGAGGCCCCGGGAAAGACTCAGGACGCGCTGGAGGGACTATGTGTCCCGGCTGGCCTGGAAACGCCTTGGGGTCCCCCCGGAAGAGCTGGAGGAAGTGTCCGAGGGTGAAGGAGGTCTGGGCGTCCCTGCTTAGACTGTTGCCCCTGCGACCCGGCCCCGGATAAGCGGAAGAAAATGGATGGATGGATGGATGGAATAATTAAGACAAAACAGTAATATCCCCATAGAGAAAAGCAGGCTGCAGACCTTCCACCAGTAAAGTTACACAGTACACATTTAAGTTTGTATTTATGCTCTATTAAGGCTATTATACATATAGTTACTTTATTTATTTATTTATTTATTTATTTATTTATTTATCTATTTATTTATTTATTTATTATTTTTATATTTTTGTATCTGTTTTAAATCCTTTTCAAGGTCAAAATCAGATGACTTTACTTCACTGACAACATTAAAGGAGTAAAGTAAAAATCAACATCAGTCAAATACACTAAAACAAAAAATTTGACCATCTAACCAAGGAAATCTACAGTACTAGTCGAAACTACTCAAATGAACCAAGAGTGAATTTTAACTCATGTATCGGTAGTTACTGCCTACAACAATTCCCATTACACTGACCTGACTCATGACACTGGTCTTGATGGTGACATTTCCAGGCAAAAGTGTTACCTTGGAACATGCAGTCATGCAAATAGAAGTACATATGAGTGCTTTGTGCTGGTCAAAGCTGAGCTGTTAGTGGAGCTGCAGAGAGGGTTAGTCTGCAAACAGAGACAAGTGCAGAGCATGAGCACACTTACTGAGACTTACTGAGACATACTATAAGGACCTGTATGTGTGGACATATTAAACTACAATCCAGCTTATAAATGTAAGTGTACAACTTTTAAAGGTCCCATGGCATGAAATTTTCACTTTTTGAGGTTTTTGAACAATAATGTGAGCTCCCCTACCCTGTTTAGGGCCCCCTTCAAGGCTAAAAGTTGCAAAATGAGTAAACTGAGCATTTGCAATCCTTTTCCGCATTTGAAAAAAATACAGCCCAAATGGGAGATTCTGAACAAGGGAACTTTCTGACGTCACACTCGTGGAAAGGTTTCAAGTCCCCATCTGGATATCTACCCACCGTCTCTGGAAATCACGCCCAGATTTCCAGAGTTTGGACCGCAAACGAGCTACGAAATGCGAGATGTGGTTTTTTATTTGCCTGGAGACACGTGAGAGTGTTTCCAGGCTCAGATGTCCTTTATCCGAGCCTCCAAACCTCTGAAACAGCAGTGGTTTAATTTTATTTTCTGTGGAAATGTGTTTTTTTTTAATGCACCACGTCTCATATCTTCCTTCGCGCTTAAAACACGGAAGTGGGTGACAGTGCACATCGCACCACTAATCCAGGAAACAGAGGCCTATTTGGCCATAACCCACCCGCTGGACTGGCCTGTCTCTGTCCTCCTCATTTGCATTCAAGCAACAACGCCCAGAATAAAGCGTTTCAGAGACTGTCTTCATGAGGCTATCTCATGCACTGAGACTTGATTTTGAAGAAGGATTCATTTACAGTATTAGGGTGCCATATAAAAGCATCAAGAAGTACCATGTCATGGGATCTTTCAAATACAGTGAAGGAGTTAGCTTTGCTATTGCTCTGGTTTCTTTTAACGATTTCATTTTCAATGCCACAGAAAAGCACCTCTCAGAGTGCAGATTTTCACATATATGTGTGCAAAGAAAAGGCACTGGCCATTTTGAAACAAGCAAGGAACCTAAACTGACAGTGAGGGAAATGCCACAACAAATATATGTTTACCATTCATCTTGTATCAGCTTCAGTGAAAATACATGTACGGACCACTATAATATATCCACAGTGAGGTACGTACTGAATACTAAATATTTATTTGGCACATACAGAGGCACAACATCTCTATCAGTCATAGCAATCGTGCACAGAATATAACCAGAGACAGTGGGGTCATGGTGACATGGAGACTGTAAGATAGAATCAGGACCAAGCATGTCTTATTTACAAAGATACAGTCACATACGGAGACTGAGGCCCACCTGCTGCCCAGAGAACCTGCTGACCTGAACAACTACTTAGAGCATCTACCATTTAGAGCATCCGTCCAGGACGCCCACCCAGCACCTACCTAGATCACACACCAAAAGAGCACCTGTCGCCCAAAGGCCACCTGCCCAAAGCACCCGCCCAGAGCACCGGCGGACCACCCTAAGAGAGCGTGTGTTTAGAGCAGGAGCATATGCGTGCAGACACATGTGTTTATGCATGTGCTCTGTGTACTAAGGATGCTCCTTGTGCAGCGTTTGGCATGACATAACCTCCTGTTCAGATGAGCTGCCGAGCGTGTCTCCATCTGCCTGTGATTTGTGCATGTTTATGATTTGCCGTGCTAACACGGTGAGCACTTCCACATGAGGAGTGCTGCTGGCGCATTTCTGAACAGGGAACACAGATTTGATGTACAAACAAAAGTAATTGGGCTATGGTAAGTTCAGTCAGAAATGTGCCTTGAAAGTTTGGGGAGATAATCATTGTTTCATTTGTTTGTGTATTAGTATGTGAGCAGGCAGTGTATGGCAGCCAGAGGAGTCTGTGCCTAACCTGCTTTGAGTACACTGGAAACAAGAATGATGGAAATTCAACAAATACAAAGAAAGAAGATTGTAGGAATAAAAATAGAAATGTGCTTCAGCAAGAGGAACTACAATTACTACAACTATTACTACTTTTATTCCTAGTCAAATACAGTACAGTACAATTGCACAGTACACAGTACTACACATAAAACTAACCCTACCTACTACTACTACTACTACTGCTACTACTACTACTACTACTACTGCTACCCCCCCATGGCTAAAAGTTATGAAATGTGTAAACTGAGCATTTGCGGTTCTTTTCCATGTTTGAAAAAAAGACAGCCCAAACGGAAGATTCTGAACAAGGGAACTTTCTGACATCACACTCGCGGAAAGGTTTCCACCCCCCGTCTGGATGTCCACCGTGTCTCTAAAAATCACGCCCAGAGAATTTGGACCGCTAATCCAAGAAACAGTGGCGTATTTGGCCACATCCCCACCCGCTGCGCTGGCCTGTCTCTGTCCTCCTCATTTGCATTCAAGCAACAACGCCCAGAATAAAGCATTTCAGAGACATTTTTATGACTCTGACTGTCTTCATGAGGGTATCTCATGCACTGAGGTTTGATTTTGAAGAAGGATTCATTTACAGTATTAGGGCCATTAAGGCGCCATATAAAAGCATCAAGAAGTACCATGTCATGGGATCTTTAATGTAACTATAGTGTCAGCATTAGACTACTTTATCCTTGATTTAAATTCCAGCATTGCAGTTATTGCTACTTCTACTCTTAATGTTGGAGATGGGATGGGGATGGGACACAATATCGTGCCACATGATCTCATGAGAGAAAATTGCCACAGGATTGTGCACATATGTGGTTAATAATCATTTTAGATTTTTTTCCTTTTGCTTACATGTGACATAAACAAAACGGGTTAATGCTGGTGAGATACACCTCTCACCTACTTTCAGAAAGCAATGCTACAATGACAGAATAACAATAAGAATTTGTTACAACTTTACAAAGACGAGTGAGACTGGAGTCTTATCCTGTCTCCATGATTCCAGAGGGCGTGATTGACGGGGTGGATTAACCAATTAGACAAAACAAACAACACAGAGGACTGAGAAACAAGAAACAATGCATATTTCTGCAGAATCAACAATCAGAGCACTAAACTGTTATTTATTTCAGGTAAAATTATTTAATTCAGGTAAAATTATATATATATATATATATATATATATATATATATATATATATATATATATATATATATATATATATTTATATATTTATTTATTTATTTATTAGGGGTGTAAAGATTAACCGTTTTGGATCGGTTATCGGTCTGTGACCTCTGCGATTATCGGCCTGTGACCTCTGTGACCTCTGCGATCTGAGTGTACCGATCAGCGGAGCCCGGATTGGTCCAAATTCACTACGAAAGGTCCGATGCACCGGATTTACGGCCAAGAATCGGTTCTCGGCTCCTGAGCGGTCTCTGTCATGGCGCAGAAGCCGCCTGTGTGTGTTTGCGTTCTTTAGCGAATGGTGGGTGGTTCACTTACCTGGGATTGAAGCTTATTGGCTGATTAACTGCCAATCATGCGAGTGGCACGGGCTGTATGCGGAAGCGAGCAATGTGTCTCGTCAGGACAGCATAGGACAGATCGCCTTGTTTGACAAGGTAGGAAGATTCGACAGAACACCAGTAAGATACGCTGTTTCCATTTATTGAGCTGTTGTTATTTGGTGCGCTACCACTATTTATGGACATGGTTCGTATGCGTGGTTAACTTTTGTGCCAGTGTTGTGTCGCGGTGATATCAGTCTGATGTTTCACTGTCAGCTTGATAGTTTCCATGGCAGCTATAGACCATAACAATTGTATGATACTAGCGTTTTTATTGTCACGGTTAGTGGATTGGGTGATTTATTTAGACAACATTCATGTATTGGCAATGTATATTTGATTTGGGCTAAAATTGACTTGGCTAATTTACTTTTGTGTGGAAAATACAATGTATAATCAGAATTGGTGCATTTCTGTATTTAGATAGGCTACTTATGATTTGTGTGTATAGAAATGTACTTCACACACACACAGATTATTTTTGTCTCAAAGGAGACTGAGGAAATGTTATAAGATGGAGAAAGTATTAGTTATTCAGTGGATTTAACATGCTAGTGTTTTCTATAACAGCCTAGTAATATCTATCTTCTTGTCAGTGATGTTACACTTTTACAGTTAATGAAACTCATGAGTGACTGAAGCACTAATTACTAACTAATTCTGATTCATTCTGATTTTTGACTTTAATAGGCAACTTGCTTGTTTTATAACGTCTTTTTTATTTTTGATATCTAACCTTATTGTTTTGTGTTGCTTGAGGGAAGGAAAGTGTTGTATTTTAAGTATGAGCAGAGTTTTGCAAACCGGATTGCCAGTTTTTCAGTGGGCCTGGTGTATTGTCTGTTGGACACTAAATAAACAAAAGGATACTATTTTGAAATTTAATTTCTGTTTCTCCCTTTTTCTTCTCAATAACTTTAAAGCACTTGGGAGTAAAGTTGTCAATTTGTATTGAATCGAAATTAACCGAACCGGATCGGATCGGATCGAATCGAATCGTACCGGATCGTTTACTAATTTTATGAATCGTCCCTGAATCCAATCGTAGCCTGTGAATCGAGATTTGAATCGAACCGTTTTGTGAGAGAAAAATTCACAACCCTAATAGATATATATATATATATATATATATATATATATATATATATATATATTAATATAGATATATATTTCTGAAAATCACAAGAATTTGATGAGATGTCTTCCACATTTGAGAGACATATGCTGCAAATTAGCAGCTGTGGTTTCATCGTCCCACGTTAGGACACAGGTTTCTTCTGGATTTGAGCAGAATGTAGAAGGGACTAGCTGGTCAGGAAAGCTCTTAATTGCTCATAAAATCAACTTTGCCACTGAGATAAAAAATTATTAAAATCAGTTAAAGCAGTAAAAAGTGAAATATCTTTACAGGAATACAATAAGAGAATGACAAAGGAGTGAGCAATGTGCTCCTTCATGTATATGCTGAATACACTATAAGCATGACTGCATCACTATCATTGCATTAAAGACTGTCCTTTGAGTGTGTACCGTTTCCATGGAAACCCCTGGCGTGTTTGAATGCTTGATTTCATAAGTATTCGCATTCGTGTGCCTTTTTACTGTGCATTAAATGACACGGCACTGAAATATGCACTGCAGGATGCACACATTATTCAAATAAGATTAAGCAGGAGGAAGGAACACACTGAGTAATTTGAATGCACTGAGAAGATGACAAACTGGCATTTCATGTGATGATGTTTGACACTATAGAGTTGTTAAATGTGATTATGAGTCCATATTGAATGTAGATATTTTGGACTTCTTAAACTCCAAATCCACCTTTATGCTCAATAGTATCAATGGTTATTTTTACCCAGCCAACCAGATTTTCATTTGATTTATATTTGAAGAGAGAGCAAATAAAGAAAAACTGCCAAACTGTTTTTTGTTACCATCTTCTACTCCTTTACTAGTCCTACCCTTTATTAGTCCCACAGTGGGGAAATTCCAGTATGTATTATTTACAATGAATATAATATTTAGTGGGTTTAATCAAGGAGGGATGGAATAATATTTTGATAGTAGTGAAATGCATTTTGGTTTTGAAAACAATGACTTTTTAACATTCCACTTATCTGTTTTGGCAAATGAACTTAGATTTCTGACAGTGCAACTCCCCCAGCTTGTGGATGGGCTCAAAGAGAACACTGTTTTAGGAGTCTTTCGGGTTGAACTGTAAGCAAGTTTTAACTTTTGTGGTGGATACGCCATATACTTGTCTACATGGAGATGGAGAGTATTACTGTGCCTTTAATGTGCAGCATATGTATCAATAAACTTTTTAATCTCCATGGAGACAGCAGATGACACCACCAGACCAAATTACAGGTCAGATCTGTGAAGAGGCAGGTCATCTATTCTTACTGATGTAAGAATAAATGTTTTTCAAGATATTTTCTAGTGAGGTTAGGGTTAAACCCCTATAAATTAATGAATGCAAGAAAAATGACATGCTGTGGAACATTACAACAACAATAACATCGCCATGGAGACAGGCAGGTGATGGATCCTTCATCAGAAAAAGACAAATAATCTGTATTTTTTCAAAGTCTCTCAATTCTCAATTCTTTCAAATTCTCTTTAACAGTTATGAAAAAGTTTTAAGGAATCATGTTGTAAGATATTTGTAAATAACAGTCATGGGCTTTGCTAATGAGCTTTTTGTACAAAATCCTGTCAGAGATTTGAATACACTGTAATTTTTGGATCTAGTTAGTGCTTAAATGGTCACTTAAGAGCACTTGTTCTGAGCAGAGGTGCTTAACAAAATCATTTTAGTGTCACTCCATTTGTCAAGGGTACATTTGCGCAGGGTTAGTTTTATTAATTAATTACAGGTTTGGGCCAACTAACGCTCACTTTCATCAACCACAAAGCAGTGGCATGACAAGGCTGCAATTGCACATTCAGGAGAAGAAGAAAAAACTCCAGGGGCAAAGAACATATAATTTGGTTGTGGGTTGCTGTGCGGCATGCCCTGGCGTGGTGGGGGATGTGGATAATGAAAGGTTGGCTGACCAGAGTAGCCCAGGTCTGGTTTTCCTCAGGCCTGTGCTAATAAAGTTAATCAACTGCACTGCACTAATCAGCTATACTCTAACAACCAGCCTTCAAAGCTAACAGCCACTGAAACCAAAAAGGCTATTTCCTCTTAAAACTACTTTTAAAATGCTGACATCCTTGAAAACATTTTAAGATATGTTTACAAAAGTGCAAAGTGTGTTCTAACCGTAAAGCAGCCTATTTATGCCATCTTTACTTTTAAAAGTGTTTAATCATGTCATAATATTGTAGTCTCCATTATTTTGTTTAATTTACGCATATTTCAAGAATCTGGAATATGTTGTTTGTTATTAATTTCTCTCCAATTGTTTTTATGTTGCACACTGTAATCGATGATGCTCCTTCCTGTTTTTAAAGTCTATACAACACCTGGAAAAGACACTGGAATTGCATTTTTTGCTTTGGTCAGTTGAATTGTCTTCAATTTAGAATCTTTCACAATAGCTACCAGTGTTTTAGCTTCATACAAAGGGCTTCCTTCTTCAATAAACCAGCAGATGCAGTCCAAGCGCCCTCTATTGATGTTTTATTTTTACTCAACTTTGTGTTTCTAGGCAACATTTTGAGGACATCTGACCATTCAAAAGACATAACGTTATGTTTTTATTGTTAATTGTTACGGCAACAGTGCTAATTTTTCAACATTCTGAAAACCATGGATAGACAAATTCCATGCCAACTTTGACTTTAAAGAATTTCCAAAGCATGTGCATTACTTTACCCAGATTATACTACCACCTAGAAACTACTGCCTAGAAATACCAAGGCTAAGGTGAACAATGTAGTTAAAAAGCCTGCAAATGTGCAATAAAAAACCTTGGTGCTACAATAATATGACTAAAACAAGAAAAAAATGTTGGAATAGGCTTGTATTTCATCCCTCTTCATCTGTTTTGCCATATTACCTGATATGTACAATTGCAACTAACATGTTTTTGAACAAATTGCATTTCAGTTCTCTAAAAATTGTAATAATTATTCATCACAAATCGATTCAGTGTAAACCAGAAGACCAATCCATTGCCGTATTTGTTTAGCTAACACTATTGTTGTAATGAGATGTCATTCTGCATGGCTAAGCAGAGTAACATTTATTTCGTGCCTCTGGGTTCCCTGTCATGGTAGACTGCCTTTCACCAGTACTTACTACTGTACTGTGTAGTAGCTCAATAATTTTCTTGCTCAGCTTAAGTCAGCGTAGCCGTATGAAAAATGCCAAAGGTAGGTTAGGTCAGGAGTGTGAGTTATATGTTTGCATGTGCACGTGCATGTGAATAATGTGCACGTGCATGTGAATATGTTTGCAAGTGCAAGAGAGGAAGAAGAGGAGGGAGAAAGAGGAGGAAGGAGAGAGGCCAAAGCAGAGGTTACAAAGCAGCAGCGGCAGAGTGGTGAGCCTTTTGTCCTTCCATGTCACAGGTCAAAACTACTGTTAACTCTGTATTTTCAGCTGTTTTCAATGGTAAACCAAAAGTAAGGAAAAACTAGAAAATAGGTAACTTAAATAGATAAATATATGTCCATAAAATTAAAATTAAAACTGATGAAGTCTTTGTGTCACATCATTAGAGAAACACTGTTCTTTAGTAATCTAACAGCAGTCCTGTCAATTACAATACTACAATTGCAATTCAAATAAAAAAGATAAAAATGCAAAAGATTTAAATAAAATGAAGTCAAATTTAAGTAATGTACAGTACCCAGCGTGTCTATGCTCATCTCATACAATAGTTCATTATGAGGCTGACCCACCTACACAAGTCTTTCCATCGCTGTGCAGGACAAACTTCATGTGGCACGAGCACTTGGGCCCGTGGTCCGTCTCCTCACAGATGTGCTGACATCCTCCATTTCCATAGTTACACGTCACTAACAAAAGGACAAATATAGATTCAGGAGTTAGAACAGTGAGAAACAGTGGGGCTGAAATGCCGCTAAGGTCCTCACACTCAATTCAAGCAACTAGTAATGGGCTTCAAGAAGACACTCTGCTAAATAGACATAAGACATAAACAGTGTCATTCTGATTCAAGTATTTGGGATGTCAAGGTTACAAAAGTCAAATTATACACTTTTTTGTGTGTTTTATTTATGTATTTTGTATATTTAAGTAATCTTGTATCGACCTCCTCTTGAGCTTTGTTTACTTTAACTCTTGTTTTTCATGTTTTTAATGACTTGTTTGAATCATTTTTGTTATAATTTCACTATGTCTGTAAATA
Organism: Paratrypauchen microcephalus; assembly: GCA_036785185.1. Lineage (NCBI taxonomy): Eukaryota > Metazoa > Chordata > Actinopteri > Gobiiformes > Gobiidae > Paratrypauchen > Paratrypauchen microcephalus. The sequence continues at coordinate 8,547,628 of JAVJIX010000016.1, read as the reverse complement.
GCAGAGCTGCTAAATAGTCTTTCCAACAGACTTCACTCCATACTTTTGAGGGAGATAGAGATCTAATCCAGAAAAGTAAAAAACAAAACAAAACATGAAAGTCACGACATAGGAGGCTCCCATACCTGCTGTGGTGCCAAGACCATTGCACACATTACTATAGGTGCTATACATCCCATTTTGTGTTTAATTAAAGACCTGGTGTGTCTGATGGCTTAAATACAAAGTGGTTCAAAGAATAAATTGGAAAACAGTCAGCAAAATTATATAATTCCAGGCTCCTTGCCATACCAGTAACACATTTTATCTAAACTGAAAACCTTTTTAGAAAGTATACCCCAGAGCCTAAGGTAATTTACATGTAATTAAAATGGTGAAATCATGCAATACAATTCGTCTACAGTTTGTATTTTGAATGTATTCAGTGTATATTTGCTCTGTGCCTTGGTAACATAATTTGAATTTGTATTTTAATGCAGTATCAACAGATCAGCTATGCTCTTTTTTACTATACTTTCATATATTTTAAGCAACAACCTATGTGTCTCGCCCCATGACAACCTCAGCCATTTTGTGTGTGAAATTCTTGCTCCACTTTTCCAGGTGACCCAAATAAAATTCTGCCCACCCATCCTTCTTAACCTGCATTTACTATTACACCATAATCAACAACTTTGTGGTTTAAATCAATGCAAACAGACATCTAAGGCCTCTCATCTTCTCATATTATAATCCTAAAACCTGCTCGTTCAAGTGTGCATCTGATAATCTGTGAGTGATGAAAGACGGATGCAAAGGGGGCGACGGTGGTTTTAACCTTAACACTTTGCAAAAATGAGAACTTCGCACTTCAATCTCTTCAGACGGGTGCGTTGGAGGCGAGGGAGCAAACCCAGAACACACAAGGAGAAAACAATCCCGCACTCCGTCTTACTTGCAAAATGAAAAAGTTTATTAAGACATGCAACGTTTCGGCCCTAGGCCTTCATCAGGCAAAAACCTTAAACCTTAACACTTTGACCACACCTGTGATGACAGAGGGAATGCTATAAACACCATTCTGTGTGCTCCCTACCACCCCCACAGGACTCTGGCCTTTTACTGGGCTCTAACTGTGATGTCAATACTACACACAATACTAATCATTACCCAGAATAGTATTGAAACGAGATACTCGTTTAAAGTATTGATACTAAGAAAGGGTGGTGTTGATCTAAAGTAGTATTATTTTGTTATTCTCATGTTATTCCGGTCACATGACTTTCTACCACATGACCCCATTAGATTTTAAACCCACCAGCTGGAGTTTTCTGGTCATTGCTCTGATGAAGACAAAATGCATTGGCTGTGCATCCTGTAAATAAAAAAATGCCTCTAAAAATGCCTCAGATCTTTGTTTGAATGCCGTACACACATCTTTTTGGTAAGACTGGTAAGTTCATCTTATTCTTTTTTTAAATATCTTTTGGCCATATCAAGGAGAGCACCTGTAGATTGCTCTCTTGACCCACTAATGTACTAATTTCTATTATTTTGAGTTGGAAATTATATTGTCTAAAAAGAGCATGTTAATTATAATTTTGGTAATGGAATTGGTATATATAAGTATCCAGTCTAAAACTGTATAGTGAATATAATTTTATTCAATCAAGATTCAGTCCTTGTGGTTTGGAGCAGAGTTCAGACTTTGTTGTCCACAGATTTAGCCTAAATAACGTGGCGTGGTGTTGTCATATGTTTATATCCATGGAGATATACATGCTTAATGTGAAACTGAGGAACACTCTAGGCAAAGGAATAACAGACAAGCAGGTGGCAGACCCTCCACCAGAAAAGTTACATATTTTACACTTTAATGGCAAGTCTTGTTGATTATGTTCAGCAAACCAATTTTGAAAGCATTTTTATTTGTTAGATTGTTAAATAAGACAGAATAAAATACAATTGAAACTCCTAGTTCATATAAAGGCATTTTTTTACCATATAGGTCAGGCCTAATTTAGGGTTTTTCTTAATATTAAATAGAGTTTGAATCTTAGTATTGTGACAACAGTAGTCCACGACATCCTGTCTGCTCTGTACCATCCGTTTTCCTGGGCTGTCACAGAAACACTAAAGAATAACACATCTCAGTCCTTATCCAAACACCACACACATCCCCCGTCAGGCCAGCCCCAGCTCCGACAGGGGGATCGCAGTCGCTCGGCAACAGGAAGCATGCCCTGTCCATCACTGCGCTCCCCTCTGGATCACCCCCGACCCACACGGCACAGAGCAAGGGGGAAATGGTGAGGTCTGAGGCGATAAACATGTTTTAGAGGACATTTACTGGAATTATGTAAGGTAAGGTAGTGGTAAAGAGCTGTGATAAAGTGAAATATGCCACCGTTTGCCAACTCAACTCTATTCTAATTTTATTAATTGGCCAGTACTGATTTTTTCTAACAATGGAAACAATAATGTAGATTAAAGATACACAAGATGTGATGAAATTAAGAAGATTTAGTTGATTTTTTTTTGGAAGAGACTAAATTCTAAATCGTTACCTGGATGAAACCGTATGAAATCAGAGCTATGTAAATCAGCAATCAATGAGGCATTTAAGTCTAAACCAGGTCTAAACCAAGACCAGCTAAAGGCGAGACTAAAGCACAAATAGTCTAGAAGATCTGAACCAAGACTAAACCAAGTCCAAGCCAGAATTATAATTCAGGACTAAACCAGAGCTGAAAATACTCTAAACCAGGATCAACAAAGCTCAAGTTAATCAGCATTTAATTGGATCTGACCACGACTCAAACAGCAACAATAAGTGATTGAAATGTAAATTTGAAGACCATGAAATACATGAAGTACCAGTACACTGAGTTGCTCATGCTCTTTCTACACTGGCACGTTTATGTAGAGAGTATCTGAAAGAGACCATAGCCTACTTTAAACCTGTTGAAAGCCATTTGTGTAGCTATTCATTATTCATCAGGTCAGGCACGAGCACCTTTTCACGAGGCGCCAAGAAATCCTTCCTGCAATGAGGTTTTCCTTGTTCCCTTTCTCCAATCTCTCCGCTCTCTTCTTCTCCTCTTACTCTCCTCCTCTTCTGCCCTCACTCCCCGCTCTTCTCTCTCTTTTTCCCTCTCATTCACTCAGTTCCACTACTTCCACGTTTCTCTTCCTTAAAGGTCCTATATTTCACAAAATATATTATATCTATCTGTGCTGCTTTCCTCTCTCTACCACTCATTCCCATTCTCCTCCATCCTCTTTTTTCCACCTTATTAGCTCTCTACTCCTCTCTGAGCACCCCCTCTTTGCACTGCAAAAGGTAAAATCTTGCCAAGTTAAAACTACTTGAATTAAGAAAAAAATGATTCAAGTAGTTTTGAGTATAATTTTGAGTAGTACAATTACCTACCAACAGAACAAGCCTTTTCATACTTAAAGTAAATCTTGATACACTAAAGATTTAAAAAAAAGATCTTTGCATTTCAAGAGCCCATATTACACAATTGTCTGATCTATGTTATAATGTTGTTTCCTCATCACAGACATACCTACAGTTTTGTCTTGTTCATTCACACTTGTTTAACACACTAACCCTTGCATATTTAAGCCAAGTTCTCAAACTCGTGATGTCATGTAATGCTCCACTGTGTTTTTAAACTCCATAAACCTTCACTAAAATCATTTGTACAATTTCAGTTCAGCCAATCTCTCCTGAACTAAAGGTAAAACACTACAACTACATGACATCAAAAGGTGGAATATATCATTTTGAATTTTGGAGATGTAATAATAAAGGGGATACTGAAACATGTGTGAATGAAACAAAACACAACTGCAGGTGTGTTTCTGAGGAGGTAACAATACTCTGACACGGCTTAAAGCTCGCAAGAACAAGAATTAATTTTGCGTAATATAGGACCTCTAAAATAAATTTGGTCTGAATCAAGAAGAAAATACGTATTCCATTGCTAGATAATTTGACTTGTATTAATTTGACTTCAGTACATTTTCACTTTTTGCAGTGTACCTTTATCTCACTGTGTTTCCTTCCTCCACTCCCCCTCTCCTTCCCTCTCTCCCTAACACACAGGGGAATCAAAGAGCTGTCTCCTGGCTGGGGGGACTCACATTTGCAGTCCTTCATGTTCCGGGTGAGCTGGAATCCAGGTCGGCACTCGCAGGAAATGCCGCCCTTCTGCGTCTCTCGGCAAATGTGCGCGCAGCCATGGTTCTTGTCCATGCACGTGGGGCCCTCCTTTGAGCCATCTATGACACAGACACAATCCACACATCAGTACACATCTGAATAATGCAATGATACATGCAGAAAATGGTGGTGGGTGATAATGACATAGATTAAAGGGGGTTTACATGATTTATAAGTTCCTATATTACACACAATTAATTCTTGTGAGATTTAAGCCATGTTATAATACAGTAAATGCAGTATACCTGGAGTTGTGTTTTATTTCATTCACACATGTTGGAGTAAGCTCAAAATGCTCTGTTCCACCTTATGATGTCATGTAATGGTTTGTTTTCAAGTTTAAGCTTTTGTTCAGCAGAGATTGGCAATTCCAGGGCTGAAATTATCCAAATGATTCTAGTGAATGTGTATAGAGTTTAAATACACTGTGGAAAACCTCATGGAAGTGTTTTCTGTTTGAGAGAAGAATATGAAGGATTTTTATCTATTTTTTAAATGCGTGAATGAAACAAAACACAACTCCAGGTATGTTTTTGATGAGGAAGCATTGTAACATATGGATAATTTCAGATCTGGAATTGCCAGTCTCTACTGAACAAAAGGTAAAAGGAACTGTTAACTTGAAAACTATCGCTTCATGACATCACAAGGTGGAACAGAGCATTTTGACCTTTGGAGATGTAAACAGACTAATAATAAAGGATTACTCAAACATGTGTGAATGAATCAAAACAAAACTCCAGGTATGTCTTTGTGGAGGTAACAACATTGTAACATGGCTTAAAGCTCACAAGAGTTACTTTGTCTGATATAGAAACTTTAATATAATAAAGTAAAATTAAGTATTATTATTATTTTTATAAATTATTACCATTAAAATAATGTTTTACCGATATGTTTTGTTCTAGGTAAGATATTGTAAAAACAGCTGTTATGGTCCAATTGAAAATACTGTCTGCCACAATATATATTCTGCAATTATAAGTAACCTTCTTGCAATCCGGAAATATATTGAATGCATCTTATTGTTGTTTGGGAGGAAGGGAAAGGTATGTCACTTATCTTTACATAATGCTTCATGAGCAAAAGGAAGATTTTAGGATCTATTTTACCATGATTTCTTTTAAAGGTCCTGTATTACACAAAATTCACTCTTCTGAGCTTTTAGCCATGTTATAATGCGGTGATGCTCATGTTAATGCTCACCAAAAACATCCCTGGAGTTGTGTTTTATTTCATTCACACATGGGCTTGTGTGTTAAACATGTGTGAATAAATAAAACACACACACACACCACTCCAGGTATGTTTATGATCAGGAAACAACATTATAACAAAGATCAGAAGTAGAATAGCAGAATATAGGCCCTTTGAAACTGTGAAACAAATCTAAAAAATACATCTGCATCAAGGTTAGAAATCATCAAAATTGCAAAACAAAAAATGCTAACATCAAAAATCCCCAGTGCTGAGGTTTGAGAGTGTGCAAGGACATGTCTGAATAAAAATGTGGAAGTAGAGGATTAAACCACAGCAGGAGACAATATAAGAACTGTCATTTTAATTGAAGGTAATCCCCATAAAGAGGGGAAAGGGAAAAGGAAGCTGGTGCACAGCCAAGTGAGTTCAAAAGGTATGCAATAAAAGCAGTTTACATAGAGTCTTAATGCCTGACTATTAAGAAGCCTGACAGAGCAGATCAGCATGCCTAGATATGGCACGAATCATTACGTAGTGATAGTGGTAAGCACCCACCTCACTGTAATTATGGTTGTTTCTTCTATCAACCTAAACACGCACAGTAGGCTCATTTTTAGTTAGGTACTCAAGTCTACACTATAAAGCTAGCTCAAGATATGGAGAAGTGTTGCCCCGGTAATATAATTAAGTACAATTTTTTTCTAGTAATATTTTAATGTTATTTGAGGGGTCACTTGTTTAGACTTAGACAGACTTTATTGATCCACAAGGGAAATTACTTGGACACAGTAGGTCACACATCACATTAAATTACAAAAACAATGAGTAAAAAAATATAAAAATTGGTAATGAACTTCTAAATAAGTAGCAATAAAAAATAGCAAGAGATTGGTATCAATAATAATAATATAATGTATGTACAGTAAGTAAAAAACAAATATCGTAATATAAATACAGTATATCACAGTTATATACAAGCGGTTTTAAAGAAACAGGTATAAGGGTGAGTTGTTGTGCAGTTGTAGGGAGTATTATAGTATGAGTGTAGTCCTGTATCTGTCACTGTTTGAATGGAGCTGTAAGAGCCTGTTGGAGAATGAGTTCTTCTGTCCCTCTATACTTTGGTGCAGTGGGTGAGCAGGAGTGTCCATGATGGAGAGCAGTTTGTCCAGAATGTTCTCCTGTCCCCTCACGTGATCAGCTTTACAAATCAGTTTGTCAATCCGCCCAATGTCCCTTTTATTGGTGCTGCTCCCCCAACAAACCACCATGAAGTACAGGGTGCTGGCCACCACAAACTGGTAGAAGATCTCCAGACACTAACTGCACACATTGAAAGACCTGAGCTTTCTCAGGAAGTAGAGTCTGCTCATGCCCTTCTTGTAGACAGCATTAAAGTTGTTCACATGGATGCCAAGGTACTTGTAGCAGTCCACTATTTCCATGTCATGGCCTGGAATGGTGAGACCCTCCACTGGTGTTCTCTTTCTCCTGAAGTCAATCACCAGTTCCTTGGTCTTGTCAACGTTCAGGAGCAGATGGTTTGCCTGGGACCACTCCACATAATTTGTAATCAGTGTCCTGTACTCCAGCTCCTCCTGTCCATCCCTGATACACCCTACCACCACAGAGTCATCGGGGAACTGCAGACGGCAGGACCTGGAGCTGTACTGGAAATCAAGAGGTGTACAGAGTGAACAGGAACGGAGTCAGGACTGTACCCTGGGGGACTCCCACATTACTGATCACAGTATCAGACAGGGTGGTCCCCAGTTGCACGTACTGAGGCCTGCCTAACAGGTAGTCAGTAATCCAGGAGACAATGGAGGAGCTGACACCCTGAGCAGCTTCTCACTCACCAGAAAGGGCTGGATTGTGTTAATAATAATAATAATAATAATAATACATTTTACTTATAAAGCGCTTTTCAAGACACTCAAAGACGCTGTACAAGAGGTAAAATCAGTAATAAAACAAGTAACAAAACAATAAACAATATCCTCACAGAGCCCTTAAAGGGATATGCCACCCCCAGGTCAAACTTGGGCATCTCTCCACAGTCCAGAGACTAAAATAAGTGGTGGAAAGCGTTTTCCTGGTCACCCAGCCATTGTCCGAGTCTGTCAGCACTGACCGCCGCGGTATCTGCAGTTACTCCGCGTTAGACTGGAGTCTAACGGCGCCAGAGAAAGATTTCGGCCAAAAGGAATTAATTTGCTCGATGCGTTTCCCAATTACTTTCTGTGTAGTGCGCATTCATATCGAGTGCAAATAAATATGCAAATCAACACGGAGAGCTTGACTTGGTCATTTTGGGTGGGAACTATTTTTCAGTGCGGAAAAAGAAAGCCGATGCACGCAGCACGCTGCCAGGGGAATCCCTGTTACGCACCAGGAAGAGAGTTCCCCTGTTGCGCAGCGTGCTCTGTGCTTCGGCTTTCTTTTTCCGCACTGAAAAATAGTTCCCACCCAAAATGACCAAGTCAAGCTCTCTCTGTTGATTTGCACATTTATTTGCACTCGATATGAATGCGCACTACACAGAAAGTAATTGGGAAACGCATCGAGCAAATTAATTCCTTTTGGCCGAAATCTTTCTCTGGCGCCGTTAGACTCCAGTCTAACGCGGAGTAGCTGCAGATACCGCGGCGGTCAGTGCTGACAGACTCAGTGCTGACGTTTTCCTGGGTGACCAGGAAAACGCTTTCCACCACTTATTTTAGTCTCTGGACTGTGGGGAGATGCCCAAGTTTGACCTGGGGGTGGCATATCCCTTTAACACTATCCATGTGAGAGTGAGCCCACTGCAGAAGATAGATTAAAGCATCATCCACACTAATGTGGGCCTGATAGGCAAATTGTAGAGGGTCCAGGGATGCTGCCACCAGGGGTCTGATCTGAGCCAGAACAAGTCTCTCAAATACTTTCATGACATGAGACGTCAAAGCAACTGGTCTGAAGTCATTAAATCCAGATGGGATAGGGAAAGTATCAATAGAGTGAACATGTGTCTTATATATCACAGTAAATACTGTGTGAATGCTTTGACTTGAATGTTCCACAGTACGGCATTCAACTTAGCAATCTCCTTAGAGACAAGAAGGTGTTTTTAAATGTTTTTTTTTTTTCTCAGCAACAAACACATGAACAAATATAACATAGTCAGGTTTAATGCCATGCTGTGGAATATTCCAGAAAAAGCAAAGCCATATCCATAACAAAAGCAGATTGGAGACCGTAACAATTGTTCTTTCATCTCATGTGCATATAAGATATCGACACGGCCTTTTGTTCATTTAATTAGTGAGCCAGACAGGCCACAGACAGGCTAAACCCAAGTGATTAACACGAGGGCTAAATCTGGCCCAGATCATCCCACTGATTATCATGTACATAGAGTTGGGCTCAGGCAGCAAGTCACCAAAGTAATATATAGCCAATGTGTCTGTTTAAAAGGTTCACTAAACATGACATGAATGTCCCCTGTCTACAGTCTACATCTGGACATCACATATTTTTATCATTGCAATATATAGTTTATTATACTATTGTATAATCTTACCTTTCCCAAATAGCAAAACTGCATGATAATATTAAAGAACAACTGTTATTTTGTGTTTGCATTGTATAAACTTAAGTTGTATAAGTTGTTTTTGTCTTTGTGGTATCAAGCCTCTTCCTTAATATTCCAATCATGGACAAAAATCCTTGTCAAAGTCTCATCTCATCAGATCTCAGAAGCTAAGCAGGGCTGGGCCTGGTTAGTTCAGTTTTTTTCTTTAAAAAAAAACACCTCAAGATGTCATAGTATTGATGTCTAAACATGGCCACTTAGCTGTAATGCAGCTAAAAATACTTCAGAATGATTCTTGTTAAGAAAGCCAACGCCAATAAATGATGGCATGATGGAAATTGTGCAAATAGTTACATCATTAACATTCTTTGTACAACCAATCTCTTCAAATCAGTACGTTCCACTGCTGTAATAATGACTTTGAGGCTGATATTTGACTTGTGCTGTGAAGCTTCGGACCAGAGCCACCCTCATTAAAAACACATTTTTCTCAATTTTTCTTGTGCAACAGTCGAAGCGGGCGAACGAGGAGACGGCTCTATTAATGTCTCATCACACCTGCCATGGCACCCAAGGGTGTTTAGAGGTCTGAGCCTCTTAATTAGCACACCGTTTTTAGCTATAGATTTGGGGATTTGCATAAAATGTGTTAGCAAGGAGATGTCACTGTATTAGAACCAACATTAGGCCTGCACACTGTGAGAAACAAGACAATATGTTTCCAGTAATTTATTTTTTTAAGGGATTCCAAGTCAAATTGTTAAAATATAATCTTAAACATATTAAAATAAGGCAAAATTATCATGTTGATCTTAATGCATAACTTCATTTTAGGCTTAACACATATCAAAGACCTGCCAATTAAAAATACCCAAGCTTACTGCTGACAATTAGAAATAAATGATTTATGATGAAACCCGACTATATTGTCCATAACCTTGAAACGTGTACCTGCCTTGAGAAAAGCTTTGAGAGAAGTCCAAGCAGCTGCATTCATGATTTATTTCTGTACATTAAGTTGCCATCATAACGCCTTTAATTACACTCTCTTGTTTTCCAGACACCACTGCCAAACCACATGGTGCATTTTTCTGTTTCACTGATGTCAGAGCAAAGTGTCATGACAACTACAGTGTTTCCATCAGCCTCAGCTGTGCCCACAAGTGTCACACTACCAGCCAGGTCTGTGCGCTTTATGTATGCGTATTGCCTTTAGATCCAGACTGACTTTAGATCCAGACTTTCTTTTTTCATAGTGGGATATTAGTCGTGTCTCAAGCCAGAACCACACATGACTGTGCCAGTGCCACATGTGAAACAAAGGTCACCAAACATTTAGAATAAAATGACATTTCTCTCACCTCAGAGTTTAGTGATTCATGCATTGGTTCTGCAGAAATCTGCAATGATTTTCACTTCCTTGTGATTCCTGTTTTCCTGTCTTCCTCATAAGCAGCCATATTTCTGTTGATATTTTTTTGTTTAGTTTATTGGTTTTATTTATTAATTGCAATTTTGTTTTTGCTTTTCATTTGGTTTAAATGGTTTATTGTCTTAGGACTAGTGAGATAAAACTGGGCATTTATTCCTTTTGTTATCTTTTATTGTTATGTCTCTCTGTGTAGCAATTTGAAAACTGTGTGTTAAGAAAAAGAAAACCAATATTTTTATCACACACTTTTACATAAATTAAACAGTGGAAACCAGTTTGAGCCAAAGAATAATTTGAAGGGAAAAATGGATAAAACAGTACAGTATGTACAGAGGAGCAGTGAATGCTCGTCTCAGCAGCTGATCCCCCTCTGTTAGTGGTGTTACCTACAGTGTATACTTCTACAATCATTATTGCATAATACATGGTTTGTAACATTAAAGGGCCCATATGACACTATTTTCTGATGTTATAATGTTGTTTCCTCATCAAAAACAAACCTGGAGCTGTGTTTTGTTTCATTCACACATGTTTAACACACAAACCCTGCATATTCAGGCTGAGTTCTTCTCTCAAATGGAAAACACTCTGTTCCACCTGATGTCATGTGATAATACAGGAAATGCTCCACTGTGTTTATAAACTCCAGACACCTTCACTAGACTCTTATTTTAGCCCTGGGTTTGCTTATATCTACTGAACTAGAGATAGTTATCTGTTAACTTGAAAACTACCACTACATGACATCAAAAGGTGGAAAAGAGCATTTTGAGCTTTGGAGATGTAGACATACTAAAAAAAACTGTATGTTTTTGATAAGATATCAACATTCAAACATGGTTTAACGCTCACAAGAATCCATTTTCTGTAATATACGACCTTTAAACGACCTTCTACTTCTAGCTTTAGAATACATAGAGACATTCTAGTTTTGTGTCTGGCTTATTAACTAGAACATTGGTTCAGTTCTCACCTTTGGGTTAGACATTTCGCAACAATTACTTTACAAGTTCTTTGGGAAGCCCACAGATTTAGTTAGGCGCCACAAAGGCACTATATTCAGCTTTTACAGTTGTAATGAAATGTTTTAAACTTTAAAATCCATGCATTTTTGGGAGTTAAATCCTTCCTTTTATTATAATGGGTCAGCCTCTTGTTTATCTCAGTGTTGTTGTTTTTTGCATGGGATTTTTCAATTTATTGCTAAAAAACTTGCTTGTCTCCACTGAGATATAATTTTGTTTAATATGAAGCATTGCTGCCATGGCATCTCCATGGAAACCAGCAGGTTGAAAAGTTACATAGTACACATTTAAATACATTTGTAACTCAAATGAAACAGCATCACTTTAAAATTGCCCAGTGACAGACATATGGGACCACTAACTGCAATGACCTTCCGTCTGAACGGCAGTGAAGACTTCGAACATGCACAGCGACTTGAGCTGTGTGAAGGATTGGAGAGGAAATATGCAGAGCAGTGCTGCAGTGAAGTGACCATGAATGAAAATCAACACGGAGCACCACTTTCAAGTAGAAGCACTCACACAGATTTGAGGAAAAAAGAAATTCATCCAACCATTTCCTCAGAAACAGACATCTCCACTTAAGAATGGATTGAGTTTCCAGCTAGTATACCCCAGCGGGGCTGAGATCACTTACTATGGCTTTATTATGCGTTCCCCAAATTCACGGCGCTACCCCTACACTCCAATGCAACGGGATCATCCATCAATTGCATGTCGGGGAAAGAAACGAAACCTATAGACCTCGTTGTGAGTCTCAACGGACCAATAAAAGCCAAGCGTGTTGACACAATGACCCTTTCACTGTAGGGGTATATGAGCAGCTAGCGAGGCAGTTTCCTTCAATGGTAGCCAAGATTATTTATTTTTTATTTTTTTGTAATTTGCGAGCAATGAGAAACAGAAAGAAAAACATCCTTTGGACAGGAGGTGCCAAGAGAGAAATGACAAAATTTAAATCATTTTGGCTTTGTGAAAATGCTGACTCATAGAAAAGGTAGGCTGCAGTGGGTTCAATTGACCTGTTATACAAGAGTGGTATTATTGTAACATATTGGTCTTGTCATGATACTGATATTCAAAAAAGGCTCAATACTCATTATTATACTGGAATTATGATAAAAACCACCATTATTCAGACATTAGAAAGTAACAGAATAAATAATAGTAGTTCTTTACATGATCTTATTCTCATACATCAAGACCATTCTAAAACTATTCAGGATGGAAATATTGAATTTGATGTGAAATGGTGTGATTTTTCAGTTTCTACACCAGTTTTAGTATTGATCAGTATGGAGTAACTATATAGTTTGGTTAACTTGATTTGCATCTGCTTTCCAAATTAAAACATTAAACATATCTATCTACATGGAGACAAGCAGGTGACACGCTGGGCCAAGTTACATGTCAGATCTGTGAAGAGGAGACCCTGCTCAAAGTAAGGATATATGATTTTCAAGGTATTTTAGAGCAATGAAACACCTGTAATTGAACAAATGTATTATAAATGAAATCCAATTCTGTGCAAAATTCCAAAGTAATGTAGACAAACAAGTCACACTTACTTTTAATGTCCTTAGTCAGTCCTTCAACATTTTAAGCTACTCTACCCACTTTCCCCAATAAAACATAACTCCGCACATAGAAGCTAATAAAAATCGTTCACAAAGCGGCGCGGAGCTGGACAGGAAATAAGAAGCAGTCTTTGAGGAGGAGGAGGAGAAGGAGAGGGGAGGAGGAGGGGGTCTTTTCAAACCGACACAGAGCCCCGACATTGACAGGCGTCGTCTGAACAACAGCAGTTGCGGTGAAGAAAAAAGGAACACGGCAATTAACCAAGAAAACATGTGGGAGTGTTTGAGTGCACACAGTAGCCACAAGTGTGAGTACAGCCCAGCCCGCTCCCCAAATCTGCAGCAGAAACAGCGCAGAGCCTCTGTGTCCCATTACAAACACTATTAGGCTAAAGATCACAGCCCAATGCTCAGGGCAAGTCCCGCAGCACAAATAAAACATTGTTTAAACAAAAATGGTTACAGTAGAGCCAAACTAAATGCCATTATCAAGTCCACGGAATAAAAGTGGTTGAAGAGGGTTAATACAGGGCATGCATGAGAGGGTAGTGATGGGCCGAGGAAGAAAATAGTAATTTTATTGGAATAATTTCAAAACATATTATCTGTTCTGATTCTGTTGTAGGGTTGGGAATTGCAGGGTCGCTTACGATTCAATACAATACACTATACATGGCTTGCGATACGATCACATCCCAATTCTGCAGTATTGTAAGATACTACCAAAAGTACTAAATTCAGCCACAAGGGGTCACTAAGCAATAGTTTTGTTGAATCTGTAGTAGTTCTTTGGATACAGCATTTACCCACATACAAAGATACCCCATAGTGAAATCCAGATGTGTTCTTTATATTATACCATTGCAAGATAGGGCCAGTGAAGTCTATGCTTTATACATAATTCTACTCTTCCCTGCTGGTTTAATGGTAACAAGCAATCAATTTTCAATTCAAGTTTTTATTTTTGAAAAATGGCTACATGGCATTTTTAACCCTACATATATGACTCACAGAAACAACTGCATTATTTTTGAACTGGTTACTCTCTTGTTGGTGGGCACTGTGCCACTCTCACCCTGTTGTACCTTTTGGGACTTTTATCAGACACATTTGGTAATTTTCCTTTCCAATGAGGATTCCAAACCAGAAGATTTCAGCCTTCACAATCCATTTCCCGACACCACCACAACATCTGTATCCAAGCACAGAGGCTGCACAGGAGCTGCAGGCTGTCTGTAAAACTGCCCAAAAGCCACAAGGAAAAACAAACAACTGTAAACTGTGCACGGCGGGTAACAAGTCTTTACCAACCAACTGACGAACTCCGCACTATACACAATTAAAGTGCAAATGACAGGTTAGACTGTTTATTTCACTAAAACATACTCAGCATCACTATTTTAAAGACTTTACTTGAGTTCACTACTTTGGGGAAGTTCATAATTGTACTTCCTGGTTGAACATGGGCACCAATTATGATAAACGTAGAGGTAATTTGATAGCTGTTACCTGGCAACCATAATGTTACTAAGGGCCAAAACCATAATAGCCATGATTAGACTAATAAAAATAGATGACAACACCTAAAATCAGAAAAATGTGTGTATAAACTGTCCCAACATTTCCAGGATTTTTTTGCGTTGCTGACATAGGTAGGTACTTCCTGTATTTTTGTCCTTTTCTTTTAAACCTTTTCACTTGACTGATGTAAAAGTATGATGAATATTTACCACTTGTACTATCCCACCATACCAAGTAGAAATTCTGAAAATATAAAAACCTGTCACAATGCACATTAAAGGTCATATTATACAGAACTGATTCTTGTGAGGTTGAAGCCACGTATAATGGCGTTATCTCATCAAAAGCAGAGATGTGGTTATTAGTACGCCTACATCTTCACAGCTCAAAATGCTCTATTCCACCTTGTGATGTCATGAAGCAGTAGTTTTCAGGTTAACAGTTACCTTTAGTTAGTTACTGTTAGTTCAGATTGGCAATTCCAGAGCTGAAATTATTCAAATTATTCTTGTCAAGGTGTATGGAATTTTAAAACACTGTGGAGCACTTAATGTGTTACCACATGACATCACGAGGTGGAACGGACTGTTTTCTGTTTGAAAGAAGAACTCAGCCTTTGTGTGTTGAATGTGTGAATGAAACAAAACAAAACTCCACTGTTTTTGATGAGGAAACAACATTATAACATATATCAGTAAAAATCGCAATATAGGCCCTTTAACATTGTACCTTCCTGTGATCTTAAAGGATCTGAGCAGGGCATTGTGGGAGCTTATGAGGAGCTTTGTAGCGGACTAAACGAAACAAAAGAAGTAAAGTAGTGTGGCCTGGCTGAGTGGACAGGGCAGTCTAAGGAGGGTTAACAGTCTGTCATATAGTTCCTAAAGGGAGACAGACTGTTGTTTGACTGGACTGGAGAACATTAAGCGTAGTTATGAACTGAAAAGAAGGGGCCTAAGCGCGGAGCCACAACACTATTAAAGCAACATTCCTTCCTCTTAGATAATGGGCCCTTAAAAGTTTTAATAGGAGGATAAAAATGTCAGAGCATGGAAAGGAGAATGGGAAAGGAGCAAAAGCGGAAAGAGTAGTGACTATTTGTACAATTACTGTTTGCCGAATATTGAAATAAATATACAGAAACTAGCATCGAAGACACTAGATACTCATTTGAGCAGGTGCCGATACTGAAACTATATCTATGGAGATCTTTCCTAAATAGTTTTTTAATAGTGTGGGATCAATATCAGTACTAATATAAGACCACATGATATTATAGGTCCTATATTACGCTGTTTTCTGATCTGTTATAATGTTGTTTAATCATCAAAAACATACCCGGAGTTGTGTTTTGTTTCCTTCACATGTTTAACACACAACCTGCATATTTAGGCTGAGCTCTTCTCTCAAACTGAAAACACCAGTAATACAGGAAGTGCTCCACTGTGTTTTTAAACTCCATAGACCTTCAACAGAATCATGTGAATGAATGTTTTCAGACCTGGAATTACCAGTCTATAGTAAACTAAAGGTAAAAGGTCGCTGGTAACTTGAAAACTACCACTACATGAAATCATAAGGTGGAACAGAGCATTTTGAGCTTTGGAGATGTAGACAGACTAATAAACCAGGGTTTCTCAAACATGCGGGAATGAATCAATTTTTTGTAAGAGAGGACCTTTAAAGGAACTGTTTAGCCATTGGAATTACCCCCCAAAAAAGTATGTTTTTATTTATCATTGTGGAATAAAAATAGGTATTAAATATAATATATAAATGTTAGTACACAACACAAATTGCATGTGTTTTCTCAAAGATAAACTAAAATAGAAAAATATGTATTTCTAGGTGATAAAACAGATGTAATTGTTACTGTTACTGTAACTTTTTTTCTGATACTTATCTGAGCACGTATCAACACAATATAATATATACAATACTTAATAGTTAAAATATGGGATGTTCAAGGAGACAGAAGTTCACTGTTGGTCTAGTTTGTGTGCTTTTTAAATGTGGTGTGAAAAATGAGCACCAAGTGTTTTCTCAGTATTATTTCACTTTTATGACACGTCTTTAGTACACAGATGCAGCGTGTTGGAGTTAGCAGCTGGTCATTCGGGCAGTGCAGAGTTTGGCCTCTGTCTTTGGGTTTGTTCACAGTCCCACGGGCTCTGCTCTGGCTCTGCCCATTTGGGTCGAATTCAGAGAGAACCACGTACCACAAACAAGCCCCCAGGAAATATATATAGCATGGAGAGAGATGAAGCGCTGCGAGAGGGCAAAGGTACAGCTACAGTCACCTTTGTTTTGGATAGAAAAAATATTTAATTGACTCAAAACTACCAAATAACATTCATGTTTTAATCAGTTGTAAACAGGGAGTAGGTACAATAATGTAAGCAATGCACCAGCCAATTTCTGTAAACGTGATTAGGGGTACAGGTATTGTTCAATGAGTGCTAATTATGTTCAAATTGTTTGCTTAATAAAAATGAAATTAAATGAAATAAGTAAAGAGTGGGATGCAGGACTAAACTGGGCTCAAAACAGGACCAAACTAAGACAAGGGTTAATCTATCCTCAGAGACTCATATAGATGGATTTCTTTGGTCTTTTTTGTGTGTACATTATAAGATAAGCAGGCAGTTTAGTGCAAAAGAAAGTTAGAACAAAAAAGTGCATACAGTAATAATAATAATAATAATAATAATAATAATAATAATAATAATAATAATAATAATAATAATAATAATAATAATAATAATAATAATATAATAACAATAATAATAATAATAATAAATATAGCTGCAAGCAGCAATGCGGGGGCCAAGCACCGTTTGACAGGGTCTAACAAGGTCTGACAGGATCTAACAGAGTCTGACAGGGTCTGACAGGGTCAGGGTCTAACCCTGTCAGAACAGACACATCAAAGACAGATCAAAGGTTGCTAGGTGCGTTGCTAGGCAATTGACAAATTTCTGCAACTTTGACCTGCTGGTACCACTAAACGGTTGGGACTGGGGAGCTATAAATTGCTGTGGGTAATGAGGAGACTGGCTGGAATGTGCATGCCAAATTTCACAACTTTTTACCAGACGGTTCTAAGGGCTGCCATACTGTAGACTTCCCATGGTGAAAGGAATAAAGAATAATAATAAGAATCAGGAGACCAGAACATCAAAGGAAAGATCAAAGGGTTACTTGGTGGCATGGTAGCTGAGTGGTTAGCGCTCTTGCTTCACAGCAAGAGGGTTCCGGGTTCGATCCCCGGGTCGCCCGGGCCTTTCTGGGTGTGTTCTGTGTGGAGTTTGCATGTATGGTCTGGGTTCGATCCCCGGGTCGCCCGAGCCTTTCTGTGTGGAGTTTGCATGTTCTCCCCGTGTCTGGGTGGGTTTCCTCCGGGCACTCCGGTTTCCCCCACCAACCCAAAACATGCACCATAGGTACCTCCAGCTTAGGTCCTGACCAAGCCGAGGCAAGAAGATCATGGAGATGGTCCCCGGGCGCCCTAATGTGTGTGCTGCCCACTGCTCCTAATATATATATATTGTATATATAGGATGGGTTAAAATGCAGAGTAGAATTTCTCCAGTGTGAGATCAATAAAGTTCACTTCTGCAACTTGCCCAGGCAACTTGCCTAGGCAACGCAAAGCAATTCCTATAGGGTGCCTAAGCACCTTCGGTTCTTGGCCCCCTAATAAAATAAGATAAAATAGTAGAAAAATTGCACGTTTAGTCCGCTATAGACTATATAGAGGAGTTATACAGTCTGATAGCGGTGGGGATGATATATCAAAAATTGTGCAGTCAAAATTGAGTATGGTGCAATTACAAAGACAAAATTACAAATTACAAATCCAAAATGCAGATTTATTTTAGTTAAGTTAGGTTATTTAGGTTAATTAGGCAGCCATTGCCATTTGTAGTCACAAATCACATTGGAAACCATGTGCAAGAAGCTCAAAGTGCACCATGAGACTTTAAAAACAACCACATAAACAAACAAGAGACAATCATACACCACTAAACAAATGGAGCACAGCAAAGCTCTTGAGTTGGCACCTTGCCTTAACGCCATCTTGCCAGTAGTCAAGAGGCAATATAATAAAAATAAATAAATAAATTACTAACCCTTTTCTGAAGGGTTATTATTGTTCTGAAATACACTGCACTGAATTAGTTTTGCAATTATTCCAGTTTTCCTGGAGCACTCCGTACAGAATTGTACTCATTAAATCTAATCACAATCACAATACATAAAAATCATAACAGCCCTACATACCCTAAATAGTAGAAATGATTCTGTTTAAAAATAGACACCTCTAAATTATATAAAATGTACAAAGTGCTTGTAAATTATATAGTATGTTTTCAATGCTTCATACGTGTACATTCCTCCTATAATAATGTATGGGATCATTCCCGAGTGGATTTACATAATGTATGCATGGGGGTCACGTGTTTGTGGCAGTGACAGTTGTGAGCACCTGCTGGACATGCACCCCCTCCCTTCACCGCCCCCCTCTCACCCAGCTCCGACCTGACCAAGGGCACATGACACAGGGGGAGTCCCAAAGGAGCCACGCCCATCTTTCCTTCTCCACTGATGCTAACTCCAAGTGATAAGTGGCATACAGCACTACAGGAGTCTGAAGTCCATAGTCTGGATTGAACAATGGTGAAAAAAAACAAACATAAAATGGCCATGTTCATTCGCTAAAAAGAATTCCAATCTCAAAGTCAGTGATGTCAACATTAATTTGTAATCATAAGAAAATAATTGTAAAATATGTAGCAGCTAGATTAAACCAATTAGTATTGTCTGTAAAAAAAAAGTCTAACAAAATTTAAAGTAAAATAAAGTAAAATAAAAACATAAGCTAAAATGTTTTAGCTTATTCCAAAACAAATTTGATACATAAATTCTACTTACTACTGATACAATTAATTAACAGCATTTATATAGCACCTTTCATGACACCCAAAGCACTTTACAGTTCATTGTTCATTCACTCCACACTTGGTGGTGGTAAGCTACCTTCTGTAGCCACAGCTGCCCTGGGGCAGACTGACAGAAGCGAGGCTGCCAATCTGCACCATCAGCCCCTCCAGCCACCTCCAACACTTACGCATACACCACTTTCATACTAGGCAATGTGGGTGAAGTGTCTTGCCTAAGGACACAACGACAGTTTTTTTTGCAACTGGCGCCCCCCTGTGGCACCCGGAATTCCCAGCGGTCTCCCATCCAAGTACTAACCAGGCCCTGCCTTGCTTAGCTTCTGAGATCTGACGGGATCAGGCTTTGACAGGCAGGTATGGCCACAATGCAATGATATCACGCTGTGAATGTTCTACAAACACAGGAAAAAAAAAGTTTTAAGTTTGTCTGAAAACTGTGATCAGTACAAGCGTTCATGGTCCCGATGTCTGATTTTCAACAAAAAAGGTGAGAGTAACTAACTGCAAAACTGGTGCCAGTTGCTAGCCATCTTGTGACAGTAATATTATGTAGGAAGGACTTGTTTATATGTCAGATTGTGCTAAAATAAAGCTCAGATTAAAGTCTAACAAACCTCAGATAGAACAGTGCTTACAGTTAGAATCAGACTCCTAGCTGCAAAGTATCAAGATGAATATGATTGTGCCATATTAAAAAAAAAGTAAACTTGTACAGTATATTGCATTAAACGTTCTAAATCTGAAATTCACCATCACATTTAGATTGTTTTTGTAATTAGTGGACACAGGATCTGTCTCTGGTCAGGAGTCAATGCAGCAGTGGCACATACTCATAGAGATAGCAGCAGGAGCACGGGGCGTTCCCTGTGCTCCACTTCCCCAGAATAGGAAAAGAGCTGGTTATACGGCTGGCTGCAGAGCAATGGAGCAGCCACTTGTGCACTTGTAAAAACAGTAGTGTGGCCAGGGCACAGACAGGCAGGCAGGCCCACTGAGAGGCTGCGAGAGGGGAGCCACAGCCAATACCAAAATACTGCACAATACTAGCAACCAAATTAGCAAAACGCCACTGCAATGGAGCAAAAACAAAACACAACTAAACCACCACTTTTTTTTAAATCACTTTTTTATATCATTTATAAATTATATATTATAAGGTGCACTATGTAACTTTTTGGTTGGGGGTTTGTCGCCTGCTTGTTTCTATGGAGCTGTCATTGCTCTGACTGGAACGTTCACCTTAAATTACAGGTGGTTTTATAGCTCAAAAATATCTAGAAAAACAGGCATTCTTACTGTGAGAGGGGTTGTCTCTTCACAATGCACCTTTAAGTTTTTCTTAAAGGTGCACTGCGTAACTTTACTGTTGGAGGGTACGCAACCTGCTTATCTCCTCGTCTGACCTGCCAGTTCCCTCTACATTTTAATCGAGTCCAGAAGGGACTGAGACCAGACAATAACTGCTGAAAATTCTCCGTGCAAACTTGAGGCTAATTTGTAGCACGTGTCTCTGGAAGACATCTCCTGTCAAAAATGCTTGTAATATTCAGAACAAAACAAATAACTTCTTTTACCTGAGATACATGATTTAAAGGTTGTATAGAGGATTTTCCAAGGAACGAGAAATCCAGTGACTGTCAGTCGACAAGATACAGCTCCAAATCCACTCGTCTTTGTAACGTTTTGTCAAAGCCTATGGTTCTGGCTCATGGGTATGTTATTCTTTTGTTATTATTTGTTATTCCATAGCATGGCATTAAACTTATCTATCTAAACAATCATGAAGTGGACTTTTAATGTTGTTCAAATTCATTACAATTTCTTGCACTTTGAGCAAGGGGATGTGAGCCGAATACTCCAGCAATTACTGAATGTCTCTTGTCACTCTTCACCTGTCCTTTTTACACTGCTTGGAGACAAAAATGCAAAACACTTCTCAAATGTTACGTAACCTTTATTTTCTGTTATTCTGTAAGTGTGTTGATAAAGGCACCATTCAAAGTCAATGTGGTATTTGCAGTATTTTTCTATTATTTGGATACATGCGTGAGAGGATGTGATTAACTACACAAGGGGCTAACAGCTCTCCAGGGAGCTCGGCGAAGTTGTAAACATAAGAAGAACTTTTTATTGACAGTGGATGAACACTGCTACGACAGTTCTGAACATTTCAAGCTAATATAATCATAGGAGCAGAGAGAGAAATGAGAAACAGAACCACATGTGGAGCTAGTTTTAACAATTTATAACCCACAATGAACTTTTACTTCGGACAATAAATCCAAAATACGACTTCATTTTAAGAGTGACAGGATCAAAATTACAAGTGGCTGCTCTATCTCAATGTCATAATAATTAGAATACATTAATGGAGGTGTGTTTTAAATTTACACGCCGCAGGAAATGTGCTCGATAAATTCCTGCTGTAATCACGTCATTACTTCATTACAGTAGTGAACAGGAGTGAGCTAAAGCAGGATAATATGAAAATGGTCCTTGATATTTTATTACATTGTTTAAAGTAATTGCACATGTTAACGCACAATTTTTGTTTAAAGATCCCATGACATGGTACTTCTTGATGCTTTTATATGGCTCCTTAATGGTTCCCTAATACTGTAAATGAATCCTTCTTCAAAATCAACACTCAGTGCATGAGAAACAGAGATAAGATGAGAAAGAGTATTTTTTTCTCTTTCTGAACAGGCCATTATGGGCGTTGTTGCTTGAATGCAAATGAGGAGAAAAGAGCTGGCCTATAGTAGAGGGTGGGGGCGTGGCCAAACTCTCCACTCTCGCTCTCAGCTCTCAGCTGATCCATTTCCGTGTTTTTGCACGGGGGGAGAGATTTGAAGCGTTCCATTGAAAAATAAACACATTTCCACAGAAAATAAAATTAAACCACTGCTGTTCAAAGGTCCAGAGGCTCAGATAAAGGACTTCCGAGCCTAGAAACACTCGGACGTGCCTCCAGGCAAATAAAAAAACGCATTTCGCATTGCCTAGCGCATTCGCAGTCCAAACTCTCTGGGCGTGATTTACAGAGACGCTGAGTACAGACAGACGGGGGTAGAACTGCATTTGCATTTCTTTTTTCGATCTGACGTCAATAAGGTGCCTTGTTCAAAATCGCCCGTTTGAGCTCCGATTTTTTGTAACGCAGAAAAGGATCCCAAATGCTCAGTTTAGACATTTCGCAACTTTTAACCATGGGGGGGGGGGCTAAACAGGGTAGGGGAGCTCACATTAATGTTCAAAAACCTCAGAAAGTGAAAATTTCATGCCATAGGACCTTTAAGTAACAACACGTGTCAAGTTGAATCTCTCAGCATTTTTGGGACCATCTTTTGTAATGATATGGACATACTGTATGCGGTTAGGTTTAGAATCTGGCTTCATGAACTCTTATTTTCAGCTATACAAACCCCTGAACCAGAATTGGAATAATATATCAACAATTGTGTACTTTTATATGAGTTACAATAGAGTAAACATGTCCCTCATTGCACTAGCTTTGTTTGTTTTTGTTTTGGGGATTCATAACTGCAAATTCTCGATATTCTGGCTGCAATTCAAAACACAATCTGAATGGTTGCAATTAGCAAATTGGAAAAACTACAAATAAAATAAAAATAAGCATAATTTTCTTTGCAAACAATAAATATTAAAGAATATATATATATACATATATATATATATATATATTAGGGCTGGGAATATTAACGTGTTAATCGCGATTAATCGCGATTAGAGTTATGATCGCGAACAATTTTTTTAATCACGATCAGAGTTTGCCAGCATTTTCCGCAATTCTACCATCCATATGCAGCTCATTTGGTTGTATTAATTAAACTCATTGTCGGTTTAACGCGATATTTTGAGCTTGCTAGTATTTTGTTCCTTCTACGCATCCGTAGGCAGCTCGAGCGGGCTTCAATCATTTATTTACAATTTCTCAAAGTAAGCACTATTACTGGTTCATTGTTACTTTTTCCTTTCTCTGCACTTTTTTGAAATAAAAAAAATGGTGAGAAATACTTTGCATTGTGAGTTTAACTTTAGATTCGAGCGGTCTTACTGCAAGATATCAATTTTAAACATGCAAAATAAATCACGATTAATCGCGATTAACTATGAAATTTCTGAGATTAGTTGCGATCAAGAAAATTAATCGTTTGACAGCCCTAATATATATATATATATATATATATATATATATATATATATATATATATATATATATATATACGGTATATATATATACCTTTAGACCTCTGCAAACAAATTCTGAAACAGATGGGATTCTTGTATTAGTTTAGCTGTTTATATTTCAGACTTTTCTCAAATGTTACTCCTAATCCATGAATGTGTTTATAATGTGAACTCTGAACAGAATTCTACTTTTAAAACATGATTTGCAAACCCTATCATTCAGCCCAGTGTCAGTGTCAGATGCCCTCCCCCCAATGAATATAAGGGAATCAAACCACTAACCACTTTGCTCATGGTAAAGTCATAATATGTGACCTATCGACAAATAGAGATCCTATATTACACAAAATTGACTATTGTGAGCTTTTAATCATGTCATAATGCTGTTACCTCATCACTACAGTTGTGTTTTCTCCAAAGCTCAAAATGCTCTGTTCCAAATTGTGATGTCATGAAGGGGTAGTTTTCGCTACATTTTACCATTAGTTCAGTAGAGATTGGCAATTCCAGGGCTGATATTATCCAAATAATATGTTTTTGCTGAGGAAAGTACATTATAACATAGATCAGAAAATAGCGTATATGGGGCCATTAATAATTATAAGGTTTCCATTTCCAAATCCAATGTCTAATGTATTCAGCTATCACCAATGCAATGTAATATCAGGTCCTTACTGGAATCAGCTGTCTGAATGTAATTAATGTTCACCAAGGTCAGTTTCATTGGTTTAGGATAAGATTTCACTCTCTCTGGTGTCATAAAAATACAATCTATTTGCAGTATTTTGATATGTGATCATGTAATGTTAACTTAAGGACCTATAGCCACTAAACCAGCCAATATCCCATCCAGCCATAGTGATTGACAGTGAGGAGAGTTAAGTTATTCTGGCTTGATACCATTACATAAAATCAAGTCTGTTTTAGCAGATTGCAAATAGGTTTAAATCACCGGAGTTACATAAGCTAAAGTAATTGATCTAACATACAGCAAAAACACATGCATGTATGGATAATGTGCTTGGCTGAACTCTAAAAATTCCTGAATTCCAATGTTCTGAATCCACTCTCCCATGCACGTATATTCAATATTTACGTCTCTTGCTTCTTCCTATATAAAAAGCACAATAAATCAAAGCTAATGGTGACTTTTTGACCCAAATGGCATCGCTATCAACCACTAAGCACCCTTGACTGGCTTTTCAAAGACGCCATGCCTCGACTAGAAGAAATATTTGGGGAGAAATAAATGAACTGTTACGCATTGGCTGGACCAGACGACCGGCGTTAAGGGGTGGAGAAGGGGGAGGAGAGGGGGGGGGCAGGCTGGAGACTTGTCATTAACCAAGCGGATGGCAGACCCCCGCAGTCTAATTGGCACCAGCTCTGCGTTAACAAGCGACTCTCGGGCAACGGTACGGAGAGCACGGGGTCCCGCCAGGCCTCACCCTCTCAACCCCCTCACAACCTGCCAAAGACTACCTGACCCACCCGATCCACCCGGACAGGGGAGGAGGAGGC
The DNA here is from genome assembly GCA_036785185.1 of Paratrypauchen microcephalus. Classification (NCBI taxonomy): domain Eukaryota; kingdom Metazoa; phylum Chordata; class Actinopteri; order Gobiiformes; family Gobiidae; genus Paratrypauchen; species Paratrypauchen microcephalus. The sequence goes on along the minus strand of JAVJIX010000016.1, from coordinate 8,522,392 downwards.
AGAGGAGGTGCACAAGAGACACACTTTTTTAGGAATTTTGTGCAAGGTGGATTTGAATTTTTTTTCTACTTAGTGGAATTTAAAAATATTAAAGTTGATTCGACAGATGCCAAAAGAAATCGGTTAATAAGGTCAGGATATAATTATAAGGGGAAAAAAATCATGTTTTAGCAGAAAAAAAAAAAGAAAAAATAAATAAATAAAGTAAAACTGCTAATCTAACTTTTCATGTCAGATTCATTTCTTTAATAAATTATAAATGCCAGTATGTCAGTTCAAAACCATCATATTGAAAATGGCTTCTGGATGTGAGTTGAAGCATCTTGAGTTTAAATACAGGGTCCAAATGACAACCTCTGAAAACTTTTCTACCTTTATCATTGAGAAGAAAGTTTGATTTGATCAAAGCTGGTCACACAGAGGAATGGTAATATTAGGTTAGTCAATAAACCTCAAGTCCTGATGGTTCGTCTCACAATGATCATGAAACTAAAATAACATATTATGACACGCCTATATTTTTATAGTAATTTGTAATATTAATGGGCCAATATCAGGCTATTTTTCTGATCTATGGTATATTATAATGTTATTTCCTCATCAAAACATAACTGGAGTTGTGCTCAGTTTCATTAACAGTTGTTTGGCACACAAGCCCTGGAACTGCAAAAATATCTACTGAACAAAAGGTAAAAGGTAGCTGTTAACTTGAAAACTACCGCTACATGACATCACAAGGTGGAACAGAGCATTTTGAGCTTTGGAGATGTAGACAGACTAATAATGCAGAATTACTCATTATTAACAAGCATGTGTGAATGAAACAAAACACAACTCCTGGTATGTTTTTTATGAGGCAACAACATTCACAGGACATGGCACAGGAGTCAAATTTGCGTAATATATAGTACTTTTAAGAATACATAAGAAAGTCTGAAAATGATGATGAAATTCCCAGCTGAAAATGCTCATTAAGAAGCGATACTTACAGTAGACTCGGACTTGGATGTGATCAAATGCCAACTGAAAGCTGATTATCTTTATTAGCTGAACCCTTTATGGTGCAATAATGAATTTAGCTATTTAAATAGATCTCAGTCACACTCAGTAGTTTTAAGATACTCCTAATTGCATCTTCAGCTGCCCTGGGGTGGACTGTCAGACCTGTGGCTGCTGTTCTGTTGTTATGGCCTCTCACGCATGGCCACTTTCAAACAGGCCAAGTGAGTCAAGTGTTTCCCAAGGACCAACTAAAATAACAGAATGCAATGCTAGTACTAAAGAGACAGAACCACAAACGTCAGGGTTTTAACCGCAGTGGGTCTATATGTAGTGTCATGTGTTTTATTTTTAAATATACATTGCTGGCAGGCTTTATTCGACAGGATATAAGTTACATAAAATTGGGTTGAAGAAATGGGGGAGACATTCGGAAAACTGTTTGAGGGAAGTCGCTGAAGTTGTCACAAAACTGAACATGTGTCCGACCTAGTCTGTAGAGCCCCAGTAGAGACATACTGTATAAGCAGCTCTTGAAGACAAAAGTCTGCAACATGCTGTCTGCATCTAATTAAAAACATTTTAAGTGCTCGTTTGTGGAAAAAACGCTTAGAAACTCTCGCAGTGAGTAATTACTTGGATGATTGGAATGCATAAGATAAGTAATGATTGTAGACCACTGTAGACCACTGCAAACCATTTTAATTGAACTACTTATGTTTTTCAGGGTTTTTTAGACCTAAAAAAGTCAGATACAGCTGCTTTAATCGTTTCCAACAGACCTGTAGCTCTATGAGAGACCTAGAATCCACTAACGGAGACACAATGGGCTAGTAGTGCAGACCCAAATAAATCAGTGAGGGTCTGATGAATTTTTGTAAACTCAAATGTTGCAACAATCCAACTTCCTGTGCAAGGTAAGTAAAGTAGGACAATGTGAGAAATCCTGCGAGGGCTCCTTCCAGACACATGTGCAATCTGCAGTTTGCCATTATAGAGAGTTAAAGGCTCTCTACCTGATTTTTACTGTCTTAAAAACATGAAAATAAAAACTAGGTCCTTTTAATAGTTTTCAGTGACCCAGCGTTATTCCTCACTTACCTTATGCATTCCGAATTGCAAAGTTAAAGTCAAAGTCTTAAATAATTGGAATTATTTAAGTCAAAGTCTTAAATAATTTCAATATCCGGAATGCATAAGGTAAGTGAGGAATAACTTTGGACCACTGAAAACCATTAAAAGGAACTAGTTTTGATGTTCACGTTTTACTGTAATGATTTTTAAACGCTTTTCAAAACTTTGAGAGGTCAGAGGAGGGTTTTGACATGATGAAGCTAACAACAACCAGCATGCTAACCACAAACTTCCTGATTCCCGAACAGTAAAACGCTTTTACAATTGGATGCAGGCAAGTGTTTTTTTACAACTGTGAGAGACCAGAGCAGAGTTTTGTCACACTAAAGCTAACAACAACAACACCTAGCATGCTGATTCTCGAACAATAAAACGCTTTATAAATAAATGCCGACAACAGACGGTCCTTACGAGCTGCTTTTACAATATATCGGTCAAGTAGCAAGACACATTTTGATCAAATACTAGTACATGGTAAAAAAAAGTCACTTTAAAGTTACAGATATTAATTTAATCTATTTTTTGTCTGCCCCATTCTTTTCCAATAACCAGACTGGGGCCCTTCCTGAAACTCTCCTCCTCCCTCCTCCCCCTCTTCCTCCTCAGAGCCACAGTTGTAATAAGAGCAGTAATAATAAGCAGATGAGCCTGTCTGTTAGCTTTTCAAAATATAGTCTTGCCGATGTGTTGAGTGAAGGAACTTTGTAGATTTACGGCTTCTTTAATCTCTCCGCCCAAATGGCTCTCATCTGGAAGCAATAAAGATAAAATTAATATGAAAAATGGCACATTAAATAGGTCCTGGGGGTGTTTTTTTCTAGAGGATGTGACTAGATCATCCCTCACGGAGATATGACAGGGAGCTGATTTAGTGGTAGCACCTTGAAACATACGACTCAAATAACACTGCGCATATGAAACGTCAACATTGACAGTTCACTGGGGCCAGACTGAGCTCAGAAAGGAACACCTCATTTTGGACAATTTAGGGACTTCTTCTGAACGTCCGACTTAATAGTTCCCAGCATTCAGTAGTGTAGGTTTACTGGGAGTTGTGTCTCACGGTTGTATGTTTTAGCGATTAAAATCAAGCAATACATTTGGGCTAGAGATGGGAAATATATTTAATGAATGATAATACCGTGAATGTTGTTTTGAAAATCTGCACAATTTTAATATTGGGCATTTACACTACAACATAAGTTTGGAAACACCTTCTCGTTCAACATGGTCTTATTGTCTTTGTTTTTACTATTTTATACATTTATATACAACCAGTAGACATCAAATATATGAAGTAATGGAAAAAATTGAACAACTACTAAATATATTTCCCTTTTTTTAGGGAGGGGGTTCAATATTGCAAATGTATTCACAATTTATTTTACACTATTTTACACTATAAATTGCACATTTGTTAACCAGTACAGAGTTCTAGTACAATATAACTCACTGTAAAAGCCTGTCATAACATGTTTTAAGAATACATTTGGTTACATTTAGGAGTGTAGGAGTGCACTGGTTAAAATGAAAGGGAAAAAAGATATATAGGAACATAGATGTTGTAATGTAAACCCTACAGTTGTATTGATTAATTGCAGTGCTAACCAGAACTCACTGTGATTTTGCTGTTGTTTGTTTTTTATGTCAGATGGCCTTCCTGTTGTAATTTTCTTTGACTTGTGTAGGAACGGTAGATTACAGCTCAACTTGGAGGCTTGAAGCAGATATCTCCCAGTGGGTAGACGGAATGCTTAGCCTACTTCACTGCAGCCACCCAGCCGTTAGATTGACTGCAAAAAGTTTATATTGCAGAAGTATGGTTGCATTTAACTACATGGGGAATATTTAGAAATTTACAATGTTACAATTCATAAATACCCAAAACAATAAAAACGGCAGTGGGAGAGTATTCATCTTATATACCATATTATTGCCCTATAAAAATGTTGTTTGTCTCAGCATGATAGATCAAGAACTACATCGTATTTATCACCACACTCTCACTCATTCAAAACTAGAAAACATAAGAGATGCACAAAATAAATAAATAAATAAACAAAAGGGACAGCCCGCAATCACAACTCTGCAGAACTATTTCTAGATATTTTGCTAGGTTCAGGATTTGAAATACCCCAAGGTTTTAGGATAAAGAGGAACATCAGGGGACCCGAAGGGAGCCCACCCAGACACAGAGAGAACATGCAAACTCCAGAAAGGCCCATCTTTAGGAACCAATGGAACAAGTCCAGGTTTGTTGTTTGGTTGTGAGACGGTATAAGAACTTCTGTTGCAGAAGACAAACTTCAAAAGCAAACCAAAAAATCTCTATACTTATTAATCTATATAATATACAGAGCATAAATAATCTAATTAATCTACTACAGGAAGTTTTGCACTGTTGTATTGACCATACTGTATACATATATTCAGTCAAAGTCTATTCAATTTTGATCTATTTTATTTAATTGTAACTTATACTTAGACCTACTATTATTATTCATGGTTTTATGTTGCACCATAATGCCAAAGCAAGTTCCAACCAACTATTATCAAGTTCCAAGTTGCTATTATTAGTGAATTCTGTTCACTGATAATAGCAATAAAACTTGTTCTTTTGGTTCATGTCTTTTTCTGTACATAGTATTAATAATCCATTTTTTTCTCTTTTTTTTGAGGAATGGAGTAAGTACATTATTGGAGTAAGTGAAAATGAAAAGGAACAAAATCAAAACAAAGATGCCTTGAATGAAGTACAAAAAAGATTACTCAAACATGCATGAATGAACTTGCATGAATTCATCGCAAAACAATTCTGAGTACAGGGGGTCCTCGGGTTACGACGGTCTCGGGTTACGACGTTTCGTGGTTACGAACGCGCCCCCATTAAAAAAAATATGTATATATTACGCGTCATTCCGTCTTACGCGGTTTAGCGTGGTAAGAGATGTAAACAAACACGAACGGCGCGCGGCGCACGGCGCAAGAATACGCTCTGTTGTGGTTGTAGGGAGAAGAAGACAGGCTCGTGTGTGTGTCCAATGTGGGCGGAAGTACCTGATGTGGGCTCTGATCTGCTCCTATGAAAGCGGCAGTGATAACCAAGCAGCGTAGTGGTCTAATTATTGAGATGGAAAGGTTATTGGTGCTTTGGTTGGAAGATCAAAGGCAAAATCCGGTTTACGACGAAATTCGGGTTACGACGCGTCTTAAGAACGGATCTACGTCGTAACCCGAGGACCCCCTGTATAGTAATTATGAAGGAACACTGTTATAACATGTTCAAAAGATCCTAAACGTGAATTTTACATAATACCCTACTATACTATACTAATACTATATACTTTAAACAGTAAAAATGTAGAACTTCTAAATGCATGGACACCTCATTTTCTCCTGTCCTTCTCGCTTGACGCATGTAACATCTGAGTACTGAAGTAAGCCTGTAGCTCTCTGGCCATGGTTACACTCACTGTCCCCTCTCCGTCCCACAGGAATGCTCCATAAACAGGAGGTGTATCTGCCACTGGCCTGCTCTTTAATTGTTTTCTCTGCTCTCAGTCCCCCCCAGGTGCACTCAAATCCACACATAACTCTGACCACTACCAAGCTCTGTGCTTGTTCAATTTAAAAGTGTGCAAAGAAAACAAAAAGGCATTTATCCCTGATTTCTTTTATCCCCTTAGACCTGGAGATGCTTGCGCTGCTTGGCTTTTCATCATGGCTTGTTGGGGCTCATCCTGTGCTACAAAAGGACTTAGAAGTGCACAAGTCATGAACTCTTCTAAAAGGCTTTGATAAGGAATAATTGACTCGAGAGCTGCATCACCGGCCAAATATTTAACTCTCTTTAGTCACAGAGGCAGTGGTTTTCAAAGCAGCTACAAGTTTATACACAGATCATTGTAGTTTTTGAAGCTGCACAGCAGTTTTGGATGTCAGACACTTCCAGGATATTGTTTCGTGATAGAATGTTGTGCATAATGCGACTGTGTCTTTAATTTTGTTTCGACAAGTAGTTGGGCAGTTCTCCAAACCACCGGTGGAAATGTACCTACTAGAGTAAAAGCCAAGTATCTGCTCTAAACCTTGTAAGAGTGTAAGTGCTAACAACTCCACCAAGTATCACTTACACTTTGCAGTGAGGTCATGCTAGGGGTGTTCCACATGTCTGAAAACTCAAGACAAAAAACAAGATGGTTTAAACAGCACATTTCAGGAGCCTGTGATCAATGTGAGTGTTCAACAAAAGGTGAGAGAGATTAACTGAAAAACTGGTGGCTGATGCTAGCTAGCTCGGAACTGTAATTTTATTTGTGAGAGGGACTATTTGTGAGAGCACAGATTAGCTCACCTGCTGTAGTAACTAAAACCATCCCTTTCTGGTCAGATTAAAATCTAACTTGAATAAGAGATCTTCAGACAGAGCAGTGCCTTCAGTTTGCATCAGACCCCCAGAGAATTGATGACATCTGATGCAAAGTATCAGTAGAACATTTACTTGAATTGGGAGTGAGTAGTGGAACAGAATCCAAAGGTGTGGTTTTGAAAACTAGTCATTTCCAGTGGACAATGCTGATACTGATTGTTTAGAATCCAGAGCAACCAATGGCCGATAACCTCTGCCGATATTTTTTAGGCTGATATGTGGACTTTGCATGCTCTGCTCATGTTGACTGGGTTTCACTGACACAAACCAGCCTGCATAGAAGAACTGAAAGATAAATTAAATTCAGGCAAGAAATTTCATGGATAATAAAATCTCCAATAACTATAACATGTGTGAGGAGATGTTGTTTGTTAATTCTCACTGAGCGGAGAATAAACTTCACAAAGAACAGAAAAGTCATTGGCCCATTTACATCACCAGATTCAAAGGCACTGTACCTGATTTTGAAAATGTTGATTCTAAGCACTTTGAATTACTTTGTGTATGAATTGTGCTATACAAATTAACTTGACATGCCTTCTTAAAAACAGAACCAGTTAATTCTCACATACTAGACATTCTGAGCATCACTGCAATGAGAGACCAAACAACTCCAAAGACCAGAGCAGAGTAACAACAACTAGCATGCTAATGTGCACTTCCAAATTCTCTGACAATAACTGATATCGGGAGATGGTGGTTGATGTTCGATAACTAAATAATTTTTATAATTCTTATAGCAGATATATTTTAAAGCCCCCGTGTGTAGGATTCGTGGTGCTTAGGTGGATGGTGCTATTGCACTTTCTGTTTTAGCTACGGCAGACCTCGAGGGTCACCCGGGCGCGCGCACGAGCCGTGTGCCGCTACTGTATAAATAAAACGCGGTCCCGTTTTTTTGTTTTTTTTTTCTCTCATGAAAACTCACATTCCCGATCATGTACCATGACACTCTACACATCAAATGAAACCTTACAGTCTCCTCTTTTTGACTATGCAATTCATTTCCCTGCAAAACAATCACTCCCCGAGCACATGGGGCTTTTATACGGAAAAGCACAAAACGAGGTTAGCTTACCTTAGAATGCTTTGCACAGATCAAACTCTGTATTTCACCATAAACTTGCTCTCAATTTGTCCGTAAGGATCCAGCAAATAAAATCCAGTAAAACAATTTAGTCCAAAACACGTGTTAGATCCATTACGACATGTGATCCGGCAGCATGCTTGTGTTGTTTACCCAAAACCACGAGCCTTGCCGAAGGCAAAGGCGGAGCCCAAATGTCCTTCTGCAGCTTTCGTATTCAAAATGGCTGCCTCTGCATGGGGAAGATCATCTTTTATGTGACTATATCTAAGTCCAAAAGAATACTTTGATTTCATGATGGAAGTGAAAAGGCTTGGAAAACAATGTATCTTTGAATGGGTATCTTCAATTTCAGTAATTAACGGGTAAAAATCTTACACACTGTCCCTTTAAGAATGTAACAGAGAAGAGAGACATTGGGTCCTCATCAGACTCTACAGTACTGGAGCGTGCACAGCTTAATTACATCTGTTTAAGTTAAACACATATAGGTCCACTCAGACTCACTCACTTTTAGCATACATAGACAACAATTCAACTTCAAGATTGATTTATAAAATCATGCTTTCAATTGCTTTATCATTAGATGAGCACAGCATGCGGCTGACCTATTTTGAACTAAAGAGCTGCTTATACAATATTTCTGAACTGGGGCAAGACAGATTTTGTTGGTACAGGCTCTTTAACCATTATGCTGGAGAGGAAATGTTGTTTGTTAATTCTCACTGAGCAGAGAATAAACTCTAATGTTCACAAAGAACACGAGTGACTGGCCCATTTGCGTTGCTAGAGTTAAAAGGATGTGTTGTGCTCTGAGCTGTACTACTTTAATATTCAGGCTTGCTAGATTTTTTGTTTGTTTGTTTGTTTGTTTTTAGTTGCTTTCATGTACCTCCATGACAAATCACAGGCTTTTGTTTCTCTCGGCATCTACAAACACAGTGAAGATGCCTTATGTGGATAAAAAGTTATGTGTCCCTAAGTACCTACAAGCACCTTTAACAATGCTGCACCGTCCCTTTAAAGCTGATGACTGATGAAACAAGACAGGCCAACAGAGCCCCACCAGGAGCAGACCTTTTCTCACAACAAGCTCTATCGACTGTTCAAGTCCTGACTATTAAAATACTACACTGCAAAGCTAGATATCCATGCATTCTGACATAACCAAGTGTTTAAGTTAAAGTCAATCATAGACCACTTCTTTTGGATTCCAACCAATAAACTCTCACCATTGATTTTCCCTCACAATACTATGACAACGCATGCGATAATCAATGTTGTTTTCTAAGAACCAAACACATTTTATCAACTATATTTATTTATTAAAAAACTACATGTGCAAAGTTAATATGATATACTATCTTTTAATCATCAAAACAGTGAAAAAGATCCAAAAAAGTATCTTGGTGATCGATACAGCAGCCCATGATAACAATACTGTATCACCAAATTTAGTATCACAATACATTGATATTTGGATATTTTTGCACACCCCTAATTCATTTGTCCCCCTCCTTTGTTCAGCTTTGGGTATTTGACACAGTCCTCCAAGAAGAGGACTTACCTACCTCTAGCAGACAAAATAAAAACAATTTAGGCATGAACTGTGATCAAATTGAAAATGGGGCCATGGCTTGTCTACAAGATATTATCGAAATTGGGATGCTTAATGCAATGAATAGAAACTGCCAAACAGAGGTGCAATGTGATATGTCTTCACTTTTACAGTATGTTTAGATTTGCATTAACTTTTCGGTGTGATAGAGCTAGGCAGTATGACCAAAAATTGATATCACAGTATTTTTCAAAATTATATCGGTGTACCGGTATTTGACAGTATTTTTTTTCATGCATGACTAGGTGTTAACCCCATTTCCTAATAATTTTGAGAATAATTACTGCAGTAAATTCGACTTGGTAAAACATATCTGGTTCCAGTGCTTTAATCATCTCCTTGAAGCTCCTTTCTCAACAGTACTAAGTGGTACCATGTCTTTGGGGAAGTGGAGAGTAACAGCGTTGGTAATAGCATTCCACCATTTGCTTTTCTTGTTGTAGGCAGTCCCCTTAGCAACCGCGTCTTTGAGTGACGTCTGAGTGGCGTTTTGTGTTGCAGTGCCAACTTGAACATTACCTGCAGATGTGGAAGAGGATGCAGATCTTAGTTTCATGCATTCTTCATATTCCAGGCCAGGTTTGTGATGGAGGTGGTGAAGCAGATTGCTTGTGTTGCCTCCTGCGGCTACAACTTTAGCCTGACAACATTTACAGAATATGGTTGTTTGATCAGCGCCAGAGTACCTCCACACAACTGACACGGCTCCTTTTTTCGGTATAAGTTCCTCTGTGTCTGTAACATTTTCTCCATCCATGTTGTTCACACACTGTAGCCCTGTCCAATTCAACGGTTATTGATCCGTGTGTAAAATTTGGATGCTGCGTGTTGGCTGACGGGAGCGGCTCCGTGGGCTGGGTCTGTCCCATTTCGGCAACGGCCTTGTGGTCCATGGAGGCTAGTTTGAGGGCTACAGCTTTTGCAGCCTTCGGAGCAGCCGAAAAAGCAGCCTTCGGAGGCTGCAGCCCTCGAACTGCCTGTTGTTGTTTGTTTACCTGTCCAATTGTTTTTGTCGTAATATGTTTGTGAATATTGTTGTACTGCATCTTTTTCTACTCTGTTATCTCCAAGTTGGCGGCCCCTCCCATGACCACCTCTATACAACTGTCCTGCTTACCAGGGGGAAATTAAATTTCGATTTACTATGTGTCGTGTACATATGTTTTTTTGACAATAAAGCTAACTATGAACTATGAATTGGGACACGGCTTGTTTGTACGCACACACTCACCGGTATTGGGGTATATGAAAAATTCATATAATTAAAAAAAAAGAAAAAAAAGTATTCAGTATGAACTGGTATACTTCCCAGCCCTACTTGAACACAAAAAGATCAACTACAATTGTACTATCAGCTCTTAAAGGTACTGTATCAGATTTTTTTTTAAACATGAAAAATAGAAGTAGTTCATTTAAAACATGTTTTGCAGTATCGGCCAAACTTATTTCTCTTCTTCCTGACATATTCCTAATCCTAATTATTCATCACAATAAGTTTATTAAACACCTTTGGCAGTAATGCAAACTAGCATGCTAACAGCACACAGCCATTCTCTAAGTATAAATTGCTTTTACATTATATCTCTGCTATGGTAAAACTATTTTCCTCAATTACATGAAAATAATTGGGTACAGACGCTTTAATACACAATAAATAGCTGATAGTAATAATAGCAATTTGCATGCAGCACTATCTATTGAAGAAAGTAAAGTAGAGATGAAAATATGTTGCGCTGGTAGCAGACTTACACTTGCTGTGCAGGGACTGACCTTTGGGCCTCTGGATGCAGGTGTGCTGGTTGTCACTGAGGAGGAAGCCCTCTCTACAGCGACACTCATAACTGCCCATCATGTTCACACAGATCTGCTGACAGCCGCCATTCCCCTCAGAGCACTCGTCCACATCTGAAAAAAAAGAGAAACAGGAAAATACAAGAGTGTAAGACTTATAGCATGTAATTAGTCAGAAATATATGGCTATTGTGGATGTGGAGGCCTTGTTGTGATGGGTGAACAACAGCAAAAATAGGTTTAAGTCAGGACTAAACAAGGGCTTCCAGTGCTAGGTCAGATCAGGACTAAACCAGGACAAAACCAGGTTCAAGCTAACCAAGGAAACAAGCTGTAACAAGACAAAAAAATACAGGAGAAATCAATGTATTTATTTAGACAGTCATACATATGTTAAATCCAATATTGACTTGTTTGTAACATGAAAGACCATTTGCCCTCTCTTTCTTTTCATTCTGTTTTGGGACATATTCCATGATGAACCTTATAAAGTTTTTAATTATTTTTCAAATTGTCTTACAGGGGTGATATTCCGTTATTTTTTGATCTATGTTATAATGTTTCCTCATCAAAAACGTACCTGGAGTTGCTTTTTTGTTTCATTCACACATGTTTAACACACAAACCCAGCATATTCAGGCTCTTCTTTTCTTCAGTATGGTACTCTTAAAAGTGCTGCACTGTGTTTTTAACCTTGAGTTGAATCTGTTGGATGATTTCAGCTCTGCAACTGCCAATCTAAAATAAACTAAAGGTAAAAGGTAGCTGTTGAATTTGATCTCTATGTCTACTTGAAATCACAACAGCATCCAGAGCATTTGGAGCTTTGGAGATAGACAGACTAATAATAAAGAGTTACTCAAACATGTGTGAATGAAACAAAACACAACTCCAGGTATGTTTTATGTTTTAGAGAAGGTAGCAGCATTTTAACATGGCTTAAAGGTCCCATGGCATGAAATTTTCACTTTCTGAGGTTTTTGAACATTAATGTGAGCTCCCCTACCCTGTTTAGCCCCCCCCCCCCCCCATGGTTAAAAGTTGCGAAATGTCTTTACTGAGCATTTGCGATTCTTTTCTGCGTTACAAAAATCGGAGCTCAAACGGGCGATTTTGAACAAGGCACCTTATTGACGTCAGATCGAAAAAAGAAATGCAAATGCAGTTCCACCCCCGTCTGTCTGTACTCAGCGTCTCTGTAAATCACGCGCAGAGACTTTGGACTGCGAATGCACTAGGCAATGCAAAATGCGTTTTTTTATTTGCCTGGAGGCACGTCCGAGTGTTTCTAGGCTCGGAAGTCCTTTATCTGAGCCTCTGGACCTTTGAACAGCAGTGGTTTGATTTTATTTTATGTGGAAATGTGTTTATTTTTCAATGGAACGCTTCAAATCTCTCCCCCCGTGCAAAAACACGGAAATGGATCAGCTGAGGGCTCAGAGCCAAGAGCGGAGCGTTTGGCCACTCCCCCACCCTCTACTATAGGCCAGCTCTTTTCTCCTCATTTGCATTCAAGCAACAACGCCCATTATGGTGTTCAGAGAGAGAAAAATTACTCTTTCTCATCTTATCTCTGTGTTGATTTTGAAGAAGGATTCATTTACAGTATTAGGGAACCATTAAGGAGCCATATAAAAGCATCAAGAAGTACCATGTCATGGGATCTTTAAAGCTCACAAGAGTCAGTTTTGTGTAATAGAGGATCTTTAATTTCTCCGATGTAAACAGAGTTATAAATTGCAGCATAGAATGTGCATATAAACATGTCATAGATAATGGTATCGAGTATATTTTCCTTTCAACAGGAGCTTCATTATACGGTTGGGTGATTTTCAACAACCACATTTCTTGCTCTAAAGAGACCTGGGTATAGACTTGTCGATTAAATAGATTCAAATAACAGTAACAATTAACAGCCTTAATTAGTCATGGATTCATTAGCCCATCTTTATAATGTGGGCGACTTACAGTTCGTCATTAGTCACCAGAGCAGAGCTGAGGTCACACTAGAGCTGACAAGTTTAACCTGCACTGGGACATGTGTTTGAATACTTGTGTGACACACTGCAGGGAGCTGTGAAAATGCACATGTAGCACTATGAGTCTGAGGGCAGGAAATCTGATCCTCCCGGGCTTCGGTACCTGCTGATGATGAGCGCCTGTCAACTGCAACATGGAGGAATTCAGGAGAGGAGGGGGGCACGGAAGGAGGGAGAAGACCAAAAAGAAGAGAAAGCGAGAGAGAGAAAGGAGGGGAGGACAGGAGGAGAGAGGGGCAGGCAGAGGAGGAGAGAGGAGACTAAAAGAGAGAGAGAGAGAGAAAGGGGGTAAGGCAGAAAAGATTAGATGAAAAGGAGCGGAGAGGAAAAGGTAGAGGAAATGGGGCAAGAAAGACGGAGTAGACAAATGAGGTGATGAAGAAATAGGCAACATGGAGGGAGAGCGGAGAAAGAGAAGAGGGGAAAAGAATATAGGAGGTAAAGAAGGAGACAGGTGAGAGGAAGAGAAAGAGAGAAGAGACAATAAAGAAGGAGGTGATGAGGAGAGAGGAGACAAGGATGGAGAGAAAACAAAGAAGAGGGAAAAAGAGGAGAGAAAATTATGAATACATGAGATGAGGAGAGAGGGGAAAGAACTAAGGGGTAAGGTGAGAAAAGAGAGACAAAGAAGGGGGCAATGAAAGAGAGGGAGAAAACAGGACAGAAAAGAGGAGGTGAGAAGATAAGAGAGAAGTAAATGGGAGAAGGAGTGAAAAGAGGAGAGAAGGGAGGAGTGAAGAGAGAAAAGACGGGGTAGAAAGAAGACATTCTTCTTATTTAGGGGAGAGGAAGGAGAAAGGAAAGATAAGATTAGAAAATATGAGACAAGGAAAGATAGAGGGGGCCAAGTAGGGAGCGAGGAGACAAAAAAGGAGAGGAAACAAGGAAATGAAATAGAAAGTAGAGGGAGATGAGGAGGAGTGGAGAGAGAGAAGGAAGGAGTGAGAGGTACGGAGAAGTCAAATAATGAAATAAGGAGGAGAAAGAGGAGAGGAGATTAGGAGTTAGGAGACAAGGAAGGAGACAAGGAGAGAGAAAGTAGAGGAAAGGAGATGAGGAGAGAAAGAGAACAAAGAAGAGAGCGAGAGAGAGAGATGAAAGAAGAGAAGAGAGAAGACAAAGAAACAAGGAGGGAGGAGACCAGAAAAAGGAGAGGAGATTAGGAGATAGGAGACAAGGAGGGAGCCAAAAAGAGAAAAAGTAGAGTGGACGAATGAGGAAAGAAATGAGGAAAGTATAAAGGAGCGAAGAAGGAGAGAGGAGAAGGGAAAGAGGGAACTGGGAGAAAGGAGACATTGAAGGATAGACGGGAGAGAGAGCAGGAGAAGAGGGAGAGAAAGAGGAGGCTAAAAGAGAGATGAAAGACAAAGTAGAGAAAAGAGGAGTGAAGAGATGGTTAAGTAAAAGTGAAAGACAGAAAGAAGGAGGAGAAAAAAGATTAGATAGGAGAGAAGAGACAAGGACAGAGAAAGTAGATGAGAGGAGTGAGGAGAGAGACAGATTAAGAGAGAAAGAGAGAAGAGAAGGAAGGATGGAAGAAGAGAAGACAAAGAAGGAGAAAGGAAAGAGGAGATTAGGAGGAAATAAGGAGGGAGATGAGGCGAGACAAAGTAGAGGATGAGTGAGACAGTGAGAGTAATGGAGAATGAGAGAGAGGAGAGTAGGAAGGATGGAAGAGAGAGGACAGAGAACGAAGGAGAGAGGAGACCAAAAAGAAGAGAGGAGATTAGGAGATAGGAGACAAGGAGAAAGAAGGTAGAGATGAGGAGTGAGGAGAGATGGAGAGAATAAGAGAGAGGGACAGAGAGAGAGAGAGAGGGGAGAGAAGGAAGGAGTGAAGTGAAGTGAAGAGATAAGACAAAGAAAAAGAGAGGAGACCAGAAAGAGGAGATGAGATTAGAAGGAAAGACGAGATTAGAAGAAAACCAGGAGAGATGAGAAGTGAGGAGAGAATAAGAGAGAGGACAATGCAGGATGGAAACAGAGAAACCAAAGAAAGAGAGCTGAGTTGAGAGTTTAGAGAAGGGAGGAGACAAGGAACCAAAGTGGAGAGTAGAAAAGACAGGCAAGGAAAGAGAGAGGAGACGAGATGAGGTAACAACCCTGTCCATCTCCATACTTATCTTAGCCCATGTGACTGTGCACTGTCTATCTCCTCTAAATGGCTGTACACCTAAAAGTCCCCCTCCCCCCTAACACCACGGCAACAGCACTAAAATTGCATAGCTATTACATTTGTGCTATTTTTGTTTTCTTTCCTAATGGAAGCTATTTCACATTGTCACCTTTGCCGTGTTTTGTATAGGCTCTTTGGCTCGTGTGCATGACGGTTTTGGAGGTGACTCAGTAAATCCCACCTTAGCCCAGGAGACGAGAGCCCAAATGGGAATACAATCCATAAATCTTCTCCGCACATCAATAAGACGCTGCATGTATAAAGATCTTTTTAATAAACTATCATGCGAAACTAATTTACTATGTATTTATGCAGTGGGACAGGGCACGGATTGGGTTTCCATTGAGGGAATTCTCAGAGAGGTAGACAGTAATTCCACTTTGCTCTGTCCTATTTTCTTCACAGAGATGAGGAGAGTGTCTAAACATAAGAGCAAGTACCTGAAACTGACCAGACATGTTCATAAATAATACAAGTCAAATAGAAGTCAGTGGCCCATTCACACACTTGTTAAATCATGTCTCCTGTATTGGGTTGACACAATAATAGAAACACAAATGCCGGTATCTATACTGAATAATAATAATAATAATAATAATAATAATAATAATAATAATAATAATAATAATAATAATAATAATAATAATAATAATAATAATAATAATGATGATGATGATGATGATGATGATGATGATGATGATGATGATGATGATGATGATGATGATGATGTGCCAACCCCGCTCACAGTCAGAATGCCTATTTTTCTAGGTATTTTTGAGCCTGTAAATTGAATAAATGTAAGGGGAACATTACAGGCATTACAGAGCAATGACATATCCATAAAAACAAGCAGGTGACAAATCCCCAACCAAAAAGTTACATAGTGCACCTTTAACACCACATAAGAAAAAGGACCATTATTTTGTATGGAAAATTAAGTTGTCTTCTAAATATAATAGTGGTATAGGAGTCTGTATATTTTTCATTCGTATATGATACTTAACTGTTCAACATTCATACATTTTATGGAAAACTTGGGAAACTTTGGTTTGTACAACAATGGGTTGTACAATGGGCGCTCTCAATACACAGTAATGAGGGAATTTATGGTGACTAATAATAATTAATGAAATAATCAATCATTGTTATCTGGGCTATGAACATGGTCTAACAAATGCTGTGCACTGTAAACAGTTTGTAAACTGTGCCAAGTGCCAGTCTCAAAAAACTTGAAACATTTTATGTTTTTGTTTGTTTGGAAATCTATCAAGAAGTCTTTATTTGGTAAATAAACATTTATTTACCAAACATTTATACAAAGTCCAAAATGCAAAAGAGAAATATATTTTAGAAGCCCACTATTGAAACAATCATTGGTGTCAGCCAAAATAAATAAATTATGATTTATTCATCTATTCATTCTGTTGTTCACTTGTAGTTGTTTTTAGCAGAGCTAAATATTTGGGGGATACAGAACACAATATGCATTCATTAACTCCGATAAGTGTTTGAGAAATTCCATTTCTGTGCTGTATCTAGGGAACACACTGCCAGCTCAGTCCTTGTTATCTTGGCCTACGTCATCAGAGGTATAATACTCCCTACAGCGGAAGCATAGCAGGACAAGATTGGACAACACTAAAGGTCCCATGGCATGAAATTTTCACTTTCTGAGGTTTTTGAACGTTAATGTGAGCTCCCCTACCCTGTTTAGGGCCCCCCCATCCATGGCTAAAAGTTGCGAAATGTGTAAACCGAGCATTTGCAATCCTTTTCCGCGTTTGAAAAAAAAGATTTTGAACAATGGAACTTTCTGACATCACACTCACGTCACTGGAAAGGTTTCCACCCCCCAGTGTTGTATAGTAACGAAGTAATAATACTTCACTACTGTACTTAAGTACATTTTGGGAGACTTTGTACTTTACTTGAGTTTTAAAAAAAAAAGATAACTTTTACTTTTACTTCACTACATTTCCGAATTTAATTGCATACTTTTACTCCGATACATTTTCAATGTGCCGTTTAGTTACTCGTTACAAAAAAACCCCTCTACTAACTGCAAGGAAGTCAGGACGTGCCTGGGCTTGTTCCCTACTTGCGCATGACAATCAGCCTACACCTGTTGGTTTCATGCAGCTAGTTTAATCAACATCCCTGATGGAAGAGGAGACAGCATCCACGTCGGCTACAAATGAAGGGGGACCTGACGATGAGCATCCCTGGCCGTACTTAAACACAATGTTCTCTTACGCTGATATAATTCGTATAACGCATTTTGTGCCTGCATTTACTTGCTCAAAGGACACCGTTTCATGGATATCACCAAACCCAATATCTTCGACAGTGCTCCATATGACACAAAACTACCATAGGTGAGCCGAACATGGTGTGTTACAGTAGAATTAAGGGCCCAATTGCAATTCCTCCAAAAACACTCCTTCAATGGTGTTATGTATGCCTTATTTTCAGCACTGTTATTAAAAAAAAAAACAAGGTTACTCAAGTAACATTTCAGTCAGTGACTTCGACTTTTACCAAAGTCATTTTGGGAGGGGTACCTATACTTTTACTTGAGTTTGATTTTCCAGTACTTTATACAACACTGCCACCCCCCCTCTGGATGTCTACCCACCGTCTCTGGAAATCACGCCCAGAGGTTGGACCGCAAACGAGCTATGCAATGCGAGATGCGTTTTTTAATTTGCCTGGAGACACGTTTCCAGGCTCGGATGTCCTTTATCTGAGCCTCCGAACCTCTGAAACAGCAGTGGTTTAATTTTATTTTCTGTGGAAATGTGTTTTTTTAATGGAAAGCGTCTCATATCTTCCTCCGCGCTTAAACACGGAAGTGGGTGACAGTGCACATTGCACCGCTAATCCAGGAAACAGCGACGTATTTGGCCACAACCCACCCACTGCACTGGCCTGTCTCTGTCCTCCTCATTTGCATTCAAGCAACAACGCCCAGAATAAAGCGTTTTCAGAGAGATATTTATGACTCTGTGTTCATGAGGCTATTTCGTGCACTATTTTTCAGTGCGGAAAAAGACAGCCGAAGCACACACCACGCTGACAGGGGAATCCCAGTTACGCACCAGGAAGGGAGTTCCCCTGTTACGCAGCGTGGTGTGTGCTTCGTCTGTCTTTTTCCGCACTGAAAAATAGTTCCCACCCAAAATGACCAAGTCAAGCTCTCCGTGTTGATTTGCACATTTATTTGCACTCGATATGAATGCGCACTACACAGAAAGTAATTGGGAAACGCATCGAGCAAATTAATTCCTTTTGGCCAAAATCTTTCTCTGGCGACGTTAGACTCCAGTCTAACGCGGAGTAGCTGCAGATACCGCGGCGGTCAGTGCTGACAGACCTGGACAATGGCTGCGTCACCAGAAAAACGCTTTCCACCACTTATTTTAGTCTCTGGACTGTGGGGAGATGCCCAAGTTTGACCTGGGGGTGGCATATTCCTTTAAGCCATGTTGTAATGTTGTTACCTCCTCAAAAACAAATCCAGAGTTGTGTTTTGTTTCATTCACACGTTTGAGTAATCCTTTATTAGTCTGTCTACATCTCCAATGCTCAAAATGCTCTGTTCCAACTTGTGATGTCATGAACCAGTAGTTTTCAAGTTAGCTGCTATCTTTTACTTTTTGTTCAGTGGAGACTGGCAGTTCCAAGGTTGAAATTATCCAATTGAATGATAAAAGGAGAAGTTCAATTTGTCAACTGGACAAAGTTTGTTTGGTTGAAAACGTTTCGCCGCTCATCCGAGAGGCTTCGTCAGCTCTGGTTATTGTACTGGTTAGACACTGCTTATATCTCGCTGCCAGGAGGCAGTGTCTAACCAGTACAATAACCAGAGCTGACGAAGCCTCTCGGATGAGCGGCGAAACGTTTTCAACCAAACAAATTTTGTCCAGTTGACAAATTGAACTTCTCCTTTTATCATGGATTCTACCTGGACGACTGAGGGACTTTTCACGTATCCAATTGAATCTAAGTGAATGTGCAAGGAGTTTAAAAACATATTACATATTACCACCTATCATCACAAGGTGTTTTCTGTTTGAGAGAATAATAGCCTAAATATGCTGTGTATTAAAAGAACAAAACACAACTCCAGCTACAGTATGTTTTTAAGGAGGAAACATAGATCAAAAAATAGCATATGAGCCCTTTCTTTAAAGATGTACGTTAACATATATATTTTTTGTAAATGTAAGCCATAATCTAAATAAACAACTGAAGATTTTTTTTAAAGTGTGCTAAAAAAAAAACTGATAATATTGCAGTGAGCAGATCCCTGTGTATAAATTTGGTCAAAATGCAGGCGAGCAGAACCTAGCCTGAGTCAAAGTGAACATTTGAGTTGTCATGTGAACAGATCCTCATGTGAAGCTGCTCTACAGACCAGCTCCCCTCCACACTCTGAGTTCTCATCTTTCCATCACAGCAGCAGCAGAGGCCATAGTGAGGGTGGCTTTGAGCTCAGTCAGCCCCCTGCATCTGCACCTTTACCGATAAACCTTCAGCTCCCTGTGATAAAGTCTGCCCTCCAAATCTCCAGCCAGGAACACGCTACCCCCCCACACACACGCATGTTAAACAGAAAGGACTCAACTAGGTCCTAAAATATCGAGATTCACCGTGCTGATTCCAAATGAGCTGTTCCCTCTGTTCCCCCTTGTGATGTCATGTGGTAATATAGTAAGCATTTTTAAACTCCATACACTAGAATCATTAGGATAATTTCAGCCCTGCTATTGCTGATCTGAAGTTATCTTTACTGAAGGTAAATGGTAGCTGTTAACTTGAAAACTACCACTATATGACATCACAAGATAGAACAGTCAGGTTTGTGGAGATGCAAGCGCACTTCCAGTGAGGATGGATGTTCTTCTACATTTTCCTGGAAAAGCAACCAAACCTGGCTAAAAGGTTACATGGAGGGGCTTTAATATTTCCTTACTTTCTCAAATACTGATGTCCCTAGGCCTGTTTATAGTGAACTAAATCTGCAAAATGATACAGCATATGGCACATAAATACAAAAAAACCCTAATAACAAAATACAACTAGATCATGTTTCCAAACTAATTCAACCCAAATTGTTATTTTTGGCAAAGCTGGTCACCAAAGCCAATTGAATCTGGTGAATGGTCCTTCTAGCACAACATATAGGAATATATAGGATGTCCATTCTCAAGAGAGAAATCCTCTAGAGAAGAAGACTGGGCAAAATAGTCTGGCTAATCAGGTTAAAAGCCCCTGTCTTGGGTCTTCACTCTGGGAGATGAAGGCTGCTAGTTCAAACAGCAGATTAGGAGGCTGGAAGAGTGAGCAAGGGCCACAGCAGCTACAGAATATATATGGACTCTTTACCCTTGTGCAAAGCTCCACACACACTCAGTACATTCAGATGCTAAACAGACTCGGACGTTGCTGATAAACTCAAACAAGATTAAAGCTTGTTTTACCAATCTGCATGGACAAGAGAAATGGTTTGACAGCCCTTTCATGCAATACTAAAATGTACCCTGATGAATGTACCAAAAATGAACCAAATACATTTTAAGAACATTATTTCTTTGTTAAAAAAAATACTTGTGTAAAGTTAATATGAAATACATCTATTTTAATCATCAAAACATTGAATATGTCAAGTGTATTGCATATAGTGTATTCTACTAAATAAGCAACAAAACTGTAGTGTGGTCACAAAAAAAATGTTAAAAGATACTAAAAAATATATCAATTCAGCAGTTCACGGTAGTGATACTGTATCACGATATACTGATATTTTGATATTTTTGCACAGCACTACATTATTGACCATTTGAGCTAAAAACCATTTAAAGCAACCATTTGAATTTTCCATCATTGCATAATGTATGTACAGCTACATTAGATGCTAGAATTTACACCTTTTAATAGATATCAGCCTTAAATCTCAAACAGAGGCCAATATTTTATTTTGGCTGTCCTACACACAAAGTTGTTTGTTTTAAAGGTCCCATGGCATGAAATTTTCACTTTCTGAGGTTTTTGAACGTTAATGTGAGCTCCCCTACCCTGTTTAGGGCCCCCCAATGGCTAAAAGTTGCGTAATGTCTAAACTGAGCATTTGCGATCCTTTTCTGCGTTTGAAAAAAACACAGCTCAAATGGGCGATTCTGGACAAGGCACCTTATTGACGTCAGATCGAAAAAAGAAATGCAAATTCAGTTCCACCACCGTCTGGATCTCCAAACCCCTGTCTCTGGAAATCACGCCCAGAGAGTTTGGACTGCGGAGGAGGTACGCAATGCGAAATGCGTTTTTTTTATTTGCCTGGAGGCACATGCGAGTGTTTCTAGGCTCGGAAGTCCTTTACCCAACCCTCTGGACCTCTGAAACAGCAGTGGTTTAATTTTATTTTTTGTAAAAATGTGTTTTTTTTCATTGAAAAGGCTGTCCTTTCCTCCTTCGCGCTTACACACGCGGAAGTGGGGCCAGGCACAGCGCACCGCTAAAACAAGGAACCAGCGGCGCATTTGCCACAACCCCCCACCCCCCACCCCCACCCACTCCTCTAACCAATCTGTCTCCTTCTCATTTGCATTCAAGCAACAAGGCCCAGAATGAGTTGTTCAGACAGAGAGATTATGACTCTGACTCTGTACATGTGTCTTTCTCATGCACTAAGTGTTGATTTTGAAGAAGGATTCATTTACAGTATTAGGGAACCATTAAGGAGCCATATAAAAGCATCAAGAAGTACCATGTCATGGGACCTTTAACACTTTAGTGTGAACAGATAATTACACAAAACGTGACTACACCTCTCTCAAAAGGTTTTTATTTAAAAAAGGGCTGTGGGTAAGTTTGCTGTAAATTAAAATGACATTATTTGGCAAAAATGATCTAAACTGGTCCTATATATCAGCACAGCTTACCGCCATTGGTTTGTCAAGAGTCTAAACAATGGGAACATATCGGTCGATCTCTATTAGCTGCCCCAGACGTGTCAATCCATGTGTTTGTATGTGAGCTGACAGGAGCGTCTCTATGGATTCTGTTATCCACAAACCAGTGAACTATTTACACTGTCTTAATCTGTTGAGAGAAAGCGTGGATGATAATAAGAAAACACCACTGGTTAAGCACAAGACTGGTTAAGTATTCAGATTAGTTGTGTCCATGGTAAAAAGCCAAATACAAGTGAGAACGACTAAACTCTCAATAAGAAAGGGGCATTGCACAACTTTTCTGGCAGAGGGTCAGTCACTTGCTTGTCTTCGTGGAGGAGTTATTGCTTTGTCTAGAATATTCAATGATAGAGATTTAAACCTAACCTATCTAAGGGAAACAACTATAGATAACATTATAGGTCAGATCTGTAGAGGGGTAACACTATTCACAGACAGAAGTATTGTATTGTTGAACATAGAAACATCAGTATCAGTAATTGATAAATGCTAGATAGATGTGTTAAATGTCATATCATGGAACATTCTAGACCAAGCAATAACCTCTCCATGGAGACAAGCAGGTGATGGACTCTCCACCAGAAAAGTTGCACAATGCACCTTTAAGAAGCCTTGTTTTTAAATAGGATAAAAAAAAATAACATCTGAAAAATATAGGTATTTTGCCTTTCAGAAATATAATATTTATTGTATAGCTAAAGAGCTTGGTGTTTTTTCTCTAAATTTCTACTGTTGTGTTTTTGAATTGTGTCGTCTATTATTGTAAAAAGTTGAGGCACTGTTGAAAATAATATGTGTGAGAGCAAAAAATACAACAAAAAGACGAAAGAGACCTAACAAATTACCCTAAGAGGACATTTCTGTTGATAAAACTGCAATTGCAATGTGCGATAAACTAATAATTCCCATACTAAGCGGCTGGATGTTGATAAACTGCAGAAGCTGTCAAAACAAGTGCCACACAGCAGAGATTAGATTTGCATAATGATGTGGTATGTATATATTTAGTATAGTTTTTTCTTTTAACGGAACTTGGGGTAGCATCCAATACAAAAGGTGAACTGGATTATCCTCTACGGCTAAAGTTAATGGATGGTGAGATTTTGTTTTTAGCAATACTGATATCTGTGATGCTATGATGTTGTGGCCAATATCAATAACAGATGGGTGCATTATTTTCTGATATATTATGTTAACAACATTCTAAAATGATAATACAGGACCTTTAAACTCTATAATAAATCAAACATTTATAGTAGAAGAAGTTAAAACAGAATGCATTTTTCACTTTTGCAAAATCTTTTATCATGATGAAATGAGGACACACTGGGAATGACAGAGAGGCAAAAAGAGTGGGGCTGCTTTGAAAAAAATACTACTAAAATCTACTAAAACTGACTAAATCTACTATATCAGACACAGATACCACTGATATATTAAAAACTCCCCTGGTTACGATATTAACAGCTATTGTCCATCCCTATTTCAGGTAATAGAGTATGTTATCACCGGTGGCCAGGAGGACTGGTGTAAAATGTAAGGGCCATTATTATTGTACTACAAAATCCTCAAATTAACAAAGGCCTCTCTGTCTCAGTTTAACAGGATATGAAAGGCTGTGATGCCATTTGAAACCCAGTAATGGCTTACAAAAACATTCTGTGAAGTTTATTGTTGGGATATTTTGAGCACATTTGATGAGTGTTTTTCTTTCATCTCCTGAATGACAGACACGATTGACAGTGTGCAGACTCACACACTTTGAAGCTCTTATTAGTTCCAGCTCTTCCTGTGTGTTAACTGCCAGCTCCTCTCTGTCCAATATATCCTGTCAGCAAACATGTATGTTTACCAGAGCCTGTCATTCGCAAATCAACTACAAGATGTTAGTGTTACTGCTACACAAATTAGACTAATGTGGACTCAACTGTCCACCTGTTTGGATACATGGATAATACCCTGAGGGTTGTTTTGATCATCTACACAATTTGAATCTTGAGTATAATCATTTCAAAATGTTTAAATAAAGTAACTCTAATTCAAAATAAAAAAACAATGATTGAACAAACAAATATTGATTGATGGAAGCGTCACAACAGAGGAACAAAAACATCAAATTACAAATTTTGTTAAATCCAGTTAAGAGAAAAGCACAAACTTCTTTCTCAGCACGTATTTCTGCTCAAAGAAAAAAGTATCACAATGCTGCGTTGTGATTGGCCAGACTTCACACAGGCAAACACTTCAGCCAGAACTGAACATGACAGATTCTCAAAAGTTTCTGAATGCACAAAAATCGTCTTGCTGGCTAGGCTTGGCATAAAGTGACATTTCTACACTTTTGAGGGTATCATTTGTCTTTTTACCTCAACTAATACAGTTATAGACGTGTGTTAACACATTTCTGTTGAATTGGCAAAGTCTGAATATAGTTTTAAGGATCATCTATCCTTTTAAAGATCATCTATCATCTATTGGATATATGGAACTATCACAAAGCAATAAAGTCTCCATGAAAACAAGCAGGTAGCAGACCCTCCAGCAGAAACATATTACATATTACAGTGTTCTTTCATCTGTGACAAATGAGTGAAAGTGAATTAGGTGTGGAAGTCCTCAGCACACAGTAGAGGAGCAGGCTCTGGATGGGAGAGGTGTGAGGAGGACTCCAGGCCTCACTTTTCCCACAGTGCTGCCAATGGGCTCAGCTGGATGGAGCGGGACAGAGTAATTGTGACAGCAGCAAAGTGTTTGTATGGCCAATGCAGCAAAGAGCAAATCTGGTTTTACACTTATCACTTTAGCTCACTCTCTCTGCACTGCAGAGTGTGCCCAAATCTTATATGTGACAACAGCACACATTACATTAGAGCATTATGGCAGAACAAATGCACTTACCGCAAAGGAGTCAAAGGAGGTAAAGTTTAAACCAGCACTATGGGGTTAGGTAAGGTGGTAAGTTGGTTCTCTTATATTGGGCTTATCCATTTAGTTGGGGTTGCAAACAAAATTGGCAGATAATTAACCCAGATGCCTTGTCAGATGAGGTGGGCAAAAGGGCTGAAGTGTCTTGAGCGTGGGAACACAACAATGATCTGTACTTGGTGATAGTTGAGTGATCTGGTTAGCGAACTCTCAAAATTCTGCCAAGAGTCTATATTTGCCAAGAGAAAAACAAGATAAACTGAAGAGGCATGGTCCATAAACTCAGAGGAAGAATTTATTTTAAAAGACTGCTGAGGTTGGGACTGCCAGATATAAAATTACAGCAAATCAAAACACAGTTAAGGTGCTACAGTCTCATTTAAGATTGGTCATTTCAGTGAAACTTCTCACCAGTGGAAAATAACAAGAAGTGTTTCAACATAGTTCTCATCTAACACTTGATTGGACAAAATATTGCTATGGCAGTTTCTTCTATATGGTCCTCATTAAACATTTTTATGCATATGCAATGTCATTTAGTCCTATTTTATCCAATAGATATCTGGGAAAAATTTAAGGTACAGGTCCTTTAAAGTAGGGGTTTTAAGCAAAATCAATTAGAGCTGTTCATGTTATAATGTTGTTCCCTCATCAAAAACAAAAGGGTTGAAGAGGTTTTAAATGTCATTCATGCATGTGTGAGTATTTAGCAATCTCTCTCAGGCTCTATTGAATTACGACTAGATGTCAGATTCTGTGCAATGCTCATCTTGTGATAGCGCTCTGAAGGTGGCGTGACTTGCAGAGAGCAAAGGGAGTTGAGACTCAGAGTGTCAAAAACAAAAGGTTCAAAACAAAAGGTGGCATCTAAATATGTTATGTGTTAGTTAATATGCCATAGAAGTAAAATACTCTCTCTTTAAGGAATTACTACTCTAATTCTTTATGATGGAATCACTTCCTTGAGTAAATTAATACAGAATTTAGTAAAAACTGTAATATCATTGCTCCAAGAGATACTACCTTTAGCCAGAAGAGGTCAGTAAAGAATTTTATTGAAACTCTTTTAGTTTTGTTCTTTAGTACAAGATCAGTGATTTGCTTTGATCCTTGGACACGGTTTCTTAAGCATTGCAAGGTTGTGTCAGTGCCTTTGTGAATGTTGTAGTCAATCACACAGGAATGCTTTTTGGCAAAAGTTACAGCACTCCCTGTATACAGTCATGACTTTTTAATTACTACTTTTCCACATGAAAAACCTGGTCAATAATTCACCAGGATTTGTATTTGATTACTCAACTTTAAAAACATGGCTGCACATACACTTTTGCCTGAGTACCTATTCAGCACAGTTTGATGGGCAAATGATAAAACAATTATATCTAAAAGCCTATTCGAAACAGCGGTAAATGGCTCTAACCTTTTCTTAGTCAAGACTTTGAAAACTCCATTTCAAAAGCACTAACAAATATTGCTGTTTGTGTTTGATATGATGTGGCATCTTTGGGGAAGGGTAAAGTAAAAGGGCATTCATTTCCCTATAGATTGTGCTG
This sequence comes from Paratrypauchen microcephalus, assembly GCA_036785185.1. Lineage (NCBI taxonomy): Eukaryota > Metazoa > Chordata > Actinopteri > Gobiiformes > Gobiidae > Paratrypauchen > Paratrypauchen microcephalus. The sequence goes on along the minus strand of JAVJIX010000016.1, from coordinate 8,495,667 downwards.
GGAATTGTGCTCTAGTAAATCAATACAAAGTAAATCAGTGTTGGTCAATAGAAATCAAAAGAACATGGGTGGCTAAGTGAAGAGTGCAGGCTCAGATAGCTTTAGCAGGCTGGGATAAAAGGCCCTTCTGTAGAGCCACCAATGAAATCAGAAGTTAGGGTTCTTACAGTTTAATTTCACAAAGAATAAGCTTACTGTTAAAACATTTGCTAAATTTATGTAAGATTTAATGAGATTTGGGAATAGGGGTTTACCTAACTATAGCTATGCTCATGGTTTTGTAGAAAAACTGAAGACATTTTATTCAGAAAAATATATTGTACTTTAAAGGTGCACCGAGTAACCTTTCTGGTGGAAGGTCCATCAGATCATTTTCTCCATGTTATTGCTTTGTCTGCATACTTTGTTTCACAGTATGGCATTGACTTATAGTATTAAGTGTTTTTATCATCATGGAGACCATAGAAATAACATTTTCAAAAAAGGACTCAGTAATGAGTAGCTGCACCATTCTTGTTAATCACGACAAAAATTTGTTTTGGCATGCTTGACGCTAGTGTTTCCAGGAGGCTAGTGGGAATGTTGCTCCAAGTGGTGAAGATGGCTTCATGGAGGGCATCCACTGTCTGGAACTGGTGTCCATTTTTGTAAACTTCGCTTGCCATCCAACCCCAAATATTCTCAATTGGATTTAGATCAGGGGAAGACACAGGATGGTTCAAAAGAGTGATGTTATTTCTCTGGAAGAAGTCTTTGTCAGGCAGGCATTGTGAACTGCAGCATTGTCCTGTTGAAAAACCCAGTCAATCAATCAATCAATCAAACAATCAAACAATATTTATAAGGCACTTTTCATACAAAATTGTAGCACAAAGCGCCTTACAGTGGTCAAGGATTAGAAGATTGACCTTTATTGATCTTGCACAGGAGAAGTTGTTTCTATATTTGACCCGGGGACCATCCCCATGATTTTGTTTTGTTATTTAGGCTTGGTCAGGCCCTAAGCTGGAGGATTTTACCTATGGCGCATGTTTAGGTTGATGAGGGAAACCGGAGTGCCCGGAGGAAACCCACCCAGACACGGGGAGAACATGCAGTCTCCACACAGAAAGGCCCAGGCAACCGAGCCCCTTGCAACATCTCCACATAGCCAGCTGCTGTTTGATGCCTCTGCACAACCTGAAGCTCCATTGAAGCATCCGTTTCATTGAAACATGATGGCGCCCTCTCTACTGTGCTGTGTAGAAAACATCTCAGGTGGGATCTCCTTGTCATGCCAGTAACGTTGGAAGCCATCAGGACTGTCAAGGTAAACTTTTTTCTCATCAGAGAATAAAACTTTCCACTTTTCAATGTCCCGTGCTTGGTGCTCTCATGCAAACTCTAAAAGGGCTATTTTGTGCCATTGAAGGAGACAAAGTCTTTGAAGACGTGTTTTGTTCTTAAAACCCTTCTCTCGCAGATGCCGTCTAATGGTTATGGGACTGCAGTTGGCACCAGTGACGAGCTTAATTTGGGCCAAGGATTGTCCCGTGTCATGACGGACAGCCAATTGGATCCTCCGGCTCAGGGCTGGTGAAATTTTTTTGGGTCTACCACTTTATTCCACATAACCCTCAGGATAAAAAATTTAAAATGACTGTCTTACTATGTCCAACCTCAGCAGCAATGGCACGCTGCGAGAGGCCTTGCTGATGCAGCTCAACAATCCGACCACGTTCAAAGAGAGAAAGCTTTTTTGCCTTTGCCATCAGGAGGTCGTGTCAGTGTGGATACTTGACAGAAAATGAAATTGAGTCCACATTTTTGCAAAGATTTGGCCTTTTAAAGTCTGTGATCTTAAACTTTTGATCAGCTGATAAACAGCCTATTTCAGTTTAAAGGGATATGCCACCCCCAGGTCAAACTTGGGCATCTCCCCACAGTCCAGAGACTAAAATAAGTGATGGAAAGCGTTTTCCTGGTCACCCAGCCATTGTCCGAGTCTGTCAGCACTGACTGCCGCGCGCAGCTGCAGCTACTCCGCGTTAGACTGGAGGCTAACGTCGCCAGAGAAAGATTTCAGCCAAAAGGAATTAATTTGCTCGATGCTTTTCCCAATTACTTTCTGTGTAATGCGCATTCATATCGAGTGCAAATAAATGTGCAAATCAATGCTTCGGCTCTGTTTTTCCGCACTGAAAAATAGTTCCCATCCCAAAATGACCAAGTCAAGCTCTCCGTATTGATTTGCACACACACATATATATATATATATATGTATATATATATATGTATATATATATATATATATATATATATATATATATATATATATATATATATATATATATATATATATATATATATATATATATATATATATATATATATATATATATATATATATATATATATACATTCACTCCATACCTGGTGGTTGTAAGCTACTTTTTTTTTTAGCCACAGCTGCCCTGATGGAAGACACGTTGCCAATCTGCGGCATCGGCCCCTCCCTCACACCACTTTCATACTAGGCAATGTGGGTGAAGTGTCTTGCCTAAGGACACAACAAGGGTTTTTTTGCCACTGGTGCCCCACAAAGATTGACAAATGTAATGTCTTACTGTGGAATATCCCAGACAAAGCAATAACATCACCATAGAGACAAGCAGAGACTACGCCTACAGACCCTCCAAGTTACATAGTGCATCTTTAAAAAGCAGTAATATTCAAGATTGAACTGACTCTGCAGATGTAAGCTTACATTGTGATTAGACACTACCTCAAAAATCTGTAGCAGAACTCAGTAAATAAATGATTAACTGATGAAATATCCAAAAGCTCAAATATACCACAAATGTCTTTAAATTTGCCCTGCAGAAGATAAGCTCAGTACAGCTATAATCAACTTAACTGTTATGATTAAGCAGTCAGACTGGACTCCCCTCCCTCTCGCCTCCCTCCGTCTCTCTTCCTCTCTCCTTCAGCTCAAGTATGACCTGTACGCCTCATCATCTCCTGTTGTTTCGGCCACTGCTCTCTCACCCCCGGTTGATGTCTCCATTGTTTTGAGCCTGGCTACACGCGCTATACAACTCCTCCTTGTAATTGGACGTTGTTGGCAGGATAATGATAGCAAAAGCATCGGAGCATACAGACCTCACGCTACTGCCTCTGCTATGGCCTAAACCCCATTGGAGATGTGTCAGGAGCTCAGAAAGGTGGAAGCAATGCAACCATCACGTGCCACACACACGCCATTCACTGTATAATTTAGAGTCTCTATTCTCACCAACAGATGAATCCTCTGTAACTGTCACAGCGGAGGTGAGGGGAAAGGAGCAGACTTAATCACCATTCTATCTCGCCATCCGGGCACGAAAGGATTTGGGGAGACTTAGGAAAAACAGAGGAATCAATGTCAATTTAATCCAAAACACACATCCTCTTTAGAATGAAAGCCAGATGCAGAGAGACTATTAGTTCCCCACTGTAGCGCACCGCCGTCCCACACTTATGACCTATGTGTTTTGGTTGAGGTCCCATGAAACCCAAATCTTCTCTTATCATCGGTAACTGGTTTAATATAAGCTGTCCAAACATATTCTGTCTGCGTGTTATCTCAGTTTAAGAGTAAACAGAAGTGTACCGTGAATGAGGCTTTGTCATAAATGTATAAAACAGAGAACTGTGAGAGAAATAAGGCAATTGTGAGAGATTAAGGCTTAACACAGATCATAATACAGTTTCATATGGAGGAAATGCATTAGCCTGTAAAGTTTATATGAATAAGAAATAGAAAATGACATATGACTGACTGGACGTCAACCATTTTGACTGTTATCTTAGGGTGTTTTTACACTTAGTCCCTTTCAGCCATTTAAACAAACTCAGACCAATGACTCAGCATTTTTTGTGCATATGTGAATGCTCCAACCGTACCCAGACCCCTCTGAAATGAATTAAGACCTTTCTCAGGATGGTTCGCTAAAAAGTCAGTGGTACAGTTCGCCTAATCTGCGCATTGTGAACACAAAGCGCACTGGGTTCTCTTTACCTGTTTCAACGTATTGTAACCTCCTTCGCCATAGATATGTCATGTGACTGTAACAGGAAACACTCAGCTGTAAACATGGCTATGTCATATGTAATCTGAAAAGCTCTTGGCAGTATGGTGGCTGAGTGGCTAGCGCTCATGCTTCACAGCAAGAAGGTTCGATCCCCGGGTCTCCCAGGCCTTTCTGTGTGTGTTCTGTGTGGAGTTTGCATGCATATGGTCTGGGATCCCCGGGTCGCCCGAGCCTTTCTCTGTGGAGTTTGTTCTCCCCGTGTCTGGGTGGGTTTCCTCCGGGTTTCTCCCATGCAAAACATGCACCATAGGTAAAATCCTCCAGCTGAAGTCCTGACCAAACCCAAGCAAGAAGATCATGGAGATGGTCCCCGGGCGCAGTTATGTGCTGCCCACTGCTCCTAATATAACAGGATGGGTTAAATGCAGAGAAGAATTTCTCCTGTGTGAGATCAATAAAGTCACTTCACTTCTTCTTTTCCTGGTGAAATTTCATTTAAAAAAAAACAAAAAAAAAACAGGAGGGCAAGCATTGCAGTAGATATTTTGTTTTAAGTGACAATTACCCAGAATTCCCAATGTAACCAGAATTCAGTGCATTGGGGGCTGAGAGCTCTAGAGGACCTGGTGTGAACAGAAGGGGAACTGGGGCGCCATCAAAGCTCAAGTGGACCAGAAAGAGAACCCAGTCCTCTTTGTAATAAACTCACAATCTGAACACAAAAAAAACTTTTTGGTCCACTTACAGAGGACTGAGTTTGCTTCACTTAAAGGGGACTATATGTGAAAATGCCCTTAGTTAATGGATAATTTCAATACATTATAGTATCAGTCTAGGTTGAAATATAAGTTATCCAAATATATACTGTGTCTGATATGTCTTTTCTGGTATCTCTTTTGAAGAGTAAAGGTCATGAACGTATAAAATTGTGAGAAAAGTAAGGGTTAATACAGAGAATAATACATCCATATTTTAGATGGAAGAAAATGCATTCATCTGTAAAGTTCATATTAATAAAAAATAGAAAATGACATGACTCACTGCTTATCAGCCTTTTTCACTGTTAATTTACTTAATGTATTATAGTTTCAATGCATTGATTAAATATACAAAACTTAGAATTGTGGTGAGAAAAATAAGGTTTAACACAGAGCATTATACAGTTTATGTGAAGAAAAAAGCATTAGTGTGTAAAGTTAAAGAGGCACTGTGTAACTTTTCTGTTGGAGGGTCAGCTATCTGCTTGTCTCCATGGAAATGTTGTTGCGTCCTGGTATAGCTTTAAATGTATTCATCTTGCATTTACTCATGGATATTTATTGACTTCAAAACTTGAATTTTTTCTGTGAGTGACCTTGCCTCTCCACAGATCTGTAACTTGACCCTGTGGCATCACCTGCCGACTCCGTATAGATAAATAAGTGTAATGCCATACTGTCGGAAAGTCCAGGCAACATCTCTATGGAGAGAAGCTGGTTAGTTACACAGTGCACCTTTAATATGAATAATACATAGAAAATGACGGATGATTGACTGTATGCCAGCCATTTTGACCGTTATCTTAGTTCATTATATTATATGTTATTATAATTTCAATACATTAACAGAATTAGCATATAGTATCAGGCCTTAGTAGTTGAAGCCATGAAACCCAAAATCTCTCTTATCATCATTAACTGGTTTAATATAAACTGTCTAAACCTCTGTCCGTGTTATCTTTGATTAAGAGTAAATGTCATAAATGTATAAAACAGAACTGTGAGAGAAAAATATGGTTTAACATGAAGCTTAATACAGTTTTATATGGAGGAAAATGCATTAGCCTGTAAAGTTCATTTAAATAAAAAAAGAGAAAATGGCATATGACTGATTACATGTCGGCTAATTTGACTGTTACTTTACTTAATGTATTATAATTTCAGTATATTAACAGAATTAGCATATAGTGTCAATCTAAATTGTTATAAGTGTTGAGACCCCATAAAACCCAAATCTCTCTTATCTCTGGTAACTGGTTAAATATCAGCTGTCCAAACACATTCTGTCTGTGTTATCTCTTGCTTGAGAGTAAATGTCATAAATGTATAAAACAGAATTGTGAGAGAAAAAATGGCTTAACATTGAACTTAACACAGTTTTATATGGGGGCAAAGGCATTAGCCTGTAAAGTTAATATGACTAATAAGTGGAAAATGACAGATGACTGACTGTATGTCAGCCTGTTTTACTGTTATTTTACTTAATGTATTATAAGATCAGTACATTAAAGTATCAGTCATAGTTGTTTTAGAGCTTAAATGAGAAAATCTACATAAAAGAAAAAAATGTGCTTATGCCAGGCTACAGCAAAAGCAAGAGCATTTCCACTTGCAGTCCCTACAGCGTGATTTGAAACAACAATACATGACAACAAAATACAACAATGTATATTATAATTATCTCACTGTTGGTTTGGTTTAAAGGTCCCATGACATGGTACTTCTTGATGCTTTTATATGGCTCCTTAATGGTTCCCTAATACTGTAAATGAATCCTTCTTCAAAATCAACACTCACTGCATGAGATATGACTCTGACAGTCTTCATGAGGCTAGATATGTGTCTAAAATGCTTTATTGTGGGTGTTGCTGCTTCACTGCAAATGAGAAGGACAGAGAGATTGGCTAAGGAGCGGGGGGGCGGGTTTCCCCCGCAGCTCGGCGCAGCTCTGTCTCCTCTCTTCCGTGTACAGATGGGAGACTTTGCAATGAAAAAAAGCATATTTACACAGAAAATAAAATTAAACCACTGGTATTTCAGAGGTCCAGAGGGTCGGGTAAGGGACTTGCGAGCCTAGAAACACTCGGACGTGCCTCCAGGCAAATAAAAAACGCATTTCGCATTGTAGCGCATTCACAGTCCAAACTCTATGGGCGGGATATACAGGGACGCTGAGCGGAGACAGAGGGAGGGGCTGGAGCTGCATTTGCCGATCTGACGTCAATAAGGTGCCTTGTCCGAACTCGCCCGTTTCAACACTGGTTTTGTGTAACGCAGAAAAGGACCGCAAATGCTCAGTTTAGACATTTCGCAACTTTTAGCCATGGGGGGGGGGGCTAAACAGGGTAGGGGAGCTCACATTAATGTTCAAAAACCTCAGAAAGTGAAAATTTCATGCCATGAGACCTTTAATAAAATAATATGAAGTAAGTTTTGGTTCAAATGTGAGTTATGCAACTTTATGTAATGGAGGGCCTTTTTTTTTTTCTTTCTAAAAAAAACAAAAACAAAAACATAAAAACACACATTCTTAGTGTGAGCAAGGAAAACCTCTCCACAGATTTGACCTGTAACTTGGTCTGTTGCCATCATTTGCTTGTCCATACTGTGGAAAATAGCAGGCAAAAACAAGAACATCTCCAAGGAGACAACACAATATTAGCAGCTTGTGGAGTACATTCTCTGAACAAAAGATTTTCTATGAAGCATTGTATACTATTTAACCAAGCACTATTGCACATTGCTGATAATTCAGTTTGAACTGTGTGGATCAGGTAGAGGCCCTAAGTGTGAGCCCTGGGCACATCTGGCCAGTCTGATCACAGAGGGGTTATAGCAGCTCTACACCAAGGGCCAATGGGACTCTAAGATCAGGGGCCAGAACAGGCTTAGGCCCTGAAGAAGTCCACAGTCTGAACCTAAACCAGGGCTCTGCTTCCTTCCTCCTACTGTTTGTGCTGAGGATTACTGTAGAGCCACAGGGGTTAGAACCAGGTACAAAGAGTCATCCAGAGGGTTTTAAAATCTCATGTTGGGAGCCAGTCTGGTGTTTGAAGGTTAAAGATGCACTATGGAACTGTTTACGTATAAACATATTATGTTGCCTCAAATGTTCCACATTATGGTATTTCACTTTCATTTAATAATAGATGCTAAAGGAATGCATTCTTATTATGAATGTGACCTCTCCGTGGATCTAAAGAGATTTTAATTCAACCCACTGCTGCTTTGTCAGGAAGGATATCTGTTATAAAAATCTACTAATTCACTGGATCACGAATAACCCCTTATGAAAAAAAGAACAACATAAAATATAAATAAATGAAAAACTAAAATGCAAAAATTTGTCTTCTTAGAAACAATAATCAACAATGCGTGAAAAGTCCCTCAGTCGTCCAGGTAGAATCCATGATAACAGGAGAAGTTCAATTTGTCAACTGGACAAAGTTTGTTTGGTTGAAAACGTTTTGCCGCTCATCCGAGAGGCTTCGTCAGCTCTAATAAGAATATTGGTAAGACACTTGCTTATATCTTGCTGTAGGGAGGAGCTACCTAGCTAACTACTTTCCGGAACTATCTCATTGGTTTCCGTCTTTTGTTTCTCTGGCGTCTAGGGATGAATAGGGATCGTTAGCTAGACGCCAGAGAAACAAAAGACGGAAACCAATGAGATAGTTCCGGAAAGTAGTTAGCTAGGTAGCTCCTCCCTACAGCAAGATATAAGCAAGTGTCTTACCAATATTCTTATTAGAGCTGACGAAGCCTCTCGGATGAGCGGCGAAACGTTTTCAACCAAACAAACTTTGTCCAGTTGACAAATTTAACTTCTCCTGTTATCATCAATACTTAACAATACATCTCCAAGGAAACAAGCAGGTAGCAGGCCCTCCACCAGAACATTTTCACAGTACTCTTTTAATTTTCCAGGTTTTCCATGAATCCATTACTACTACGAAATTTCCTTGCGGAGGCTCTTACATACAGTCCACTTATGGGAAAAATAACATACCAGAATAATGCAGAGAAATCCTGCCATTTCCCATGGTGCATCTCTCGCTGAGCAATGATAACAAAGGGATCGATGAGAGCAATTGAGTTTCATACAGAAGCTTCACACGCACATATCGCAATTACACACCTGCACGCCAGCCCGAGCCGATTCGCCAAACAGCAAATGGGCCACAGCACAGCAGCCAGCGGTAAATGAGTTGGAAAATTGTTCTGTTTTACACTGCAGGTACATGAGAGAGATCTAGAAACATGACGCAGGATACAGCTAGATACAATGGGGTTTATCATGTTTTTCTACCATGATCTTGGGCACTGGTATTAAAAGGGCTTTTGTTATCTGGTGGTGTGTGTCTGCTCTTGTCATTTATTGTTGATGTAGCTTAGTGTTTATCCTTATGAAACATATAAGCAACCAGAAAGTACGACCGCATTCAGAGCAATGAAATAAAAGCAGTGTAAGCAAGTATGCGCTTTCTTTCTGTTCAGCTTTATCAATAAAGCAGGGCCTGTATTTACTCACAAGAACAAATGTTTGCTGTTTATTTGTCATATAGCAAATAGAAAGAATTGTATTTTGTTCTTGCTTTTAAGTTAAAGGTGTTGTGTCTGATTTATACTATCTTCAAAATGTGAAAAACAGAGCTAGTTAATTTTAAACAGTGAGCAGTTATTCCTCACTTGACTTATGGAGTTACAGTATATATTCCTAAAGGGACTCTCCAGGAATGCACAAGGCTTATAAACTCAGAGTGGTGAATTCTAATTATTCACCACAATGAGTTTATAAGCACTTTTCTAGCTTGCTAACCACGCACTTTCTGATTCTCTGGTAATAAAACGCTTTACAGTTATATGCAGACAGTACACAGTGGACGTATTTGGACCTCAAGAGCTGCTTATAAAATATATATGTACTGAGGCAAGACAAATGTTGCTCAAAAACAAGGACAACAATTGGGTATTGGCCCTTTAAAATATGATAAAGAATGTATTTAGCGTGTTTTTGTGCTATTACATTCATTTAGTTTTAACTTAGATCTCTGTCTAGATAGTTTTTGTTGTGTTTTGTCTTCATATTGTATTTTGTACACTGTCTTTTTGCACTACCTGGCCAGAGAGAAACAAAATTTCGATTCACTGTATGTTGAACACATATGGCAGAATTGACAATAAAGCTGACTTTGAACTTGAACTTTGATGACCACACTATAACTCATGACCAAATCACTGCAATATCTTATTCTTACAATCTTGAGGCACTATTTTGTCAACTTTGTCAGTTATTGGATGGAGCCATTTGGAAACAACTGCCCATCCCAGTAGTTGTTTCTCTGTCAGTATTCACCATTAGAGTGAAATAAGAGAATATGTGGACAAAGCTAATGTTCCTCGCTCATGGTCTAAACTTGGATACAGGACTAAAAAGAGCAACTGACAGCCGACAAGCTCTGGCTATATTTTTGGGTGGATCTGTATAGCAGATTCGTATTATGCAATTTAAATTTACTACCGTTTTTTTTTTTTACCAAAACACCTATAAGAGAGCGTTGTAGTAGTCAAATTTTGTCCAGTTATCTCTTTGTATTAAAGTGTCAATATAAAGCTTTGTGTGTATTTTAGGCAGCAGATTGACTTAAACAAAATATCTGCCTAAAATGAAGATTTAAGGTAGCTGAAACACTAAAAAGCCCAAATATCATCCCGGTTGTCAAGCTCTATACAGACCTTCAAAATAAACTATATAACAATAAAAATAATATCAAAATTAATTATTTTACATGAGAATAATTGGAATTTGTGAAACAATAACAGTCCATATGTTGTGTATCTGTGTATTTTGTGTTGTTCCTCCCCCTCCCTTTTTGTTTTCTCTTGCAGTTCGTGTGTGTGACGGGGGCGCGGCTCTTCCTGTTGCTAAGAGATACACCTGTTTCCATTTTCACCATTATCACCCTGACTATAAAAGTCCGCCTCTCTCTGCTGAATCTCTGCCTCTGATTTTTAAACTCTGCTGCATTTTGTTATACTTACCTTTTTGTCCTGTGCTCAGGTCCTCACCGCTGTTGGAACCAGCATGCCAGCCAGCTCCCTGTCTCCACAGGCTGCTTTTTGATAAATACATTTTTCAACTTTCGAACTGAGCCATCTCTGCCTCTGCTCCTTAACACCTTACTCATACAAGACATTTAACGGTGCACTGTGTGACTTTTCTGGTAGAGTGTCAAATGCTTTTCTACATGGAGATGTTATTTGTCTGGAATGTTACACAGCATGATATTAAATCTTTCTATCTTTATGGAGACCAAACCAGACAAGTTACAGACAAGATTTGTGGAGAGGCAACGCCGCTCACAGTCAGAATGCCAGTTTTTCTAGTTACATAGTGCACCTTAAAGTAAAGTTAAAGGTGCATTGTGTAACTTTTCTGGTGCAGGGTCTGTCATCAGCTTTTTCCATGGAGATTTGATTGCTTTGCCTGAAATGTTCCACAGTATGACATTGAACATATCTATTTTGCATTTATTCAATTACAGGTGTTTTCAATGCTTAAAAAAACCCTCCACAGATCTGATCTGTAACTTGGCTTGGTGGTGTCACTCTTTTGTCTCCATGGACATAGATATGTTTAATGCAATACTGTGGAGTATTCTGGACAAAAAGCAACATCTCCATGGAGATAAGGAGAAAAGTTACACAGTGCATCTTTTAGTATTTAATTAGTATTAGCAAATTAAGACTAAGCTTTAGCTTTTTAAGTGAGAGACAATGAAAGTGAAATGCCTAAATGATATACAGGGTTTGCCTTATGCCATGATAAATGCATATTGTTGTAAGTGCCTCTAAATCAACTCTAATATTGAGTTCATCACCATTTATGCCATGATCCTAAAGCATTCATTATTGCAATTGTAATTACAGTGACAGACTAATTATCTACCCTATTTTCCAATGTGATTAAAGACTTTGTTGCTATTATTATCTCTTAATTGAAACCAAACATAAATGCAAGCTCCGTACGTCCGTTCACACGTCTCTCAATCTGATCATCTATTTTTAACATCAGAAAGTGTAGCAGCCGTGCAATGTTTTTCCTTAATTTCATAGGCCTGGTTGGAGTAATATATTCTGAGTTGGGCTAATATGTACAGGACACCAGTGAAATATTAAACCATGGGAAAGAAGTTCTAGGGTCAAACGCTTCATAAATTCAGCCCCTTTCACCTGTCTTATTAAGAAAACCTACTCTCCCCTCTCTCAGTGAATTTTAGTAGAATAGCAGGTTTGTCAAGCAAGGAAATGACCCAATCTGCAGCAGTCTAATAAGTGGTCCATTCCAGCTCTGAAAACATATATTAGAATTCGTGATAGTACATTAGACATACAGACGAAGGAAATGTATGCAACCATATGGGTCAGAAGGGGCACAGTGTGAAACTTGACACATGCAGTTAAATGTAAAATGTTCCGCTGTCAAATAGTATAAGCGAGAAAAACATTGTGGAATTGCTGGCAAGTTTGAGGAATAATGCAGATTTTATCCAGGTATTCATGATTTATAAACTAAATAATAAAGCCAATTATATTCACCTTTCAACAAATAACGTCACAACTTATTTAAAAAAAAACAAAAATACACTTCCTCATCATGCTGTTTTAGCGACATGCCCCAAGTATTCTCTTCACTGCAGCAGTAGACCCATAGGACGCCTCAACCTCTCCATCTCCTCTTCTTCAACAAATGATACATTATTGCACTGCTATATGGTATAAGGACTAACGTTTTCCTACATTTGATTATTTTTTAGCATGGTAGCACCACACTTGCTTTGTTAGTCTGTTGTTTCTTGTAACTTTAAACATAAATCTACCATACTTGTGCTCATCTTCTTGAGTTTGATTATGTAAAATGCCAAAATACAGGGTGGTAAAACTATCCATCAGAAAACACAAAAATGTTTAACATTTTTTAGAGGTTGGATCAACATAATAATCCAATAATCCATAATAGTCCCATGGGATGAAATCCTTTCATCTGACAGACACTGGTCTGCATGTGAATAACACCACCATTATTCACAAATTCAATTTGTCAACTGTACAAAGTTTGTTTGGTCGAAAACGTTTCGCCGCTCATCCGAGAGGCTTCGTCAGTTCTGAACTGACGAAGCCTCTCGGATGAGCGGCGAAACGTTTTCGACCAAACAAACTTTGTCCAGTTGACAAATTGAATTTCTTCTTTTATCATGGATTCTACCTGGACGACTGAGGGACTCTTCACACATTATTCACAAACCATAGCTCCTTTGTTCTGACAGAAGGAGCATTCAACTTTGTATTAGTTTTGTGGATATAACACAGTGACTATTAAGATATTAATCAGACAATGGGCCAAAACATAACTGATACTTATGGATTCCATGCTAATTATTATACATTATATGTCAATTGTAAGTTGTTGTGATTTTGTGTCTTTGTTATCTTTACTTCAACTTAAGATAAATTTGTGGGCCTTGCTATGGATTTATATGGACAAGCTAAATATCGGTATGTAAAATGTAAATATCGGTTATCGGCTGCAGCAGCAGGCCAGATATCAGATCTCAGTATTGGCTCAAAAAATCCATATCGGCCCATCTATAGCTTCAAGACCATTACAACCATAGACTTGTGACCTGCCCCTGACCCATTTAAAATACTAAATACCGTTGTAATTGTAAATCCTGCCTCGCTCTCACTCACCCAGACAGTTGTGCCCGTCGTGTGCCAGCCTGAAGCCGTCATAGCACGTGCACCTGTAGTTCCCGGGGATGTTGATGCACTCGTGAACACAGCCTCCATTATATTCTGTGGCGCACTCATCCACATCTGCAACAGAACAGAGGCCGGCGTGAATACATTAGTGAAGAAAACACAAACGCGGTACAAAATTAGCCAAAGCAGATTTTAAGTGGTGAGCCTAATTAGCGCATTGTGGGAAATGATGTCGGACTGAAAAGGCCTGATGGTTTGTTTTGTTCATTAGAGCTGCTCACTTTGTGTTTGGTAAACTTGAAACAAAAACAGCAGTAATAAATGACTTCAGCTGTTGCTAATGTGATTCTTCTGCAGGTTACAAACACATAAATGTCTTCTTGTATAGCAGATATGTTCAAAGGGCCTTCTGGAGAGCGCATTTGGCAAGCAGGTTTATTATTATATTTACCTTTGTATTCATACAGGTTTTACACTTATAGTAGAATACACTGCAAAAACTCAAATATAGCCAAGTTAAGATTACTTGAACTAAGAAAGTTGTATCATGATTTGAGTGAATTTCATTTACAAGTAAAATTATCCACTCTTTGCTACACTTAAGATAAGAAACAACTCTTTGCACTTAAAATAAGAAACTAAATCAAATGTTGCTTGAATTAAGAAAAACACATTTATGTATGTTTCATCTATCATTTATTGAATTATAAGTTGATATAGCATTTATTGTGACAGGCCTAAGAATTAAATATTTTCTCTTGGCATGTTGGCATAGTGGTTAGTATATCACCACGCAGCAAGCTGGTGTGGTGTTTTATTCTAAGTAGAGCTCTGCAATTATGCAATCACAGTCAAATCAAGATGCAATCATTGGTAATCGTCAATGATATAGATGGGGCTTTTGAATGGAAAGATCCACAGCCAGTCCTCTGTGAGAAAAAGTTGGTGCAGAGTTATTTTTGGAGGAAAGAATTTGACTATTTTTTTTGTGTTAAATTGGCCCTGATTAAAAGTCAGAATTTGTTAGTATTCATGAAATAAATACTGGAAGCCATTTTCATATGATTTTAATCGATAATCAAGCATGAACAAAATGAGGAAAGAAATTTGATACATTTTTTGTCAGCCCTTATTCTCAGACTCATGTGTGCCAAATTAAAACATGCACAATAGAGAAAAGACTCACCATTGTGTACAAGTACCATAACCTGGTCCCCACCTACCTCGCTGAGCTTCTTTACCACCACACCCCCTCCTCCTCCTCTCTCCCCACCAGGACTAAACATAAGACTTGAGGGACCAGGGTCTTCTCCTCTGCTACCCAGCCCTCTGGAACTCCCTGCCCAATCAAATCAGAGACTCATTCACACTCACCATGTACAAATAAGCCCTGAAAACCCACATCATCAGAGCAGATCTATTCTACAAAATCAACTTTTAACTAGGGCCCGACCAATATGTTTTTTTTAGATCCGATACAAAAGGCTTTGGAGGTGGCGGTAGCCGATATATGAGCCGATATATTTAGTGATGTAAAAATACTTTCCATTTGATTATAAAACTTGGGTTTGGTTTTATTGGATTTTAAGTTTGGTTTATTTAGGCCAGATTGACTGTTATTTTGACTCTTTACAGTCATATTTAAAGCCCCAGTGTGTAGGATTCGTGGCGCATAGGTGGATGGTGCTATTGCACTTTCTGTTTTAGCTACAGCAGACCTCGAGGGTCACCCGGGCGCGTGCACGAGCCGAGCGCCGCGCGGTCCCGTTTTTTTTTTTCTCATGAAAACACACATTCCCGATCGTGTACCATGACACTCTACACATCAAATGAAACCTTACAGTCTCCTCTTTTTGACTATGCAATTCATTGCCCTGCACAACAAACACTCCCCGAGCACATGGGGCTTTTATACGGAAAAGCACAAAACGAGGTTAGCTTACCTTAGAATGCTTTGCACAGGTCAAACTCTGTATTTCACTATAAACTTGCTCTCAATTTGTCCGTAAGGATCCAGCGAATAAAATCCAGTAAAACAATTTAGTCCAAAACACATGTTAGATCCATTACAACGTGTGATCCGGCAACATGCTTGTGTTGTTTACCCAAAACTACGAGACTAGCCGTAGTACTGCGCATGCGCGGGAATTTTTGCCAGGGATTTCACCCGGAAGTGGCAGGAGGCGCCGACACCGTCATAAGTAGCAATTGTTGCCAGAAAAGTCAGACAAAACCACGGCTGCGAAGAAAGAATGCATAAAACGTACACCAATGCAGCTCCGTCAAACTCCTTGAGCGCCATTTTTATATACCGCCACATAGTTTGTTGTAGCCATCACTCAGAAGTAGTAGTAGGACCACAGCGCCACATAGCGTAGCGGAGCCGGCCAGGTCGCTGACCATTATCCGATTGCATGAGCTTCATGTGCACTGGGATCTAAAGACAGACCACCCGCCGAGTAACGGGATCGGATTTGGAGAATCCAATCCGATCCTACCATGTGCACGCAGTGAATGGCAATTAGTCACACCTCTATCCACAGCTCATTTACATGTCAATTCAGATCCAGAAAAGTCTATACAGCCACTAAAGTCACTTTACAGTAGGCCAATGTAAGAGAAAACAGTGTTTATATGTGGTACTGTAGTTCACAGCAGCTAAGGACTAACCAATGAGAAAAGAACAAGGTCCAAAATGACACATCTGCAACACTCTCCGCTCACACAGCACCTCTCAGATTACAAGTCTTCACAAATAAGTGTCCTTTTAATCCTGACTCAAAACGATTGTTCGTAAAAAGAATATAATCCAGCATGTTGACAGCAGCTGTAGGTGTGTCTTTGGGAAAGTCCTCTCTTCTCTGCACTCACACTTTGATAAAAATAAGCAGTAGTTTTGTAGCTGGCCCAAACTGCACTTAAATTAACTTTCATTTATAGTTAATAACTTTGATCAGACACAAGAACATTTAAAGCCAGCGCCTCAGTGTTGCCTCAGCCGAGTATGAGATCACACTGGTGTAAACAAGAACACGTGTGTCACGTGACCCTAGGGGTGCATTCAGGGGCAGTACGGCATCACAAACACAGATAAATTACTCCTCTGATAAATATTGATGTGCCACATATTAGGACATTTATCCCTCTGTAAATTGGATTAAATGGACATAATATAGAGAGTCTAAGCTTTATATTATAACATGGTGGACTATCAGCCCATGTCGGCCCATGTCGGCTTAACTTTGGCCGATAGCCGATATGTCTCTAAGTGGTCAATAAAATATTGGCTGGGACCTACTTTTAACCATGTTATAGTTGCTTCTCCTTCTCATTTACCCTCTCAAAGTTGTTTTAGGAGTGATTCTTGTATGTTAGAGCAATCTTTAATCGTTTATTTTCAAGACGTCATATTGCCGTTTAATTGATGTTTTCAACGGCATTGGCATACATCCACTGCTCTGTACTTCAATGATTCAGCAGTGTAGTAATTTTGGTATAAATGAAAACATCCTCTACTTGCAAGTGTGAGCTGCAGCTATCCATAGGAGGGGCCAACAGTGCCGCAGTTCTTTATTGTGATGACATTTATGCTAACATCACCTCCCATTGGGCACTGCTATTTTCTAGTGCCAGCTGACTTTTTTTTATTAAGTAATTTTATTGTGATTTATAATGTCTACATTACAGCATAATGATCCACAGGAGTCATAGATTATAATATAGCAGACACAAGCACAATAGGCCTCCTTAAAACCACCTTTCATGAACATTTTTGTTCCTTCTGTTTACCTCCTCATATGGGTATTTTGAAAAGCACTATACAAGTGTTAGAAGAAGAAGAAGAAGAAGTGACTTTATTGATCTCACACAGGAGAAATTCTTCTCTGCATTTAACCTTACATTTAGGAGCAGTTACTGCGCCCGGGGACCATCTCCATGATCTTCTTGCTTCGGCTTGGTCAGGACCTAAGATGGAGGATTTTACCTATGGTGCATGTTTTGGGAGTGCCCGGAGGAAACTCACCCAGACACGGGGAAAACATGCAAACTCCGCACAGAAAGGCTCGGGCGACCAAAGCCCAGACCATGCATGCAAACTCCACACAGAACACACACGGAAAGGCCTGGGTGACCCGGGGATCGAACCCGGAACCTTCTTGCTGTGAAGCATGAGCGTTAGCCACTCAGCCACCGTGCCGCCCTATGTAGTACCGTCCAGTATTATTATTATTATACTAATTCTCCAGCTACTCCTGACCAAGATCCTGTCTGAAGATCTAGACTAGAGCATGAACCCCAGAGAGCTGCACTGCGGTCCTCCACTGCTCCGGACAGGTTTAGACCAATGGTTTTAAAGGGAGTCACATTTAGAGGGCACATTTTCCTACAAGGACAGTTCACTGCAACCTTAAACTTAATAGAGCGATATGACAAAAAAATAAAAAAAAAATAAAAATTTGTTTCCTCATATTGATCAATGACAAATTTATATTCAATTTTATTTTGTCTCATTAAAAAGTTATTAAAACTGCATTCACTAATGATGTCCTGAATAAAAACAATCAATTCTAGTTAACACAAAAAATAATCAAATAGTCAAATTACACTCCAAACCACTTGCTTTTACTCACAGAATTACTAGTTAAATGAAAATGACCCAGGCGTATCACTGATAATTAGAAATTACTGAATCTTGATCTTGATTCAAAGTTGATTACTTGCATAAGCCTGATTACAACCATTAGCACTTCTATCACTCCTACTGCTACTACCACAACCACGTGAATTTCTAAAATGGGTACTAGTCCTAGTCACAGTAAAGAAAAACACTTTAATGGTCTTATATTAAACAAAATTGACTCTTGTGAGCTTTTAGCCAGGTTATAAAGTTGTCACCTCATCAAAAACATCCTGAGTTGTGTTTTGCTTTGTTCATGTTTGAGTAATCTTTTACAATTAGTCTGTTTACATCTCTAAAGTCCAAAATGCTCTGTTCTGTCATGTCACATAGCATGTCAATTTAACCCCTACCGTTTACCTTTAGTTCAGTAGGGATTAAAAATCCCAGGGCCAAAATGATCCATAATGAGTCTAGTGAAGGTGTGTGGAGTGAAGCACTTCCTGTACTACCACGTGACATCACAAGGTGGAACAGAGTGTTTTCAGTTTGAGAGAAGAACAAAATATCCAGGGTTTGTGTGGTAAACATGTGTGAAAGATTTTATATACTGCAACATTTCTCCCAGCAAATCAATAAAATATGGATCCATAAAAACTGAAATAATCAGAGTTTGGAACTATCTGAATACACAGTGTAAACTCAATAATACATGTCTTTTGCATTCCCCAATATTTCAAAACTATAGTCTCAAAATAGGAGTCCGTCTTATTTCCTTCCATTCTTGGAGTAGAAAGGTACATCTTCTGGGTGATCTATGCAACTCCTCTGGCCTCCTATGTTTCTAAGATCTGCAGAGAAAGTATAACTTACCTGGAACATCATTTTTCTTTTACCTTCAATTGCGAACAGCAATGTGCACATAGGAAGAGCCATGGGAGACCCCTCCTACTGCTCATCCAGCTCACCAATTTATATATAAAAAGGAGTGTATCTAGAATATATTCTTTTTTACAGACAGCTCAAGATCACTCTATGCAAGTTGCCAAGCTGACTTTGACATTGATTGCTCCAAAGTGAACTGGGAAAACTGTATAGCAAAATATACAGCTCTCATCCTGTAACCCCCATCACCAAGCTATTACATTTCAATATTATTCATAGAACTTATTTCACTCCCTGCATATTGTTCAAAATATGAGCTCTTCCCTCACCCAATTGCACACTCTTCGACTGCAATTCAGGGTAAAATATATCTGAAATTTTGTACACATGTGCACTTATTTATTGTTTGCTTTATTGTTTGCTCTTCCCAGTATAAATACTAAAAATCTAATACAAATATTGATCACAAAAAACGTGTGAATGAAACAAAAGAAAACTCCAGGTACATTTGTGACAAAGAAGCAACATTATAACATACATCAGAAAATAGCGTAATATCGGCCCTTTAAAACACAACCAAATTGCTATTTTCAACAATATCCTTACATACATTTCTGACCCAAAAGTACATATTAACTCGCGCTAGTCTGTAGCCCTGCTTCTTTTACAGGCCATGACATTATTGACACGAGTGACTTAGCCAAAGTCAGAACTTAATATAGCTCCGTATTGATTTTCACCATGATAAATCAATGTAACCTTAAAGCCTCATACTTCACCGGGCTCCTAGAGCAGAGATGGGAGACAGAGAGGCTGCAGATTGCTGTGACAGGCTGAGTGGAGTTGTCTGTTACGGTTACAATGATGGCTGGGGGGACCATGCACCCAGGAGCCCCATACATGTTGGATAGAGAACAGAGCATCCCTGCACTCAGCACTTACAGGCCCATTTAGGCCCGTGATCTTCTGTTTTCCACTCGGGACTTAATTGGATCTGACAGTGCTGGGATAGGGTTGAAACAATGAAAAGGCTCCCGTCATCCTGCTATCTCGCAACAAAATCACTGTCCCACTTCTTTTGAAATGTGCGACGCCCGCTAAGTGTTGGCGCGCAGGGCTGCCTCACCAAAAAGGTTCACTTTGGGTCTATACAATGCACTTGTCATGACTGAAAATGTCAGCGAACAATGATGTATTCCAAATGTACAAGAAATGATGGACAGATATGGCTCTGACTAAACCTGAGCAGTGAGAGGCATTCTAATAAAGGGAACATATCGGCTCTGGTTAAACAAGCATCAAAAATGTATTAGAAACATGTTTGTAGGACTGCACCATTTAAGTGTAAAATCTACTAGCTATTATTCTGAAAGTATTGTAATTAGATCTGAGAAATTGCAATATACTTTATGTTTAAATAGTACAATTCTGTTCAGAATGTACATTGTAAACACACCCACCAGCATTAACATTTGAGACAAAATTGAAATAGGAACTACTCATACTCATACTAGAATCCCATGAATGAAACATGTTGGAGGGGTTTAAAATACAAGAAACAACAAGAATTTAAATTTAAAAAGACAGGATTATTTGTTCTTTGCAGAGGACATTCTATTATCCAAATCAGTGTTTTCCAAAGTGTGGTACAGCTACCCCAGGGGTATGTGGAGTGACTACGTGAGGAGAGTTTGAACAAAGAAAATTTGTTTATTTAATCCAATTTTTATTATTTGAATCTCCCAGGCTAGCTTTAAAGTTTTAAATATTGCGCACATGCTTTAATATAATTACAAAATAATACAATGTGCTTAGCGTCCCACACTTTTGGATGCACGACTGGTCATCAAAACTCTCAAGGGTATGCGACCACAAAAAGTTTGGGAACCACTGATGCAAATAATTGCAGCCTTCGCGAATTATATATCGTCCAGTCCTAAATCCATCTAAAGTGGAATAAGGCCTGAATTGAAACTGTAGTTCAAAATTGGCTTTGTGATGTATATTGTTAACAGACAAAGCCAAAATTATAACTAGCAAAGTAGGTTGTTACTCCCTGGATAATAAAAGTGTACCCAAGAGTAAATGCACTCATTCTGTCTTTGAAGAGAACAAAATATTGTACTAAATCTGTACGTGGATGTCTTGAATAGCTCTGGAGGGGGTAATAGCTGTGCGTATGTCCTTTTGTTTTCATTATAAAACCTCTTGCATCTGGAACATTGTGATTTTAACTTTTACATATGCAACACTGTAAAAGAACTGTACACAGCAATATACACTCAACAAAAATATAAATGCAACACTTTTGTTTTTGCTCCCATTTGTCCTGAGATGGACCCAAAGATCCAAAATTCACTCCAGATACACAACACTACCATTTCTCTCAAACATTGTTCACAAATCTGTCCAAATGTGTGACAGCGAGCACCTCTGCCCCGTCGAGACAATCCACCCCACCTCACAGGTGCGCCACATCAAGATGCCGATCCGACATCATGACCAGTGCACAGGTGTGCCCCAGACTGCCCACAATAAAAGGCCACCCCGAAATGTGCATTTTTTTTGCTTTATTGGGGGTCTGGGGACTCAGAACCAGTCAGTATCTGGTGTGATCACCATTTGCCTCATGCAGTGCAACACATCTTCTTCGCATAGAGTTTATCAGATTGTCAGTTGTGGCCTGTGGAATGTTGGTCCACTCCTCTTCAATGGCTGTGCGAAGTTGCTGGATATTAGTGGGAGCTGGTACACGCTGTCGTATACGCCGGTCAAGCACATCCCAAACATGCTCAATGGGTGACATGTCCGGTGAGTATGCTGGCCATGCAAGAACTGGGACATTTTCAGCTTCCAAGAATTGTGTACAGATCCTTGCAACATGGGGCCGTGCATTATCTTGCTGAAACATGAGGTGATGTTCATGGATGTATGGCACAACAATGGGCCTCAGGATCTCATCACGGTATCTCTGTGCATTCAAAATGCCATCAATAAAATGCACCTGTGTTCTTCGTCCATAACAGCCTTTGAAGAGGAGTGGACCAACATTCCACAGGCCACAACTGACAATCTGATAAACTCTATGTGAAGAAGATGTGTTGCACTGCATGAGGCAAATGGTGGTCACACCAGATACTGACTGGTTCTGAGTCCCCAGACCCCCAATAAAGCAAAAAAAAAAAAAAAAGCACATTTCGGGGTGGCCTTTTATTGTGGGCAGTCTGGGGCGCACCTGTGCACTGGTCATGATGTCGGATCAGCATCTTGATGTGGCGCACCTGTGAGGTGGGGTGGATTGTCTCGGCGGGGCAGAGGTGCTCGCTGTCACACATTTGGACAGATTTATGAACAATGTTTGAGAGAAATGGTAGTGTTGTGTATCTGGAGTGAATTTTGGATCTTTGGGTCCATCTCAGGAAAAATGGGAGCAAAAACAAAAGTGTTGCGTTTATATTTTTGTTGAGTATATAACAACCATTCCATCCTATATTACACAATTTTCTGAGCTGTTACAATGTTGTTACCTCATCAAAAACATACCCAGAGGTGTGTTTTGTTTCATTCACACATGTTTAACACACAAACCCTGCATAATGTAGGCTGAGTTCTTCTCTCAAACTGAAAACACTTTGTTCCACCTTGTGATCATTGTCAAGTGCTCCACTGCATTACTAGAATGATTTGGATAATTTTAGTCATGGGTTTTCCAATTTCAAACTTCAGCCGCCGGACATCTACTCATACTGTACCTGATCAATACAACTAGCCTAGCCCCCGAGAAAACCTGAAATCTGCTGAAATCCTACGAGACACTGACATGATACCAGATAGAACAGCGTCTCTTTCTGCAGGAGACATGCACAGTAGAGTGCGAAGTGACATTGTCTGATAATCCCTCTGTAGAAAGAGGACAGAAAGTGCATCTGTATGCTTGTTCAATGAGAGAAGGTCCCAGTCAGATAATATGCAACCACAGTTAACATCATGGATATCACATGCAGAGCTATGCAATTAATCAAATCGTTACTCAGTGATCAGCTTGAGGCTTTTGAATCGACAGCACCAGACATCGTCAATAGCATGTGGTTTGAGGCAGAGGTCAGAATTAATGGCACTAGTTGTGCTCCAGAAATTAATATATTGTTTTAATTTGAGAAAAATAAAATTGAATCCGTAATCCTTGTGACTGACAGAGGCTTAAAGGGCCCATACTACGCTATTCTGATCTGTTATAAGGTTGTTTCTCGTTGAAAACACACCTGGGGTTGTTATGTTTCATTCACACATGCTTAACACACAAACCCTTCATATTTAGGCTTAGTTTTTCTCTCAAACTGAAAGCACAAACTGTTCTACCTTGTGATGTGGGAATACAAGATACACTCTATTGTGTTTTTAAACGTCCATACACTTTCACTAAAATCATTTGGATAATTTCAGACCTGGAAATGGCAATCTCTATTGAATTAAAAGTCAAATCCAGAATCTGCCCAATGAGGACATTTTCATCCTAAAATCATCCAAGAAATGTGATGGTTGATTGTGGTGATATTGGTCTTCTTTTGCCGTCTGCGGGTCACAAAATCATACTTACAAGACTGATGAGACCTGGCAGCACATTGCCTTACCAAACAATAAGCCAAATAACTCTATAGATTCAGGCTCAATAGTAAAAGATTGCAGCTTTGATTGCAGGGTAGAGCACTATCATGTGCCGCAACCTTGCAGTATTTTTCTCAGGCATCTTAAGGTGGTACACAACCCTTTTTGGTCATTGTTTGCATTCAAAATCCACAAAACAAAAACCTACCAGCAAACTGATCAAATAACCTTATGTCTAATGTTTGATTATAGGAACCTACATTTACCACTGCATTTGAAGGGAGTCACGTCTTGTTCAGAACTATAGCATGCATTTTCATTTCCCCCCACCCATATCATCTGGAGACCACCAGAAATAGTTTTGCTGCCCCATGTTGAGAACCACTGCTCTAGAGTCCTTCAAAGGGCCCATATTAAGCTATTTTCTGATCTAGACTTTAGAGACAAACTTTATTGATCCACAAGAGAAATTATTTGGATCCAGCAGCTCACACATCATAATATAATATATAAGAGAGTAACAAAAATAGATGGTATAGCAAAAAAGATAGCAAGCGGCCAGTGTCAAAGACATAATTATAAAAATGAAAAAATATAAAAAGCATATACAAGTCATAATAAAAGACAAGTCGAAATAAAATATAAAATCACAGCTATATACAGGAGACAAGAACGGCAGTGCAATAATGTACTGATTGACAGAGCATAAGGTTCTGTTAAGATTGAGCTGTTATACAGTTGTAGGGAGTATTATCTGTTACATAAGGGTGAGTTGTTGTACAGTTGTATGGAGTATGGTATGAATGTAGTCCTGTATCTCTCACTGTTTGAGCGGAGCTGTAGGAGCCTGTTGGAGAATGAGCTCCTCTGTCCCTCTGTGGTGTGGTGCAGTGGGTGAGCAGGAGTGTCCATGATGGAGAGCAGTTTGTCCAGTGTCCTCCTGTCCCTCAATGTGACTAATGTCTCCAGATTAAGGCCGATCACGTGACCAGCTTTACGGATCAGTTTGTCAATCCGCCCAGTGTCCCTTTTACTGATGCTGTTCCACCAACAGACCGCCACGAAGTACAGGGCGCTGGCCACCACAGACTGGTAGAAGATCTCCAGTAACTTGCTGCACACACTGAAAGACCTGAGCTTTCTCAGGAAGTTGAGTCTGCTCATACTCTTCTTGTACACAGCATTAGAGTTGTCCCTCCAGTCCAGCCTGCTGTTTACATGGACGCCAAGGTAGCAGTACTTGTAGCAGTCCACAATTTCCACATCATGACCCTGGATGGTAATGGGCTCCACTGGTGTTCTTTTTCTCCTGAAGTCAATCACCAGTTCCTTGGTTTTGCCACCATTCAGGAGCAGATGGCTTGCCTGGGACCACTCCACAAAATTTGCAATCAGTGTCCTGTACTCCAGCTCCTCCTGTCCATCCCTGATACACCCTACCACCGCAGAGTCATCAGAGAACTTCTGCAAATGGCAGGACCCTGAGCTGTACTGGAAATCAGAGGTGTACAGAGTGAACAGGAATGGAGTCAGGACTGTACCATGGGATGATCCTACATTACAGACCACAGTATCAGACAGGGTGGTCCCCAGTTGCATGTACTGAGGCCTGGCTGACAGGTAGTCAGTAATCCAGGAGACAGTGGAGGAGCTGATACCCATCCTGAGCAGTTTCTCACTCATCGGAAAGGGCTGGATTGTGTTAAAGGCACTAGGGAAATAAAAAAAAAAAACAATATCCTCACAGAGCCCTTAAAGGTCCCATGGCATGAAATTTTCACTTTCTGAGGTTTTTGAACGTTAATGTGAGCTCCCCTACCCTGTTTAGCCCCCCCCTTTCCATGGCTAAAAGTTGCGAAATGTCTAAACTGAGCATTTGCGGTCCTTTTCTGCGTTTGAAAAAAAGACAGCTCAAACGGGCGATTCTGAACAAGGAAACTTTCTGACGTCACATGGAAAATGCAGTTCCACCCCCCGTCTGTGTTTCTACCCACACTCTCTGTAAATCACGCCCAGAGAGTTTGGACCGCGAATGAGCTACGCAATGCGAGATGCGTTTTTTTATTTGCCTGGAGGCACATTAAGAGTGTTTCCAGGCTCGGATGTCCTTTATCCGAGCCTCTGGACCTCTGAAACAGCAGTGGTTTAATTTTATTTTCTGTGAAAATGTGTTGTGAAAATGTGAAACGGCTCTCCTTTCTTCCTTCGCGCTTACACACACGGAAGTGGTGCCAGCGCACAGCGCACTGCTAGAGAGGAAAGAGTGGAGAGTTTGGCCACGCCCCCACCCGCTGCTCTGATCTATCTCTGTCCTCCTCATTTGCATTCAAGCAACAATGCCCATAATGGAGTGTTCCAGAGAGATATTTATGACTCTTTCTCATCTTATCTCTCTTTCTCATGCACTGAGTCTTGATTTTGAAGAAGGATTCATTTACAGTATTAGGGAACCATTAAGGCGCCATATAAAAGCATCAAGAAGTACCATGTCATGGGATCTTTAATACTACCCGCTGCAGAAGATCGCAGGCAGTGTCAGTCGATCGTAAGAAATGTGTGTCAATTCCAATTTTTTTGTGAAATCCGATTTTTTTGCGAGGTCGTTCACATTTCCAATTAAATGTGACTTGTATGTGATCTCCAGTGTGAACTTTAAACGCCCCAAAAGTGTCCCACATGCACCTTGGAGGACACAACGAGGTCATGTGCAGTGAACGTGCTCAATGTTTACGGAAGTAGCCTAAAGTTGCTGTGTACCGGAGCCAAAACATGTACAGCTTATTTGTTTTAAGGAGGAGACGGAGAAGGAGAAGGACAAGGTTTTTGGCCTCAAAAGTAGATCTCGGTTAAAAAAAGGTTGAGCACCCCTGTTGTAGAAGATCCAGGGATGGTGCCACCAGGGGTCTGAGCTGAGCCAGAACAAGTCTCTCAAACACTTTCATGACATGAGACATCAAAACAACTGGCCTGAAGTAATTGAGTCCAGATGGCAGGCTTCTTGGGCACTGGCACAATGCAGGAGGTCTTCCATAGCACCGGTATCCTTTCAAGCTTCAGACTCAGTGTGAAGAGAAAGTGCAGGATCCCAGTGAGCTGTGCTGCACATGTCCTCAGCACGCAGGGGTTGACTTGGTCTGGTCCAGGAGACTTGTTTTGGTGAACTTTCTTCAACTGCCTTCTCACCTGCACAGGTGACAATGACACTGAGTTGGGTCCCTCCGTGGGGGTGGGAGCAGGTGTGGAAGCAGAGGTGATGGGCTCATGAGCCCAGTTTCTTAGTCTGTCCAGTAGTGCGTGCTTGTTGATTTCTTCGCAGCCATGTTTTCTTCTGAAACAACAATTGGTACTTGGTACTTACTCTTGCAACTTCTGGGTGAAATTCCTGAAATTCCTGGCGCCCATGCGCAGTATGCTAATCCAATCCGAAATCGTTCACATGACGACGCCAAGTGGTTTGCTATCGGCCTAGGCCAGGGGTTCCTGGGGGATGGGGCAAACCAATCCCAATCCAAGCCAATCCCTGTGCACATGCAGCCGTTACGACCCCAATCACTTTGCAATCGGTTTGGAGTTTCCCATGTGCACGCAGTCAATGGTCATCTGATTTGGTCTGTGGTGAGGTGTTGGTTGGGTTAGGGTCTGGCAGGTGTAGAAATGGGGGTGCCAGGGGATGAGAAATGATTAAAATGCTAATTGAGTAGGTTTGATCTGTCGGTGCTATTGTCCTGTTGCTTAGTTTTGGAAAGACCAGTGATGGCCTTCATTCCCCTCTACACATTTCTGGTGTTTACCTTCCAATTTCCTTCAATAGGCCTCCTGGCCCTGCCTAAGCTGGATCTTTAGCTGCCATTGCACCTGCTTCACCTCGTCCTTGTCACCAGAGTTGAAGGCCCGGTTCTTCTTATTAAATAGATCCTTCAGCTGGCTGGTGATCCAGGGCTACTATGTTGTTATAATGTTTCCTCATCAAAAACATCCCTGGAGTTGTATTTTGTTTCATTCATGCACAAACTCTGCATATTTAGGCTGAATTTTTCATGATGTCATATGGTAACACAAGTGCTCCACTCTGTTTTTGTTAAACTCCATACACCTTCACTAAAATCATTTGGATGATTTCAGCCCTGGAATGCCAATGTCCACTGAACTAAAGGTAAAAGGTAGTGGTTGACTTGAAATCACTTTGGAGATGCAGACAGACTAATAAACTATGATTACTCAAACATGTGTGAATGAAACAAAATACAATTTCAAGTATATTTTTGATGAGGTAACAGCATCATAACATGGCTTAAAGCTCACAAGAATCAATTTTGCGTTATATAGGATCTTTAAGTGAGCTAGAACTCATAACGTTGGTTTTATTGCAGTCTAAATGCTTCAGTTTAGTCACATTTAAGACCTAGCTCAGTCCTATTCTAGATCACTTCTTTTGAAGCTGGTATGAAAACGCCACAATTATTTTGAGGTAAACTTTAAGATTCACTGTTGAAGACCTCGCTTTAACACAATAATCAAACCATCATGAGCGCACGCGAGAGAGAGTGGTATGGTGAAAATAACAAACTTCATTTTACAAACTCTTAAATTTCAGTCCTGAAGCTCACTTTCCAATC
This sequence comes from Paratrypauchen microcephalus, assembly GCA_036785185.1. Classification (NCBI taxonomy): domain Eukaryota; kingdom Metazoa; phylum Chordata; class Actinopteri; order Gobiiformes; family Gobiidae; genus Paratrypauchen; species Paratrypauchen microcephalus. Next base: position 8,467,370 of record JAVJIX010000016.1, on the reverse strand, counting down.
AAACACAAATAACCCAACAGAGCAGAAGCCGATAAAGTAATAATGTGGAAAAATATTTGAGCGCCTGCCTGAGCACCTTGCAGCCTTGCACTAAATAACTCCAGAAAGAGTGTGGCTATTCGTTGCAATCAGCTGCCATACTCATCAACTCCCTCAACCTGCTACCGATACCAAAATAATTAAACATTCCCCTGCTTTTGACTTCAGGTAAGTGAGTAAATCTTTCTTGAGAGCCGATCCACTATACAGCCTTCAGTTTAAATGAAATCCACACGCATATTCTGTAGCCGATTCAATAAAGCAAGCATTTGTAACCACAGGCAGAAGGCCATGGAAAACACACAGCAAAGTGAATGAAAGAATAATAGCGGTAAGGAAAAATAAAATGGAGAATTACAGGTTTGTAATAGGACTCGTATAAACTCTGGGATGTAATGATCGGGGGAGAGCTTCTGGGCACAAGAGAGAAGAGTAGAGAAAAACAGTTTTGAAGAATAGTTTATGGGAAGAAGGACTGAAGGCTGTCAAGAAAGGCTAAGAAAAACATAACACAACCAAAATAAAATATAGGGCTGCACAATATATGGCGTATTGAAGTAGCAATTTTTATTGAAATTATTTCGGTAATAGAATGTCTTCAAAATAACACAAAATTATCAAATGTTGTTGTACCTGTATCTCTACAAACATGTTCTGACAATTTTCTAGTAGAGAGCCCACTACCTGCGTGACTTTAATTTAACTATCCCCATGGAGACAAGCAGCCCTCATCACCAGGCCAAGTTACAGGTCAGATCTGTGGCAACGTGGGCTTGTGGGCTAAATATAAAATGTATGTGTTTATCTCAAAGCAATAACATCACCATAGAGACAAGCAGATGGAGTAGTTTACTCCTACTTTTTAAATTTATACTGCAAATCGAGCTGTAGTACAACAGACAAAATGTAATACATTACATTAACAAATTAAATAAAAAACATGAAAAAGTTGTATATGCATTTCAGAGAGATGTTAATACAAAACTGTAAACATCTCTTGAGAAAAGACTAAAATAAGAAACAAAAATCCCGCCCCTCCAGAAAATGGCTAGACCAATATAAATAAGTACAAGGCAAGCAGATTTGAAAGTTGCAAGGCCCAGAGGAGAGGACGTGTTTTGTTCTGAGAAGAATAAAAGATATTGTGGAAAATACGGTCAATGCACTAATTAAAGACGAACAATTTTATAAATTAAAGGTGCACTGTGTAACTTTCTGGTGTAGGCTCTGCTATCAGTTTTGCCTGTGATGTTCCACAGTAAATTGTATTTATTTAATTGCAGATGTTTTTATTTCTCAAAAGTACAGGCCAAAAAACATGCATTATTTCTGTCAGTGTGTCCACTTCTCTACAGATCTGAACTGTAACTTGGCCTACTGGAGCACCCTTTGTCCAATATGTGACCAACTTCCTGAATGGCAAGTTAAGTTAATGTAACAGAGATATTTTATATCTAAAGTTTCCTTTTCGTTATCACAATCACGATTAAAAAACAAAAACATTTCTAAATAGTCACATTTTTATTTACCACTTTTTCCACCAGTATACGCAGATACCGCCAACCTTCGAATCAGTGGACAAATACTACTACCAACTGAGGCCCCGTCTACACGGCAGCGTTTTGGAGTGAATCCGATAAAGTTTTTTATCGTTTCGGTCTCGCGTCCACATGGCACCAGCGTTTTGGGTACCCCAAAACGATATATTTTGGGAACGGGTTCCAGAGCGGAAAACTCTGGCAACGTTACCGTTGCAGAGTTGTCTGAATGAGTAGAACGGATTTGTTTACGTCACAACCACATGGTCAGAACAAATAGATGCCTCTCGCGCAACATTCATTCATAACAAGACAGGGACCATGGCGGACACCAGAGTAGCAGTAGTAGCAGTGCTGCAGTCACTGCTAAGTTTACTTGCGTTATTGAAAGAAAATGTACTGGTGTTGTACCAACTAGGCGAGCAGCAGAGACGCTTACACAACAACATGCGCCAGATTCTTTTAAACCCGCTGTTATGTGCTGTAAATAAAGAAAAACAGCAACCATTTCTTGTCTTTTTTTACTGAATGAAAATTTACCTTTTACAAACAGGCACATGCAGTATCACACAAAAAAATATTTAAAGGCAGTTCTGTTTTCGTTACATAAATTCACACAAATATATACAAAAAAACGCTCCTTCGCCACTTCACTATGGGGTGCGAACTACCCCAGATTTGTTCGCAAAGTTCAAAAATATAACAGGACCACACGCCTGCGGCCACTGCGATGCCCAGAGTCAACGGCATGTCTGTACTTGTTCCGCACTGCCTTCAGGTTTGTGGCTAGCTGCCGTGAGGTAAATCCTTCCCTGCAGCCGTGTCCCTGGTTGTACATTCTCGCCGAAAAGCCAACATAATGTCCGAGTATTTGCTTGGGCAGGACTCCCAGTCGATGTTATGCTGATATTGTTGTGTTTTGTAATCCAGCGTAACCCGCAGAAGTAACTCTACTTCGTCATCGGTCCGTGTTCTTGTTGTTGTTTGTGTCCGATGTGCGTTTCGCGCAGGTAGAAGAAGGGGTGCATGCGCATGCGCCTTACTTCTTCTATTGTTCTGGTGTATCCGGTAGGACGGGCTTACAGCGCACATAGAGGTGTGGCATGTGTATTGCATCGTTTTCAGCAAGCGTTTCATTGCCATGTGTACATGATATTTTACTAATCCGTTCCCAGTGTGGACGTGATAATTTTTTTTATCCGGTAAGAAAAAAAACCTGCGTTGCGTTGCCGTGTGGATGTAGCCTGAGCTACTGTCACCCTGTTGACATTGTTACTAAACTGTACAGCCAAGATTCAATAGATAAGACAGGGACATTAAGCTGTGTTTATGAGTGCATTACATATAAGATGGCAGTCTCCCAAATCTCAATGTTGATTCATTTTTCAATATTTTTTCTACCCTTCTTTATATCAAAATGTACTGAACTCAATAGCACAGAAATGTATATCCATTTCCTCTTTTATTGACTCTCCCAAGCAGTGTAAGCACATTTTACTAAAGCCCTAATGGTTAACACTATTTTCACATACTGGTAAAACCTTTGCAGCAATATGTGTTATATTTGGCAGAGATGTGGTCCCTTCTTAATTCTCTTCTAAAACATGTGTCAGACATTTACTGCTGGGCTCATCACAAAGGAACACTCTGCACCAGGCTCTCCACTTCATCCTTCGCTCTTTCTCCAGAGCTGAGTCGCTAATGAGTCACTTGGAGAAAGATAGAAGCGCTTATCATAGTTTTATCACGACTGTCACTGCCCCAGAGGCTCGCTGTTAAAAACTGTAGACATGCAGGAAAATCATACTAAAACAGCCGTTTTTAATTTGGTGTCAAACGTTTAACAGAATCAGGTGCAATGCAAACCCACCAATTACATTAATAGTGACAAAGTAACAGATTAATTTAAACTTTCAATTCATTCTCATTAAACCAATACTTACAATAATTAGAAACTACGAGATACTTCCTTAGTATACATCTATAGGCGTAAGAAGATTGTATTTTATGCGGTAGTATGAGTAGCAGCAATAAGGAACATTGACTCTCTTGAGCTTTAAGTCATGTTAGAATGCTGTTTCCTCATCAAAAACATACCTGGAGTTGTGTTTTGTTTCATTCACATATGTTTGAGTAACACTTTATCATTATTCTACTTACATCAACGATCAAAATGCTCTTTTCCACCTTGTGATGTTATGTTTGGGTAGTTTTATAGTTATCAGCTAATTTCACCATTAGTTCAAAAAAGACTGGCAGTTCTAGGGCTGAGATCATCCAAATGATTCTAGTGAAGGTGTATGGAGTTTAAAAACACAATGGACCACTGCTTGTACTACCCCATGACATCACAAGGTGGAAAAAAGTGCTTTCTATTTGAGAAAAGAACGTGCCTGAATGGAAGAAAACACAGGTATGTTTATGGGGGAGGAACCAATATTATAAAATTGAAAATAAGAAAAAAGAATAAGAAAATAGTGTAATATGGGCTATAAAAAGGGGAATTATAAAAGTAAGATTTTGTGTGTTTTAGGGTAACACCTATCAGCAGTAAAGCACCACAGGAAATACATGAACACTTTGGGGCAAAAAGGGCACTGCAGAAAATGTAACCTCGCTCTGATTTTAAATTTAAAATGGAACTTTAAATACTACTGGTAGAGATTTTTTGTTTGTTTTTGTTTTACGTCATGCTGAGTAGTGCACCGTTTGTATATATTTGGGAAAATAATCAAAATCTGAACCACATACACTGGTTGTCAGTAACTCATCCACCCGGAGGTCATAAATTCTATCTGAACTCCCACAGATACTTACTGTTGTTGTGTCCTCAGGCAAGAACTTAAATCACCTCGCCCTCAGTGTCGACTTACACTAGTGTGCAAATGAGCGAGTGCTTCCTTGAGTGCCAATTGAAGGTAGAAAAGCCCAATCTAAATTTACATTATGATCAAAGAATGCTGGCACAATTTATCTGCAATTGGTTACTCTGCATTCTCATACTTTTATCAAGAATTCTATCTTAAAACATACAATATAGCACTTTTCACAGCACTCAAAGTCAGCTTCAAAGCTCAAAATGCTCTGTTCCACCTTGTTTTCCAGTTAACAGCTAACTTTTACCTTTAATTCAGTAGATTGGCAGTTCCAGGGCTGAAATCATCCAAATGATTCTAGTAAAGGTGTATGGAGTATAAAAACACAGTGGAGTGCTTCCCGTATTACCACATGACAGCACAAATATCCAGGTATGTTTTTGGTGAGGAAAAAACATTATAACATAGATCAGAAAAAGCATAATATGGGCCCTTTAAGAGTAGTAGTTTTATTGAGAGCTGTACCTTCACAATGCTTCCCGTCTCCTTTGTACCCAGACTTGCAGATACATTTGTAGGATCTGAGGGTGTTCTGGCAGATTGCATCAATGCTGCAGTTGTCAATGTTCTCCGTGCACTCGTCCACATCTACAAGAGAAGAAAGAAAACATGAAGTAGAGAAGCAGAGAGGCTTTTTAAAGGTACACCATGTAACTTTACGGGAAGGGTCCACTATCTGCTTCTCTATCTCCATGGAGTTGTTAATGATTTCAGTGTTTTCAAAATTATATCAAGACAGTGTTCTTTTGACAAAATTATTCCTGTAGTTATTTTAACAGTGGCTTTTGGTCATACAGCTACTTTTAGTATCTCACTTAGATTTGAGATTTGAGAATAGAGAGCCTCCAGTCCATGTTAATCCCAGATGACTATTCCAGGTGTAAAGGATTACCTCCACAGAGCACAGGAGAGGGCCAGCTTAGTGCGGTTTACACAGCCTCCCATAGGAATAGTGTTATCAGCTCCTGGAGCAGGAGCCAGCTGATAACACTGCACAATGACTACTAACACAAACCTAAGGCTTAGCCAATCGACCCCATTACTGCTTACAAAGTATCGTCAAGTCACTCTAAAAGGTCTATTACTTTAAGGGGCAGCATGTAAGATTTAACATTTCAGAAACATGATCTATCTGTGTTCCTAGATAGAAGGTAGAAATGTTCAAATCAAATACAGTTTTTACTGGTAACAATTGAAATGTTGATTAATTCTTAATAACAAAAAAGTTTAGACATGATGATTATTATTAAGTTATAATTGGGTGTTTTGGTTCTCAAGAAAGTGCTCATCCTGTCAGAAAGCAGAGTTAGCCTCACATGAGTCTCTCATTTGGGTTGCCAGTTTCAATGTTAAAATTCAGCTGGTAAACCTAAAATGCCACTCTCTGATCTGAATCCTCTCTACCTAAAGCCCAGCATCTGCAGCCAATCATGAATGGGTGTTACTGCAGCCTCTGCAGCTTATCGAGGGAATTCTGGAGGTTCTGAGCTTTCAAATGAGGCATGGCCTGTCCATATACTGAGAATGAGAAAGAAAGATGTTTGTGTCCTCAGTGTGCAGGTTAAAGTATGTGGACAGGCTCAGTTGTGTTTGTAATATGTTTTTAAAACAGTTAAGAGTGCAGGCTACACCCTGTCCTTTTGAGCAGAAGTAAAAGTATTATTTTAGATCCTGATATGTATGTGGATATGGGGTGAGGAAACTGTGACTGTAACAACATATTTGTGCAACAATATGAACTTGTGATAATCTATTGTTTTCTTGCTTCTATTTGTTGTACTCACTGTGATCCCCTGGGGTTAGTGTTCACCCGTCTTTATTTGAATGTTATAAAAATAAGTTGGACAATACTGAAATATATTTAAAACAGCAAAAGGTTTCTGGTCAAGAAACTATTCAAGTATTGGAATATGTTTGGCCATAAGGTTTTAGTTTGAAGATTAACACTGACAAAATTTTTAAAAGTCCCAAAGTCCCACAAAAGTTTATAAACAAAAGAATGAGAATCACAAATTTCCTGTTCCTACAAAATACTAATCTCTCAAGTAGAAGTATGTTGCATGTATTATATAGGCCTGTCATGATAAATACAATATCAACTTACGATTCAATATATGACAGATGGAATTTTTTCTAGGGGGGAGGTCAATATTTATTTATATAGAGGGTGGAATTATGAACTAAATATGATACAATTAAAAAAATATTCTGCTTCACGCTTTGGTTTCAATATTCATATAATTTACCATCTATATTTACTTCACTAATATATCACACTTCAAAATTTGTTATAATGACAGGCCTATGTATTAGATTGTATTCGTCCAAAGGTTGAAAAAGTTACAAAAGTTACAAAAGTAAATATAACTAATCACTGCAAGCCTCAGCCAGTTTTCTGCTTTAGGGCACATATCAGAGTATAAACAGCTTAATATGCACAGGAAAACAACATTACCACTAAAAGGCCACAATTCATTCTGACTTTCTTTCAATATAGCCTGTGGTGAATCAATTAGTGTTTTTAAGAGTCTGTCAAAATTTATCTTGAATATTTATTTTGTAGTGTAAAAACAAGCAGTGAAGATATCATAGACAGTTCTATGGCATGGATTCCACAAAGCCACTTAAGCACTGCAGCCTCCCCCGAGCCCAATATTGATTTATATTATGTGAGAACAATGAGAATCCCAGTGTGCATGGTCTGGGCCTGTTCTGTCTCCCCACATAAGAGGAAGTGTTTTTCAATAGCCTGGGCATTAATCATGTCTAAATATCTATCTTATTGTCAGTGTTCTCAGAGCCAAGTCTGCGCTGTAGTTAATATTCATTATGACACAAGTCTTTTCATCTTCTTATGAATGTTTCCAGATGGGGTGCTTTATCTTTCCACGCTGCGATGCCTGTTCACCTCACACAGATGTAGGACAGATACACTGATACACTGTACACACACGGACACTTCATACATTAAACAATACAGCCTTTACATTTAGAATATTTGGTTAGGCTTACTGTCACAATGTTAAATAACTGTAATAGGAATTTTGTAGAATATATTAAGATACTCGTATAGAATTTAACATCATATTTTGATTTGAATAAAAAAAAAATAACAGAGAATAATGTACTTCCTTTATGTTTGGGGCGACAGTGGCTCAGTGGTTAGAGAAGTGGACCCCAACCCAAAAGGTCCTGCTTTATTATTGTGTTACCATGTGGGTTTATACTAGTTCTGATATAGATACAAGATCAGTTTAAAGCTGTTCAGGAAAAGTGTTTATGTGTTATGTGTTTTCAGTATTGATACTTGTTCAATTCAGTGTTCTAGTATTAGATTGATCTGATTTTTGACACTTTTGACAACACTAACTAGGATAAACAATAATAATGAGGACCACTTTGCCACTGATACAATAATTCTGGATTTATACTGACTGCAGGGTGGGTGCAGTACATTTTGAGCAACACTTGCAGATTGCCTTTTACACCAACTACAACAAATGCGGCGTGTATTTGACCAAAACAACGCAGTTTCACATGGGTTCATGTGATAACACATGATATCACATGCCTAATGACCTGAAACCGCTCCAGAGCGCTGTGGCGTCCGGGAAAAATACACTTCTTACAGATTCTTTCTGCGTGTGGCAGGGCACAGAGGTCAGAGGTCAGTGTGGCAGGGCGCATTGATTTTTAAAGACTTGCGTGAGTCGTGATGAGTATGATTGATTATAATTGATGCTGTCACACCTCTAACTTGATTTCAGTATCACAGTGTATTTATTTTCGAATACCAGGGTATTGACTTTATGTACTATATATGCAAAAACTATTTCAACTATATTTCATAATTTTGCATGTATTTTCATGTGTTATGTGTTGAAGTAATATATGTAATCAAAGTATATACATATATTTGTCATTGTTCATGTTTCTCGAGCAAAATCATTTTGGACTTGTTGCAGTATTCCTCACTCAATGCTGTTTTCCTTTAAGTGGACTTTTTCTCCCACACTCTTGTCTGGCAGCTTTAATAAATTATTGACACGGATCCAAGAGACAGATGGACAACAAACAGTGGAGTGGCCACGAACCCCAGATGCCTTTTCTATGGAAATAAACATGTCATAATCAATATCGCCTTCTCTCCATCGCAGAAGAGAAGCTGCCTTCAAGCGCGCACTCATCCGTCCGTCCTAATTGACTCCTGCTCCAGTTAGAAAAAGATGTTGTTTTTCATTGAGCCTTTCGTTCATTCTTTTGTGTTGAAGAATTATGGCCACGGAAGACAAGTCACAGCAGCCAATTCTTTGAATAAACAAAATCAAAACAATGAAACCAGAAAAGAAGGAATTTGAACGCTTTCTGGGGCCAAGTGTGACTGCGTCTGCATGATTTAAGCATTTCAGTCATTTGAGGCACAGCTAGCCAATGCCGATCTTACATTCTCAAAGTACTGAACGCAATAATTATCTTGGATGAATTCGGTCAAACAAATATGCAGAATTTACGCTCTGTTGCCCTCAGAAGGCTCCAAATGCCCCTTAAAATTTAACTCAAGGCAATTGAGAGAAAGTGCTTATTCAAAATGTAATAATATAGTCCTGGTGGATGCTGTGCTACTTATTTGGAGAAGGAAACCGATTCAGCTTTCTCTCGCACACACACAAAATCAATCTGGGTTGCGCAGTGTCAACAAGAGTGCACTGGTGCTGTGTCATAGAGGTTAGTACAAAAGGGAGAAGCGTAAACCAATAGTTTATGAAGATTACAGTGCTATTAGAGCTATAATGCAAACTTAGGCTCCCATCAAAGCTTATGGTCTGTTCGTAGTCACACAGTTAAATGGTAGGTTTACCTTCTGCCACATCATCCAGAACTTTAGCACATTCTGCAAAATTTTTTCTCCTTAGCAGTTGGAGAACCCATCATGATATAATAATAATAATAATATAGAGGGTTATATCTAGACATTGTACGCTCCACAAACTTTGGAAAGTGCTTTACAGGACTCCATTATTCCATCACATTTTGGGGTAGCGAGCTGCTTCCATAGCCACTGCTGCCTTGTTGTAGATTGATAGACATGGGCTCTAAACATGACAAAAAAAAACTGCATTGTCTTGTGCAATAATGCTATCAGGGAACACACAACAAAAGTTTGTAATTGTGAGATATATTGCAATTATATTAATAACAACTACAACTGTAATCGATTGAAGAAACTGTAATCGACTAAAGACATGCCCTGCCAATTGATTAGTTGACTAAAAAGGTAGCTCCCAAAACATGTGAATATCTATAAATCGTACCACAAGACAACAACGACACAGGAGTTCATGCAAAAAGAACAACTTATAACAAAAGGTGCTAGGAAAATGCAGATTTAACTCATGATTTCCTTCCAAACTCTCTACTTATTAACGCGCATTTATTTCCTTTAAAATACAAAACAAAAAAAGGCAAAAATGTATCCAGTTTTTGTTCAATTATGACAGCATCAACCAATTAATCAACTAAACGACTGAAAGAATACATCCCAAGAAATAACTATCAAGAAGGTGGTGTGGGTGTTTCTGTGTGGACAGGTTGGTCCTGTGGCATTGAAAGATGGGTCAAATGCAGAGGACTAGGAACAATTTGGGAAAAAAAAATTTAATTATCTAATTTTTCTGACAAGAATTGCAATTGCAGTTTGACTTATGATTTACTGAATCGATTCTGTTTAAAGTTCTCATTTTAAAAGAAGAAATTGACAAAAAGACTGAAATATGATCTAATATAAGAATCACATTCCAGGGCATGTTTGTACAGATCTAAACTACAAGGTCAGCAGGTTTTTTGTTGAATAACTTTTTTTATGGAGCAAATAATGGTATGTCAAAAATTGCAGCCTCATCCATTTACTAATTGCGGCCATTCAAATAGTGATTCTGATTCGATTGTTGATCTTTGCAGGCCTACAGAAGACAAATTTTCCCCCAAGAAATCACTAAAGCACCTATCAATAAAGCTACTCACTTGCTCTGTAGTACCACACCAATAATATGTATGTACCTGCATGCTCTGTAATATTTGAAGAATACAAATATCTACTTTTAGTTTCAAGCTCTGTTAAGTATGCAGTCAACATAGTCAATCACAAAATGTTGGAAGGTCCCAGGAGTCATAGCTCTTGTGGTTATTGTTCTTGGCAGCATGCAAAATGTACCCGCTGAGGACCTGGTACCTGATCCAAATATGAAATAACAGAGCTCAATCATGAATAAAAGTCACATAGTCTCCTCTAATCTGCCATGTAAATTATGTATAAAAGCATAATTCTATAGAGGAAATAAAATGCAAATTTGGAGAGGAATAGTGCTTTTGAAACTACCTTTTTCTCATTTTCTAATGGTCTTTACCTCACTCAGAGGTGCAGGCAAGCCTCATGACAACAGGATTGACAGATTATTAACCACTCGACTCAAAGGGCATAGCGCTGTTGTGTCATTAGGCAAGACACTTATTTAAATACCTTAATTGGGGTCACTTCTTCCCTTGCCTCTATCATACCTCCTGCCTTCTTCAATAAAACAAAAACAAGACTGTTTCAGCCAAGAGACTATTTGTTCCTCATCCTTCCTGTCACACGAATGTCGCTGTCAATAGGAGTGTCATGATTAAAGTTTTTTTGTTTGTTTTTTTAATTTACATAGGTGCCCACTGTGTAAGAGACTGTTATAATTAGAAATGCACCAATACCATACTGGTAGGCCTGTCAAGATAAATACTATACCGATTTATCGTAATATATAAAAGCTGGAACAATATATTTTCTGGCTCAGGATTTATCGTGTGTATCATTTCTTAGTAAAAATGGGGAGATTTGCTGGATTTTTGTTTTAATACCATAACATTTGTGCTGGAAAAGGTTTAATTAGTGACTAATTATACTGTATTATACTGTCTATTTAAAAAGTGTTTACTTGGATTATCCTGCTTTATTGTTATTGTCCCAGAGGCATAAAGTAGTTTCAATATTATCGTTATATTTCTCTGTAGCAATATATCCTGCCTCAAAATATGTTATTGTGACAGGCCTAGATAGTGGTACTGGATATCGGCGCCGATACTGAAATATTTGCTGATTTGGATATTGGTTTCCAAATATCGGTACAGCCTGATATCCTGGTTGGACATACACACTGAGGTAATAAGACTATTTACCAGTATTAGTCAGCTCAGAAAGTCTTATAATGTGAGATGTGCAATGTATGAATTTTTATCTACCAGACAAAGCTGTTCTGTATTTACTTCAAGGATAACATTCTGTCTTATTTTATTTTTTATTTCAAGGAAATAAATGCTGTTTTCTCTATCTGCACTGGAATCGGTTGATACAAGCAATAGTATTGGAATTGGTATCGGAAATGAAAAAGCTGGATCAGTGCATCCCTATTCATATTACAATCCAAATATTTTAAACAATCAAGTAATCATCATCACTTATTTGTCCTTGTCTCTTTGATATTATATAAGATAAAAAATAAAATAAAAATAAAAAATAACATTTGCCTGATCTGATTTGTATTAAAGGTACATTGTGTAACTTTTCTGGTGGAAACTCTGTCCAATACTTTTCTCCGTGGAAATGTTATTACTTTGTAATTTTTCACAGTGTGGTATTAAACCGTTCTATCTTCATGGAGACCAAACAAGACTAAGTTACATGTCAGATCTGTGGAGAGGCAACCCCACTCCCAGTCTGTTTTTTTTAGGTATTTATAAGCAATAGAACCACCTTTAATCAAATAACTGTAAAGTAGAGCTGTTTAATGAAAGGCTGCACACTGCTCCTTCAAAACTAGCAATCATGTCAAGCCATTTCACTTCAAACTGTGTGAATCCACATTATTTATCTAGATTTTATGTCGTCTCTCTCTGGCCTAAGTGCATTGTTTACTTAAGGTGGAACGCTGGTTAGGATTTCATGGCTGCAGAACTGAATAAATAGTATTTATTATAAATTAACACACTTTTTGGGATGAAACTCAGCGTCCACAGGTAGCTATTTGGAAAGTTACTCTGCAGAGCCATTAGTAAATTTGAGCTTTGCTTTTGCCTCTAAAGTGCTCCCCACATGTAAAGGGCACGCTGCTGCTCTGGGACCCTGCCTTTCCGGCCCTGATTTATGGGATGTCCTGGGATAAGCAAGGTATTTAACCAGACCGGACTGAAGCGGAGAGGGAAAGCTGCAGAGCTGGAGGTGCGCAGTTCAAATACACTGTAATATTGACTTTTTTGTTGTTTGCATTGCCCCAAAATCTGCCCCATCACCTTTCCTTCATAGACAGAAATAGAACATCAGGGCAGGGACCCTCGTAAGGCCTGAGCAACGCACAAATATATATGAGGTGTAGCTACTGGTGCATGTAGGTAGTGAGATATGAAAGGGTACAATCAAAATAGTTTGGAAATGTTATGATTTTCAGAAAAAAATTGAGAAAATACACATTCATAGAGCAGGCCTGGTTCTAGCTCAATTTGGGTGGGCAGACTGAAGTTTTAGGTGGGCAAATATAAAGGTGTATGTATATATTCGTAGTGTGTAGTTGTTTGGATTGGGTGGGTAAAAATGTCATTTTTGTCACCTTTGTCCATCGCTAGAGCCAGTGTTCTATCAAACATAGAGTATGTGTATAGGTAAGCCTAATTATGCAAATTATACATCCCTTCTTGAGAAGCACTGTTTCATGTTTAAGTTTCACAAATGGACAACTACAGTTAAGAACATTTTAGCTTATGATTCATGATTATTAAACATAGGGCTATTTTTGTTTACATTATAAATAGGGTAACGTTGCCATTGATCTGTTATAACCTCATGACATCATTATTTTACTAAATGAATTGTTTATTTTTTGATTAGGCTAAGAAAAAATGTGCAAATTTTGACTAGAAAATGCCAATTTCAAGCTATAGAAATATGAATATATCTGTGGTTTAATTACAACATGATAATGTCGAGACAGACACATGAATAGTTTTGTATTAAAAATAAAATGTAATTTGGTTACAAGAAACAACACATAACTATTCTTATTATTTATGTAACACTTCCATCCATTAGTCGTCTCATAATTTTAATAACAGCTTTACATAGTGGTTTTTAAGGACAAAAAGTTATCATTTGATTACTCTTATCTTTCTTAATCATACCCAGTGGTGCATAGACATACACTGCTGCCAATACAACATACAAAAAATAGTAGTCCTGGAAATTTTAAAAGGTGAAATGAAGTGATTTCAACTCAATGAAGTAAACCTAAAGTGGAGTGAAGTTTATTTTTATTTTTATGTGGCTGTTTGAGTCACACTAACTTTAAATCAGAAAATTGGATTTTGAAAAACTGGTTACCTATTTGAGGGATGTATTAAGACAATAGAAATAAAAAAAAAATAAATCCCACCAGTCAAATGTTTGGACACACCCACTCATTCAATGCTTTATTTTTCCTTTTTACATTTTATATACAGTAGGTATACATAAGAAATCAAATATAGAACGTAAGATATATGTAATTATGTAGCAAAGAAAAAGTTAAATAACTAAACATTTTTTGATAAAGCGGGGGGGTTGCTACTTTGAGGATTTTAATATAAAATATACATAACATATTTAGTAGAGTTAGTTACCTTTTTAAAACAGAACCTATGACTGGTTGTATATTAGCATATTTATAATATAGTGTTATTAATTATGAATTAATTATGAATGATCAGTCGTGCAGTTATAATGATTCTCCTCTATAGGTGCACATACTAAAAGGTCTTGGGGTTGACGATCACAACTATTTTAAAATCCTGATTTTTTTTTATTTTTTTTTTCTGACAGCAATTATAACATTAACATTTCATGACATCCTCTGATTTGAGCTTGCAGTTACTTCCAACATTTGCATTAATCAAAAATTTTCAGATAAACTTACGTCTTTGTGACCCGCCGCATCCCCGAAGGAATAGTTCACTTCTATTAAAGGGCTCCTGAGAGCGGAGTGTGTGCCAGTGTTTAATTACAAAGAACATGTGTAATAGTGGCTCTTAGCACATGGTTAGTAGGAGCTGGTCTGCGGTTGCACAGGAGGGGACTGAGGAGATGTAATTACTGCAGGTACAGAGCTGCAGGAGAGCGCTGCACTGTATTAACACTAATAATGCACCACACACACCACGATATACACTCAACAAAAATATAAACGCAACACTTTTGTTTTTGCTCCCATTTTTCCTGAGATGGACCCAAAGATCCAAAATTCACTCCAGATATACAACACTACCATTTCTCTCAAACATTGTTCACAAATCTGTCCAAATGTGTGACAGCGAGCACCTCTGCCCCGCCGAGACAATCCACCCCACCTCACAGGTGCGCCACATCAAGATGCCGATCCGACATCATGACCAGTGCACAGGTGCGCCCCAGACTGCCCACAATAAAAGGCCACTCCAAAATGTGCATTTTTTTTTTTTTGCTTTATTGGGAGTCTGGGGACGCAGAACCAGTCAGTATCTGGTGTGACCACCATTTGCCTCATGCAGTGCAACACATCTTCTTCGCATAGAGTTTATCAGATTGTCAGTTGTGGCCTGTGGAATGTACTATAGTACATATACAGTGCCGTGAAAAAGTATTTGCCCCCTTCCTGATTTCTGTGTTTTTTGCATATTTATCACTCAAAACATTGTCAGATCATCAAACCAATTTTAATATCACACAGAAACAACCCAAGGAAAGACAAAATTCAGTTTTTGAATGATGATTCCATTTATTAGTGCACAAAAAAAATCTAAACCTATCTGGCCCTATGTGAAAAAGTAATTGCCCCCTTAATCTAATAGCCAGTTGAGCCTCCTTTGACAGCAATAACTGTAACCAAACGTTTGCGATAATTGGTGATGAGTCTTTCACACCGCTGGGGAGGGATTTTGGCCCACTCTTCTATGCAGAATTGTTTCAATTCTGCCATATTGGAGGGTTTTCTTGTATGAACTGCCCGTTTAAGGTCACACCACAGCATCTCAATCGGATTTAAATCCGGACTTTGACTTGGCCACTCCAAAACCTTAATTTTGTTTTCTTTGAGCCATTCAGAGGTGGACTTGCTGGTGTGTTTTGGATCATTGTCCTGTTGCATGATCCAAGAGCGCTTGAGTTTGAGGGCACGAACTGATGGCCGGACATTCTCCTTCAGGATCTTCTGGTAAACAGCAGAATTCATTTTTCCGTCAATCACAGCAAGTTGTCCTGGTCCTGAGGCAGCAAAGCAGGCCCAGACCATCACACTGCCACCACCATGCTTTACTGTGGGCACCATGTTCTTTTTATCAAATGCTGTGCCATTTTTACGCCAGATGAAACGGGCTGCAGACCTTCCAAAAAGTTCAATTTTAGACTCATCGGTCCACAAAATGTTTCTCCAAAAGTCTTGAGGGTCATCAAGGTGCTTTTTGGCAAAGGTGAGACGAGCCTTTGTGTTCTTTTGTGAAAGCAGTGGTTTTCTCCTGGGAACTCTTCCATGGATGCCATTTTTGGCCAGTGTTTTTCTAATGGTGGAGTCATGAACACTGACCTTAACTGAGGCCAACGAGGCCTGTAGTTCTTTCGATGTGCGTCTAGGTTCTTTTGTGACTTCCTGAATGAGCCGTCGTCGCACTCTTGGAGTAATCTTAGTTGGTCGACCACTCCTGGGAAGGGTTGCAACTGTTCCCAGTTTCCTCCATTTTTGAATAATGGCTCTGACAGTGGTTCGCTGGAGCCCCAGAGCTTTGGGAATGGCTTTGTAACCTTTTCCTGAATTATAGACTTCTATCACTTTTTTTCTCATTTGTTCTTGAATTTCTTTGGATCGTGGCATGATGTGTTTGTTCTTGAGATGTTGTAGCCAACTTCACTTTGTTTGACAGGAACTATTTAAGTGATTTCTTGATTCAACACAGGTGGTGACAATCAGGTGTGGGTGTGGCATGTAGAACTGAACTAAGTTTTCTCAAAACTGTGGTTAGTCACAGTTAGTTTGTGATTTAACAAGGGGGGGCAATTACTTTTTCACATAGGGCCAGATAGGTTTAGATTTTTTTTGTGCACTAATAAATGGAATCATCATTCAAAAACTGAATTTTGTCTTTCCTTGGGTTGTTTCTGTGTGATATTAAAATTGGTTTGATGATCTGACAATGTTTTGAGTGATAAATATGCAAAAAACACAGAAATCAGGAAGGGGGCAAATACTTTTTCACGGCACTGTATGATAGTACATATAATAGTAAAAATACTATTGCGACTAGTAATACTTGGAATTGGGACATGGCCAATGTTCCCCCTAATTTTTAATGTGTCTGAGCAAACACACACTAACTCCACATCCGAAATGGGCCATCCATGGAAACGACGGCGCTGTTCAGAGCTCGTCTCGACGGTGCAGGGGGAAAAAAACGAATGGAACGGCGCCGGATATGACGCATATCCCGTTCCAAGGACGCTCACAAGTGTGCCGTCGGTGAATTGGGAAACGGCCAATGTTTGTTAGGCCTTTCACAACAAGTTCCACATGAAGCAGCTGCGTAAAGCGAAACTGCGGTCCGTGCGTAAACTGTGCGTAATTTACGCACAGTTTGTGTCTTGCGCCTTTGCTGTTGATGTGAGTTTCCTTGATTGAAAATATGGCTAAAAGGACTGGAAAGAGAAAATATTTAAGTTTGAAGGCTGCAGATTTCAGCTCTGGAGGAGTCGGAGGTAGAGAATCAGGAAACAGATATGGACTGTGAGGAGGCGTTGTTTATGAAGGATGTCCTTCTGGATGTGTAAGTATCATTTTATTATGTATTTGATGTAGTATTTGAATAAAAAGAATACAATAAAAATTTGATTTTTTTCTGCATTTAGATCACTTTTGTAAAATAGACCTACTATTATTTATTGGGTGTTTAGATAAAATAAATAAAATAAATAAGAATAGATTTTAGTTTTTAGATTTAGATTTTTGTCTTAGTTTTTGTTTTGTCTTTATTGTATTTTGTACACTGTGTTTTTGCACTACTTGGCCAGAGAGAAACAAAATTTTGATTCACTGTATGTTGAACACATATGGGAGAATTGACAATAAAGCTGACTTTGATCTTTGAAAATACAATTTTAGAAAGCATATTTTGAGCTTATTTCCTGTTATATTTTTGTGTTTTTCTTACTAGTGTCATCACTGTGTACCAATAAAGCCCAACTGATCAGAAAATAATTATGTATAGAGAAAATGTGTACTGCATTTCTTCTGCAGATAAGGAGCCCTACCACGACCGGAGCAACAAAGAACGGATGGGCAGCAGTGGTGAGCGCACAAATGGCAGGCTGAAGTGTAGAAGATGTCAGTCAAAGACAGCTGTAAAATGTTCTACCTGTGACACTGCACTCTGCTTTATTCAAACAAGGGACTGCTACAGTCAGTGGAACACACCAGACTCTTAGTGTGTAAATACCTGTAAATATGTGTGGAACGTTTAATGTCCATGGTTTTTTGAAAATGTATACAGTGTGCAGTGTTATAGAATTTTTCAATACATATTTTCATTTTCAACACTTGTTTGGTCTATTTTTGATTGAAAAAAATGTAAGAATGTAATTCTCAGGGACCTTGTGTGCAGAAATGGATTCCTCTAGTTGTAAGCTTTCAGTAGAGCCCTCAATGATGTCTGTAGGTTGAATGAGTCAAAAGTTATTAAACGTTTTCTAAATGTTTCCAATTTGGATAGGTTTGGATAGGTTTGGATAAAAGCATGATCCCTGTATAAAACGCCTGGACAAAGTATAACAAAAAGTGGAGTAAAAAGTTTATTTTTACAGCTATTGATTCCCAATTTGAAATTTGAGTGGTCAACAACTTATTGTATTGAAAGATAGTGTATTTTAGGCCTCAGCTATGAACAGCAGCTATAGACACCTTTTATATTTACAAAAAAATTAGGCGAGGATAAAAAAAAACACTTTTTATTTGGTGTTCCAAGGTGTGTAACTTTTTTCCAATCAGTGAATGTAAATGCTGAGGGTAAAACTAGAGAATGTTACCTTTACACAGAGACCAAACATTTGTATATAATCCATATACTTCAATAAGAGGTATGATTTTAATTTGGAGAGGTCTTTTTAGGGACAATTGCTCAAAAAAGGCCCTCCACTGTAAGGGGTTAACCTTAGTTTTTTGTCCTAAGTTCAACAGATGCTGTATTAAATTTGGTCTGTGCACATTTTGAAAACATTTTTGTCTTCATTGACATATGGTATAAAATATTACTTTTCAAAGGGGTGTACTCATTTATGCTGAGCACTGTATAGTAGGGATGGGGCCGATCTGATCCAATATCGGTATTGGGTTCCGATATCAACGTAATTCACGGATCGGAAATTCTGATCCAACCTGCGAAAATTTCCGATCCATGTGCCATGTCTGTATATACACATTGTCTGCTGAAATGACTCCACGAGTGATTCCCTGACTGTTCTGCTCCTGCTGTGGAACGGAGGCGTATCTCAATGAGCCACAGTTACGGAGATCGACTCGTTCAGTTCTAGTATTTCAATTCAATTCCGTGCTCATTTCGATTCTCACATGTCCCTCCATGCGCACTGTGTTGTCATTTTGGCATGGGCAGGAAAAGGCAAAGCGTGGGGTCCTTTCTTAGATATAGAAAGCAAACAGCTTTATAGAGACTCACTGCTGCTAAGTAACAGAGGTGAGTTTTATCTTTCAGTCACTTTTTCAGTCACTTTTTATTTTATGTTGAAAGACTCAGAATAAATATGAACTTTTAAATAAGTGACCTTTTGGAGGGTCAATGCAGCCAAGTGGTTAAACATGTTATCAAATGTTAATCTTGAGATGATTGTTCACTCTTTTATTTCATCTCATTTAGATTTTTGCAATTCTCTTAATTGTTTTAATGCACCCACAATTAAGCGACTGTTTTTTAACAGGAGCTAACAGGCAAACACACAGCACACCAATCTTCACTGCACTGGCTTCCTGTCAAGTTCCGTGTTGATTTTAAAATCATGGTTTTAACTTGCAGAGCTCTAAATTGACACTGGTCCCCCTACGCCTCAGGCCGCACCCTCCGGTCCTCAGGTCAGGGCCTCTTGATGGGCCCAAACAGCCACTTTAAAACATGGGGCGTCCAGTCCTTTCAGGCTGTGGCCCCCAAATTATGGAAAGCCCTGGCCCTAGTCCTCCATCAAGCAGACTCTATTGACTTTTTTAAAAAGCAGTTCAAGAAACTGCTATTTAGACAAGCTTTTGGTTGACTGTGTGTAATTCCTCTCTTTTTGTACATGCACTTGATCTGTTCTTTTCTTGCACTTGATTTTTTTATAATCTGCGAAAGGTGCTCTTACAGTCTCACGCACGACCCCGCTCAAAACTTGAGAGCCCTGCTTACACTTGCTTATACTACTGTATACTACAGTGTTTCCCAACCAAGTATCCCTAGGGGTACGCGAGCACACTGCAGGGGGTACTCTTAGGCAGTGTTGCTGCCAGGCGCAGGGGGAGACTTTTTTGAAATGTTTAATTCTACTTTGAGTAAATTTGAGTTAAAGAAAAGAGAGAAAACACCTGAGCATTACATTTTCAAATTAAGGAGATGAAATACAATTATTTTCATTTAATAATCCGTTCTACTTTTGGAAAATTACCAACACGTATGAGTGAGGGGGTACTCAAAGTATGACAAAAAGGCTCAGGAGGTACACAAGACAAAAAAGGTTGGGAAACACTGCTATACTATACTATACTATACTATACTATACTATAATATACTATACTATACTATACTATACTACACTATACTATACTATACTATACGGTACACTAAAACCGCTTTCCGGCTTTGCACATGTTAATCAAATACACTTGTAATTCACACGCAACTCACACTACTACAATATTTTTAAACACAATCTACTCAATTTGACTTTGTAAATAACCTGTTTATACATTATTACATCTTAAAACATGTTTAGTGGCTAAAAGAGGAGACAGCATTTTTATCAGGGGGAGGAGAGCGCACAGATACATGCGAGAGTGAAGAGGAGCAGAGATTTTAACCATCAAAATAAACAAATGCAGAAAACAGAAAGATTTGATTGTGATGTCTAATAGCCTATAGCAAATCATAAACCACATGCGACACAGTATTTTTTTGAAGGACTCTAGCCTAAATCATCAAAATCGAAGAGAAGTGAAAATCAGGAGTCCAATATCGAAAGTGCAATCGTGATTTAAGTGAATCGTCCCATCCCAAATATCGGCTTATCATTCAGTATAGAAGATGGAACAATATATTTTGAGGCTTAATATTTATCTTGTGTACAATTAATTTGCAATAGATAGTGGGTATATTTTTTGTAATTTTTATGTAATAATGTAAGATTGGATCTGTAAAGGGTGGAATAAATAACTTCTGATACTGTCTATTTAAAAATGTGTTTGCTGGGATTATCCTGCTTTATGACAGTGGCATAAATTAGTTGCAATATTATCATTTATACTAATATTTCATTTAGCGCAATATATTTTGTGTTCACAACAGACCTATGCACATAAAATTAGGCCAAATTTAGATTCTGTTACTTTCAAGTTTAAACGACTGTATCTTCGGTGAGGGTCTGCAGCCCTGTCCCTGCTCTCTGGCGCAGACTTGCTAACCTCCTAAAAATTGTCCTGATGAAACACAGACGTCAACATGAGCTTAGGATTTAGCATGTGGCTCCCCTCGTGCCCAAAGCGCCCGTGGCTAATGAAGGGATACTCTGTTGGCGGGGCTGAGTCTCCAGAAAGTTGTGAATAAAAATATCAACTGCTTCCATCTGGGATATTTACTCTCATCCTTCACACACTCTAAATGTTTAGGAAGTGAGACCGCGGACTGATGCTGGGCTCTCCAAAACTGTGATCATGACTTCAAAACGCCTTGAAACCACCACGCAGAAAACATCACAGATATCTGGGGTAGAATGGACAAGAACATACATTCTGCCAATTTCAGGACACCACTATGTTACGCAAGGCATTAAGCACCGTGATATAATGTATACAGGGCTAATGCAAGTGGGTTATAGTTCATTTTAATGGGACTAAGTGACAGCAATGACGTAAAGTGCTGAAGGCCACTTACGAGTGAATTTATATTGAATCTGTTTCAATGGTTAGTACTTACATTAATGCCGTGTCAAATGAGAGTTCAGTTATTTTTTAAAGCTATTACTGAATCAGTGTCTGTTACATAAAGAACTGGCACAGCTTGAGTCAGAATTGCTAAAATAATTTTGTCATTTGTCAAGCAGGTATGTACACAAGAAAAGATTACCTAGATAGTAATTGAAACTAAAACTAGACTTAAAACTAGATGTTACTTTGAACATATACTGAAAAAGTGACATAGGACAAACAGAATTATCTGGATCTTTCAAAACTTGTATACAGGTAATATTAAACAAACAGCTATTAAATAAAAATACAAGTGTACTATCAAACTCTTTATTGAGTATCTAGCCTTTGACTCAGTATAAAATTTGTTGAAATGTTATAAATTAAAACGTTAAGTCAGTTTCTACACAGCAGGAGGTCTAGTGTGGTGAGCCAATAAGGTCTGTATGCCTAACAAGAAAGAAATCTAAGAACATTAATGAATAAATGATACTGAACATATTGTGTATCCCTAAGGCTTACATGTACTATATACCTATACATGCACTATACATTTTCAGATGGGTGGGGGGGCTGGAATGTTCCATAATATGGTATTAAACTTGTGTTTATTCAAGTAAAGATGTTTTTTATTGCTCCAAATCCCTGGAACATTTCCTTAGTCCTTATAAAACAGTTAACTTATTACACAAGAGATCCAACTGTGTTATGTAACTGTTGTTTATCCTTCAAATAACTACAAAACAGCTTTGTATGAATAAAAGTTCAAACATTATGAGATGTTCAAGGTCAAATTCAGCCTGTAAATAGTCTTATTACATCCAATTAAAGGACCAAGCACATAATATCTGCTCACCAATATTATGGAACTGATACCAATCCAGCTAAATTGTCCGTATCGTGTCGATAATCGATAGTGATATTGGTGCATTCCTAACTGTGAGTGGGGTTGTCCATCTCCACAGATCTGACCAATACTGACCAATAATATTTTAGTACTGTTGTTTACTCCTGTTGCACTAGAATTACTACTGTTGCACACTTATTTTTATTTATCTTAACTCCAATGCACATTCTACTGCACATGACCAATTCACTGCTGTATCTTCCATTGCACATTTTGATGCACACTGCACACTTTGGAAATCTGTATATAGTATAGGTATTTATTATGTTACACTGTTTTAAGATTTTAGACCGTAGACTTTAGTTTTAACTTTAGATCTCTGTCTTAGATAGTTTTTGTTGTGTTTTGTCTTCATGTTGTATTTTGTACACTGTCTTTTGCACTACCTGGCCAGAGAGAAACGAAATTTCGATTCACTGTATGTTGAACACATATGGCAGAATTGACAATAAAGCTGACTTTGAACTTTTGAACAATAAGTTAGCCTAGTGGTCAATCCCTGCTTGACTGCATGGACATTGATAAGTTTATGCCATACAGCGGAACATTTCAGGCAAAACAATTACATCTCCATGGAGACCAGCAGTTGTCAGGCCCTCGTCCATATACAGTCATTTTCATGGTACTTGTTTAAGTAATGCCCTTGTTTTAGACCGTATCTTCCTCACTTTTTACATGTTGCATTCAGAGGAGCAAATATCATTAAGTTAAAACCTCAAGGACATTGTGATTCATAATAGAGGAGCGATTGGGCCTGCTCAGACTGGTTAGATGGCCCTCGATCTCAGCTGAAGAACAGTTTCTGTGTCTTGTCTCACATAAAGAGCAGAAACAAGAGGCTGAATGTGCCTGTAAACAGCTAGTGTCATTTATAAAACATCTCTCAAGGTAACCCAGCCTTATGAATTCTTAATCTGCCTTCTGTCTGTCTGGTCACAACTGAGCACGCCTGCACAATCTCTACACTATAATTTATATTTTCATTTATAAGTTTAGTTTTGTAAAATTATTTAGTGACCTAAGGTAAAGGTAAATTTGAATGAGTCATTTATGGTTTTGACTTATACCGCAGTGAAAGTTGTAGAGTTAGCATAACTTCACTTTTTACTGCTGAATTCCAGTGATTTTAACGAGACATACTGAGCAAAATGTACTTTTTAGAGCCACGTTTTAATGGTTTCCCCTGAAACTTGTATTTAGAGTGATTCATGAATACTTGGGCCATGTTTATTGTCCTGCCTTTAAGACACTATTGTTCTAATAATTCCGGTTTTCATTCATCCCTCATACACCTCAGTGCTTACTTCATTCTCTGATTAATTACTTCTTAAGCAGAGACAGGATTAGGATTAAGCAGAGTTATGTTGCCGTTTTACACAAATAAAAAAATACACTGCCTTCTACCTTGAACTATATATGGATAGGTGGGGCATGGTCCAGTTAGGCAGGACTTTCACCATAAATGTCATCACAAATAAATCAGCAGTAATCAAAGCCACAGATTTCAACCGGAAGTCAGCAGCAGCCGCATTTCTTTTATCCAATCCACAGGTGTCAAAAGAGTATAAGCTGCCAAAATCCTAACATGTCTGATTAAAAGTCGTAGTACTTCTGGTTTGAGCTGATCCTGCCTGTGGCGCTGTGTCCCTAACAGAGCGTGAGTCACGGCTCTGGACCTCCTCCTGAAGGAAGCACTTATTACAGCAGTCATTATGTGAATCATAAAGTACAACATAGGCCAAGCACAGGCCATCTTAATCATCCACACAGCCTTTTGTATGAACACTGGAGATTACCGTGATATATTGCTGAAGAAATGTAGGTGGTAAATGTAAAAGTTACATAGTGCACCTTTAAACAGGATTAAATTATTCAAAATGTTCAATATACTATATTATATGCTATAATACTATAATAAGAAACATGAACTGCAGTCAATAAACAGCAGAATGAAACACGTTCTACAGCTCAGAGCTAGTAGCAGAACAGAAATACAGACAAAAAAAGTACCCATGATAAATATTGACTCCCAAAAATTATTGTTCCATCTATCATGTATTGAACAATAATACAATACAATACAATACAATACAATACAATACAATACAATACAATACAATAATACAACAATAAGTATAGTAATTATCGTGGCAGGTCTACACAGAAGGAAAATATTAGATGCGTTAAAATTATCTGAATGACAAAACACACAGGCTTCCAGAAAAGGAAGTACTGCTGGCTTAGCTCCTATGCACATGGGTCCCTGGGTGCTGCATTGCGATCACCCACTGCTCCCGACAGGTTGTTTCAGTACTATTGACTGAAGGGTATGGTCAAATGCAAAGAAGAAATGTACAATTTTTTTTTACATTATTAATCTTAGTTTGAGTAGAACTTATGACTTTATCAGGTAAAGATTGTGTTTCCAGATATCTCTAATATGCTTCAGTATAGTTATTAATTTCTAGAGCAAAACAAATTTTCACTTACAGTAATAATTAGGCTCACCTTGAACTGACAATGAGATAATAAACAACAAAAGGAGAATGCATGATGTGAGTGAGCTGGAGTTGCGAGTGAATCATTTAGTTTAGTATTTTCACTTATAAAAATGCTGTTTAGTACTTCTCTGTTAACAAAGTTGTTTTTGCATGACATCCTTATAATATTGAGAGCTTTTGCCAATGTCAGACTCATTTTTAGTTAATTGATCCAGAGGGCATTGCTTATTTCATTAGTTGATTATCAGAAATATATTGAGAGAAATAGTCTGTGCTCTTTTCAAATAACAAAAGCTCAAATGGTCTTAACTACTCAAATTAATATTCTGGATTCAAGTCATTTTTCATGACATTTTTGCAGTGTATGGTTGTAATAAGAGGGGCATCCACTTTAAACATCTGTTAGCCATATTAAATGTTGTTGTTTTTTTTCATTAAAAAGTGACGATAGAGTAAAGTCAAGTCAAGTCATTTTATTTATATAGCACATTTATTTAAAACAACTGTAACAAGTTGCACCAAAGTGTTTTACAGCATTAAACACATCATAGTGAAACAATAAAACAAATGTAAAATATGTAAAATATTACATGAAAGAGAGGCTTAATACACAAAGATAAAAGTCTAAAGTTGACAGTTTCAGAGCAGAGCTCATGGGCTGTTGAATGCCATCTTGAAAAGATACAGGGATCTTGAGACACAAGTTAATCTGAGTACAAAGAGTGATACCAAATGAAATCTTTGAATTCTGCTTAAAAATGTCTTTTATTGAATTCATGAACAATAGTGTTTTGTTTCATTTGTCTACAGAATAATTACAACAGCATATGTATTTAAAAAAAGAAGTGTTCAGATCCCAGCAATGTAAAAGAGGTATCATTAGTAGGAGTGGACTTTTTTTTGAGTAGATTCAACTTGACAAGTACAATGATCTCCCAATAGAACAAGTGTGTTTTTTAATTCATGCAACATTAGATTTTGTAGTGTAGCAAGATTACAAAATATATTTATCTGCCTGGGGATGCAATGATACTGATACTGGAATCAAAAATCAGAGCTGATCCATGAACATGAGTTAGATCGGTTATAGGCTCCAAAATATTTTTTTTTCATATGATTTTCCCTTTCGCAGGGTATGGACTTCTGTTAATGGTACTTCTTTGCTACATGGGCCCTGTAAAGGCGATACTTAGTCCTCCTTATATTTATACAACCGGAGCTAAGTGACATGACACACCAATTACATTCAGTGGTGGTTACTTATGCCAGATACAGTAGCAACTATAAAGATGGCAGCTTGGCAATTACAGCTACAAGTGTGATATTTTTAGTTGTTTCCTGTCAAACCCAGGTATAAAGTCAATGGGGCTCTGTGTGCTGGCTACATTAACTACATAGTCTCCACAAATGTGAGGTTCATTCGTTGGGACCAGGCGCACGCTGCAGTGTATGTGCGATGCTTAAATGCTGACAGGAGCCAAAAGCACTTCCTCCACACATCTCACTTATGCACACAGGATATGTTTAATAGGCTTTTACTTATGAAGGCTCCAGGGGCTCAGAACTACACCATGTTATTGCAATCGGGAAATCTAGACTTTCATAATAAGTAGGTGCGAAAAATAAGGTTTGAATATTTACTGTAGGAATGTAAAGTGGGGTGGCGGTGGTGCAGTGGGATAAATTCACGTAGTAACAAGGGGGTAGCTGGTTCAATCCCTCCCTGGAGAATGGTTGTTTTGGTTGCAATTTAAAGAGCCTCTGGCTTTAAAAGAATCAAGCGCCTATGTTAAAATTATTAAATGAACGGGGCTGATTAAATCCCATTTCAGAAAATGCCACTCGTATTAGATGCAATAAGAAGGGCATCTGTCTTAAACATCTGCGAGCTACAGTATGTTAAATGTTTCTTTTCATCAAAAAGTGATGATACAGATATCTTAAGATGTGAGTTAATCTGAGTACAAAAAGTGATATAAATGAAAGCTTAGAATTCTGCTTGAAATTGTCTTTTGTTGAATCTATGGACAATCGTATTTTGTTACACTGTTAATCTAGAGAATAATTACAACAGCATAGGTATTTGAAAAAGTGAAATTAGTCAGATGCAAGCATTTTAAAGGAGGCATCATCAGTACAGGTGGTCTGAAATATACATTTTTACCCTATATTGGTATTCAATATCTTGCTGTTCTGGCCAATAATCTTTGTTTGCTGACATAAATATTAGAGTAACTGTAAAAAATAAATAAATAAATAAAAAATCCTACAAAATGTATTTATCTGGGATAGGGATGCACCGATACTGATACGGGTACGGAATATCGGCACGATCCGTGAAAATCTGGAGGCTCCAAAATATCGGTTCTGCCAATATTCTGATTGGACACATAAACTAATGTAAGACTATTTAGATGGTAGTAATTGGTCCAGAAAGTTTTATAATGTTTGAACTTTTATTTATACAAAGTTGTTCTGTAGTTACTTGAGTGATAAATAAGAACTACATAATACATTTTGTCATACAATATTCTGTTTAGGAAATAGTTTGTTTTCAGTCCCTGAACTGATATTGGTTGATATTGTGTATCAGCAGGTACTTAAAGCCATAGTATTGGAATTTATATTGAAGCTGAGAAAGCTGGATTGGTGTCTTCCTAATCTGGGATATAAGAAAATGTGTGTAAACATATAACCACATATTTAGCTTCATTGCTCCTCTATTTCCATTTGAACTCACTAGTCACCACTCACCAAAACTCATCTTCTGTAACTAATTCAGAAACATATTTCCCCTCAGTGCTTACAGCTATGTAATGCAATGACATTCCCATAATTATACAAGTGATATTGAAAATCTGACCTTATTTCTTTCTAAATTACAATTTCCCACAGAGTCAAACAAGAACATGCCTGGAATAACTTCACTGAAATAGTGTTTTCATTTTTCCGCTACTTTCATTAATTATGGTTTGAGCTTGGCGTACACAAATCTGCTTGAAATATATATATAACTGTGTTTCTGTTTGCTCATTAAAATTACAGTTACATCTTCATAACAAGTTCACAATTACAATAAATGTACTATTCCTTAAGCTTCAGTCTATTAAGGAAACATCCAATTGTGTGAAGCCATCATTCCCAGAACTCATTGACCAAATAAATATCTTTGAATCTCCTTGATGTATTGGGGTAATTGGGTTAGGATTTTTCCATTACTAAGCAAAATAGGAGGATTTCCTTTGAGTTGCAGCAGCAGGAGTGTCTAAAGCTGGAGCTGGTCATCAGGAATGTAAACACATGCAGTCTGTAAACAAATACCCCATTATAAGGACATGGGGGCAGGATGGGATCACTGGTGCTAATACTTACTACTAACATGATTCTTAAAGTCAATTCCGTCACTCTGCCCCAGGGCAGCTGTGGCTACAATAGTAGCTTGCTAGTGAGTGTAGAGTGAATGAAAAGCAAAGAGTGTCTTGAAAAAGCAAAAAGTGTCTTGAAAATATAAATGCAATGATTAATTAATAAAAAAATATTAATAATTAATTAATTAATTAAATAATCTCATTTAACTGTAATACATTTATTTATTTATTTTTCCTTGTGGTCAGATATGATTAAACATGTTCAAACTTTTCATATCAAATATTATGTAATGTTCAGTCACACAGAACTATTACAGAAATGCATAAATAAATAAGATCTAATCAGAGAGCAGGCTAAGATCCTCACTTTGGGTTGCCAGATTGTGACAAGATCCCAAACAAACCCAACTTTCTGTGGAAAAATGTAATCCCAGGTTCAGTTGCGATTAAGGTTGTCTAAAGCAGTGTTTCCCAACCAGGGGTACTGAAGGGGGTACGCGGCAAATTAACCCTCCGGTCGTGTTCGCCTCCAGCCCCCTACTTTAGTGTTCCCGGTCAAAATTGACCGGTCTGTTTTAACTGCTCTTAAATTAGCACAAAACATTTTTTGTTCAACACCAATTTTTTTATTAAACATTCTTTAGTTGAGAACAATGTTTCAAAGTAGTGTCTAACAACAATTTATAGAAGTAAACATTAAATAACATCAGTGAAAATACAATTGGGCACTGAAAATGAACTACAAAATGAACATATAATACAAAAAATAAATGGAAAACCAAACACCAAACTCAACAGGGTGTGTGTGTGTGTGTGTGTGTGTGTGTGTGTGTGTGTGTGTGTGTGTGTGTGTGTGTGTGTATTCATGCACATGAGTGGTATGTGACACTCAGGTCAGAGTGGGCCTTGCAAACATAAGCATGACATTTGCAGCATGTCAGGCTCGTTTTGATGTCTCTAGGGGTACAGAGGCCACAACGCTTCCTTTTCTGCCCATGTCCTTGTTGGGGGAGAGCAGCCAGGGCTGGGGCTGGAGCTTGCATGCTCCTAACCAGACTGGCGGAGGCTGGTGTGCGGGGAATGTGCTGGCGTCACCAAAGCTTTCCCCAGCTCTGCGAGGAAAAGTCTCCTTGAAACTTTTCCCCTGATTCCAGGTTGGGGAGATTGCTGTCCACACCACATACGTGTTGAAAGCTGACACATCCAGGATGTTGTGAAACAGTGCCACAGGCCAGCGAGCTGTCATCCGCTTACAGGTGTATGTACCAGTAAGCTTCAATAAAGGAACAATAAATAATAAGATTAGGAACAATATTCAATCTGTCGTACACAAAATGCTATGATTCACCTAGATAAAAATAAAATAAAATGCATGATGAGACTTTACATTACCTTATCAAGGCAGTCAACGCCAGTGTTGCCAACTTAGCGACTTTGTCGCTATTTTTAGCTACTTTTTGGACCCCCCTAGCGAGAAAATTAGACAAAAGCGACTAGCGACAAATCTAGCGACTTTTTTTGGTGATCAGAGGCTCCAAGATCGCGGGAGGGGGAAAAAATAATTGCGCCGTTTTCTCTCTTTCCCCGTTCAGAGAAAGAAACAGAGGGACAGAGAGGGGCGGGGGCGGAGTTTAGAACAGCGCGGACTGTCAGACAGACACGGCGCGCACACACACACACACACACACAGACACACACACACACACACACACACACACCAGTCTCTCCTCTGCTCCCTCCCATCTCGTCAGATCGCCTCGGAGTCTGGTCATTCCTCTCTCTGTTTCTGTCATTCAGTTCCTCTCGTCACGTGCATATCCCTCTCATTCTTTAGAGCCATAGGCTCTGATTCTCAATAAGTGTATGCCTATGCGCTCTGATTTGTTTTCTTTTTCTTTTTGGCGACACAAAGTCACAAGTAGCACTGCTTAAAAAGCTACAGCACAGAAAAGTTTTAAAAAGCTAGTTCTTTAGCACCAAAAAAATAAATAAATAAAAAATAAATAAAAAGCTATAGTTTGCCCACAATAGCACAAAAAAACAAAAAATAAATAAAAAGCTTTAGTTAAACTACAGCACAAAAAAAACACAAAATAAAAAAGCAAGCTATAGATCTTGGACTACAGCTTCAAAAAAAATATCTAAAAAATAAAAACCAAATAAAAAAATAAAAAACAGCTCGTCTAGCTACTTTTAGCTACTTCTGGGCGGGCCAATAGCTACTTCCGATGCTGGGGAGTTGGCAACACTGGTCAACGCCTCCCTTTTTCTTGTTGTAGTCCTGGATCATCAGGGGCTTCCTGTCCTCTGTGGTGCTGACAGCGGCGTCTTTGTGTACTGTGCTCATCAGGATGACATTTCTGTTCTTCTTGGGAACGTATGACACAAGAGTGTGAGTGTCAGTGAATGAAAACTGTGATGAGAGTGCCTGTCTTCCTCTGGTCTTTACCAGCACAGGGGGAAGTTCGGGCTTGTTCTTCCTCACTGTCCCTACCATGGTGAGCTTTCTTTTCAGTAGCTCCTGACCAAGAGCATGTGATGTGAAGAAGTTGTCACATGTGATATTATGTCCTTGGAGACCGGTTGTCATGTCCAGCACAACACGCATACCCTGATTTGAGTGTGTGTGTGTGTGTGTGTGTGTGTGTGTGTGTGTGTGTGTGTGTGTGAGTGAGTTGGGGCAGTGTGTATGGGGATGATTTCTGTATGTTGAATGAATTTACTCTGGATACCCATTCATTTCGTATGGCGGTCACTTTTGACCGGGAACACCACAGGTGTAACAAGGTTGATTAAAACACTCAAAGTTGAATGAAATAGGTGATCATCACTTTTATATGTTCAAGTACACAGTGTGGAGGATATCATAAGGTCTTGAGGTAATCAGATGAAAAACATAAGATTTATGAGTATTATAATTTGTAAAACGGTCAGATTTGACCCGAACACGACAGGAGGGTTAAGGACATAAAATAAAAAGATTTTCATTTAATAATCAGTTGTGTCACAAGATACAACAAAGGAAGATTATTTTGATTTAGTATTTATTTGGGTAAATTATTTTCAAAGAAACATATTCTTTATTTTTATGTTTAACTAATTTGAGTTAAAGGGACAGTGTGTAGGATTCGTGGCGCATAGTAGCTATTCCACTTCCTCTTTTGGCTATGGCAGACCACGAGGGTCACCCGGGCGCGCCGTAGCGCGTGCCCGCGCCGCTGTATACATAAAACGCGGTCCCCCGTTCACTTTTTTTTTTTCTTTTCGCATGAAAACACACAATCCCGATCATGATTCATGACAATCTACACATCAAATGAAACCTTACAGTCTCCTCTTTTTGACTATGCAATTCATTTCCCTGCAAAACAATCACTCCCCGAGCACATGGGGCTTTTATACAGAAAAGCACAAAACGAGGTTTGTTAGCTTACCTTTGAAGGCTCTGCACAGGTCAAACTCTGTATTTCACCATAAACTTGGTCTCAATCTGTCCATAAGGATCCAGCGAATAAAATCCAGTAAAACAATTTAGTCCAAAATACGTGTTATATCCATTACGATGTGTGATACAGCAGCATGGCTGCATATGGGAGCAGAGGAGCGAAGGAGAGAAGGGGAAGGGGAGGGGGGAAGGGGGGAGCCATATGCAGCGCGGCTGAGCAGCTGTTAGCAGGAGCCTCGGCGAAGGATGAGCCCAAATGTCCTTCTGCGGCTCTCGTATTCAAAATGGCTGCCTCTATATGGGGAAGATCCCCCTTTTATGTGACTATATCTAAGTCCAAAAGAATACTTTGATTTCATGATGGAAGTGAAAAGGCTTGGAAAACAGTGTATTTTTGAATGGGTATCTTCAATTTCAGTAATTAACGGGTAAAAATCTTACACACTGTCCCTTTAAAGAAAAGAGAGAAAATGCCTGAGAATTAAATTTTTGAATAAAGGAGATGAAATAAAATGATTTTCATTTAAAAATCCGTTGTGTCATGTTCTACTTTTGGAGAATTATCAACAGGTATGAGTGAGGGGGTACTCAAGGTATGACAAAAGGGCTCAGGGGATACACAAGACAAAAAACGTTGGGAAACACTGGTCTAAAGTATTGAACTACTATTATTTTGTGTTGAAAATTACAGTATATTGTCTAAAAAAGACAATGTTTTATTATCATGTTGAAATTGGTATGAAGCATCAATCCTATTCCTTAGTATCAAAATTGGGTTTTCAATTTTAGTATCGTGACAACACTAGTCATGATTGTATGGCAGGCAATGAAGTTGAAGTGTTTTGCCCAATGACACAAAAACAGTATAAACTGTTGCTCTGTTGCTCCAAAATTGTGATCTTGGAGAAGTGAAGCTCCACACTGCTTTAAACTAGAAACAGAGTTCAGGTACATTTTACTGCAAGGATTCACTAGCCTGACTTTTCACCAGTGACCAAGGGCAACGCGGATAGAGACGTCACAGCCTCTAAAGCTTGACATGTGGCGGGGTTGAGAGTGTCATCCTCCCCCGAACCAGCAGGAGTCAGCGATCACAGCGAACAAAGGCTACTGCAGGGCCAAGAGTCAGAGGCAGACTGAGGCGTTGCTAATTTTAACCACACTCTGCCGCGTACAGCATCATAGGGCTCATTGGAAGCATATTGTTCACATTAAAACACTGTAAATAAACACGCTCTGAAATCGCACAAGGAGTTCTCAGACTCCACCGAGGATAAGCTGTTAAAGTCGATGACTATATTTGCGATCTTCCATTCCACTCAAAAACTTCAAGAGTGTTAAGTGTCAAATAATCATCACAGGGGTCTGGTTTGGAGCCGGGGGTGGTAGAAGAGGGATTTGGATGGTAAGACTCTTGGAAAGTGATAGAAAATACCATAAAAAGAAAATGTGTTGGCTGGTGGTTGATTTTGGCTTTGAATTTCCAGGCAGTGCAAGTAGGAATATTAAAATTTAAAATATTTCATGAAAATACCCAGTGTTTCCCAGTAACAGAGGAGGATACTGTGGAGGATTTTTCTAAACAAATTATACTTCATGCTTGTAGTATTGTCATACACATATAGAAGTAACTATGTTTACATTATGTGACATTTATTCTCCATAAATTGCATTAAAATGTGTCAAATATGGATAGCCACATGATCTCGGTATAAACCTGTAGGAAGCATTGCGTTATCCTTCTGTGAGCCCTGTATCCAATTTTTCTCAAGTATTTGAGCACGAATCAAAGTCAAAAGTACATTTAATTATATTAGATTAATCAATTATTAATTAATTATTAATTAATTATAAAGTGTGTGTTAGCATGCTAGTAGTTGTTAGCTTTACAAGTCCACACTGGTCTCTGAGAGTTGTGAAAAGTGAATAATTAGGATGCTCAGAATGCATAAGGTAAGTGAAGAATAACTTTGGATCACTGTAAACCGTTTAAAATTAAAGATCTCATGACATGGTGCTTCTTGATGCTTTTATATGGCGCCTTAATGGTTCCCTAATACTGTAAATGAATCCTGCTTCAAAATCAACACTCAGTGCATGAGAAAGCCCCATGAACACAGTCAGAGTCAAAAATATCTCTCTGAAACACTTTATTATGGGCGTTGTTTCTTGAATGCAAATGAGGAAGCCAGAGACAGGCCAGTGCTGCGGGTGGGGGTATGGCCAAACTCTCCGCTCTTTCCTCTTTAGCGGTGCGATGTGCGCTGTCACCCACTTCCGCGTTTAAGTGCAGAGGAAGATATGAGACGATTTCCATTGAAAAATAAACACATTTCCACAGAAAATAAAATTAAACCACTGCTGTTTCAGAGGGTCGGAGGCTCGGATAAAGGACATCCGAGCCTGGAAAGACTCTCACGTGCCTCCAGGCAAATTAAAAAACACATCTCGCATTGGGTAGCTCGTTTGCCAAACTCTATGGCCATGAGTTCCAGAGACGCTAGACATTAGGGGTGGGTATTGGCAAAGAAGTCACGATTCAATTCAAATCACGATTCACATGCCACGATGTGATACTATCACGATGCATCACGATACTTGAATTATTGCGATGCATTGCAATATATTCGACATACTTCAGTGAAAATGTACCAAAAAAAAGAGGATAACTTAAATTATCAGTGGCTGTGTATCTGGGTCATGTCTTCAATTGATACATAACTCTGAGCAACTCAATTAATAACTGAATTTATTGAATAACAAAAACAAATAAACCAAGAAGCTGCGGGCCATTCATTTGAGGACAGTGAGGTTCAGATCTTAGCCAGGGAAAAGAACTGGTTTAAGAGGGGATTTAAAGAGGCCATTTTTGTCAAAAAAGAGAATCCGTCGTTAAACAGAAATGGGGGAGTTAGACACAACTTGTCTCCCATCTATAATTCGATTCTCAAACAAAGAAGCATTAGGACAGGCAAGCCATTGCAGAGGGGTGGAGAGGGTCGTTGTCTTGAATAGGGAATTGGACGTCAGAGAAATTTGAAATACAAAGAGACAGAGTAGTTGATAGTTTCAGAGCTATTTCAGTGTAGTGAGCGCCGCCTAGGGCTTACAGATATGCTAATACAAGACGCCAGAGGAATTCGTAAAACAAAATTGAGTAGCTGGGATAGGTTCAGAGCTTTGGTCAGGGTAGTTAGCTCCTCCCTTGCAGCTAGATATAAACAGGGTCTAACCAGCATGAGAACCAGAGCTGACGAAGCCTCTCGGATGAGCGGCGAAACGTTTTCAACCAAACAAACTTTGTCCAGTTGACAAATTGAACTTCTCCTTTTATCAAACCAATAACAAAAAAAGTGCATAGGATTTTTTCTAAAACAAAAAATGATGTTCAAACATTTGCCATTTTGGAGGTAGCTACCATCATACCAAACAATACCCTTTCACAAAGAAAAAAAGCATAGGATTTATAAAAATAAATAAACTAATAATTAATTTATTTATTAATAATTAATTAATTAATTATTAATTAATAAAAATCTATTTTTGGCATCAAGAATCGATGCAGTATATTGTGAAAGTTAGTATCGCGATGCATTGTCATGACGATTATTTTGCACACCCCTAGTAAACATCCAGACGGGGGGTGGAACTGCATTTGCATTTTTTCCTGAGTGTGACGTCAGAAATTTCCCTTGTTCAGAATCGCCTGTTTGGGCTGTGTTTTTTTCAAACGCGGAAAAGGATCGCAAATGCTCAGTTTACACATTTTGCAACTTTTAGCCATGGGGGGGAAGAGCTCACATTAACGTTCAAAAACCTCAGAAAGTGAAAATTTCATGCCATGGGACCTTTAAGTACTTCTGTTTTTCATGTTTTTAAGACAGTAAAAGGTGCAGAAGTGCTTTGAAGCCCTTTAGAACTGTTATTATTATTACTGTACATTTAAACATTTAATGTAAAAATTATTTATTTTTATTTTTATTTTTTTGTTTGTTTTTTTCGAAAGCCAAATAAGCCACATATTTTGGGTTGCCAGATCCTACGGTTAAAACAAATAGTTTTTGTGTCCTCAATAGCATAGCAGCAACAGGTTAAGTTGTGAATTCTAACCTGTAGAAACAAAAGCTATACACACTGTAGAAAATGTGGAGTTCCTTACCTGTTGTATGGATTAGTGCGTAAATTAAAAAAATAAATAAATAAATAAATAAAACACTACTCTAACTCCTCCAGTACTGTACTACTTTACTACTCCCTATCCCTGATTACTCCACAATCCATATTCACCGACAAACCATAAATAAAATCTTGAACTGGACTGGACATAGAGCTGTGTAAGAGTTACTTGAGTAAATATTTTTCACACACATTGATTTAACTGGAACGCTTCACTTTTTACTTAGACCATAGAGAAATTAATACCAAACAGAAACAGCCTTATCAATTTGAATGTTTTTAGTATAATACCGCCATCTTGTCTGGTACATTGAAAAACATAAAAGACTTGCATTAAGAGATGTTTTGTCACAGTTGTTAATGGTCTGCGGAATACATTTACTACACCACAGGACGGCTGGAGAAATGTGTTAAAGGTCTGTCTGAATTGGATGGCATTTGTAGAGGCTGTACGTCCTCCCTGTGTTAATGTGACTGCACTGTCTCTCCCCCAGTGTTCAAACAGAGGCAGTAATGGTTTTCTGTTCATCTGATGTATTATTCCAACTATTGCTTTTAAAGCTTCACCAACAACATTAAAGTAACATGTAGTGTTGAAAATCAAATACACCCATGGACGACTACGGAACCTACCTGGACAACTGAGGGATTACACAGATATCAGGCAATGTAGCAATATAAAATACAGGGGGTCCTCGGGTTACGACGGTCTCGGGTTACGACGTTTCGTGGTTACGAACGCGCCCCCATTAAAAAAAATATGTATATATTACGCGTCATTCCGTCTTACACGGTTTAGCGTGGTAAAAGATGTAAACAAACGCACGCGGCGCGCGGCGCACGGCGGAAGAATACGCTCTGTTGTGGTTGTAGGGAGAAGAAGACAGCCTCGTGTGCGTGTCCAATATGGGCGGAAGTACCTGATGTGGGCTCTGATCTGCTCCTATGAAAGCGGCAGTGATAAACAAGCATCGTAGTGGTCTAATTATTGAGATGGAAAGGTTATTGGTGCTTTGGTTGGAAGATCAAAAGCAAAATCCGGTTTACGACGAAATTCGGGTTACGACGCGTCTTAAGAACGGATCAACGTCGTAACCCGAGGACTCCCTGTAATGTAATATGAGTTAGAACTATTGTTCTATTGTGTAAATAAAGAGTGTTTTTTAAAATAATTACTATGGTGTCAAAATCAATATTGAGTCCATGAATTGATCCATTAATTTTTACTGGATTGATGATATCGGTTCAGCCAGTATCCTGGTTGGGCTTTTAATTGGATATATTAAGACTATGTACCAACTGATGTAGGCTGAGGACATCTCATAATGTTTGAACTTTAATTCATACAAAGTTATGTAGTTACTTGTAGGATAAGTAACAGTTATATATTGGATCCATTTTGTATTACGTTAACTGTGAAAAAAATTTGGAAAAAAAAGTTATTTTTATTTCCTACACTGGTATCGGCGAGTATTGGATAGTGGTAGATAATTAAACCAATAGTATCGATATTGGTTCAGAGTTGAGAGAGCTGTGTCAGCGCTTCCCTAGTTGCAACAGCAGGAGAAAAAGAAACATGTAATCAAAATCAAACATATAACAAATTTACCTGGCCAGCCAAATGATATCTCTCTGTATTTCCTATACACCGCGATACCATTTGGACACTCTCCATCCACTCTCGCTCCTCCGGTTCCAAACCGACTCCGCGATTCTGATTCGTTCAAAGATGGTGACGTCAGTGCACCCGCCTTTGCCCGCAAAGTCACTCTTAGGCAGCGGAAGTTCCGCCTCAGTTTTGAATCAAGATGGCGCAATCTCTGATTGGTTCACTTAGCTGTCTGTCTACGCGCAACCGCAGCGCATTCTGTGGATCAAGCGTTACCAGACTCACTCGCTGGTACAGCGATGAGTCATGGATTCTTCCAGGCAAATAACAAATATAACATAACATAAAATAAAACACAGTATTGCATAGAGTAAAGATACTATGAGGCTGAATATTTACAGTACAACATATGGACAACAATAGAAAGCAGGTAGAGGTACTTCAGTGTACTGTACTATTACATACAATAAATGTCACTGTGGTTATGCAGAGTGCAGCATATGGGCAGAATACAGAGCAGGTAAAATGACTTGTACCACTGATGATTCATATTCTGCACATGATTACTACAGGTGGACACATGTAGCTGTGTTCATTGTTCAGTCTGACAGCAACAGGAAGTAGGGTCCAAGATGAACTGCAATCAAATCGAAATCACAATTTGAATGGCCGCAATTTGCAAATCATAAAGGCTGCAATTTTTGAAGTACCATAATATCCACACAAACAACAAACTATCCTGTCATTTTCTGCCATCAGAACTGCTGACCCTGTAGTCTTGTTATGCACAAACATGTACACAGTAGAGGTTAACCCTATCTATCTCAAGGGAGACAACGATAAGCTACATTACAGATCAGATCTGTGGGGAGGCAACCCAATTCACAGATAGTTATTGTATTTTTGAGCAACTGAAACACCCCTGAATAAATGCTAGATAGACGTCTTTAATGTCATATCATGGAACATTCCAGGCAACGCAATAACATCTCCATGGAGACAAGTAGGTGAAGGACCCTAGACCAGAAAAGTTGCACAATGCACCTTTAAGATATGTACAAACATGTTCTGAAATGTAATATTCTTCTAGACTATAAACTTTCGGACACTTGAAATGTGAACAAAACATAAATCACAAATCTAATAGCAATTGCAATGCTTGTCAGAAAAATCACTACATTTCAGCATCAGCCTCAAATAATGTAAATAAAGAGTTACAAGGTTAGTTATTTCATGTAGTCAAAATTATATAGAGCTGTCGTGCAATATCTAAGAAATCTAGCTCATTTCACACTGACTGCAAAATGTAAAACCCTTTAATCACTGTTGCAAAATATTTTAGAGACCTTGAAAATGAATGTGATTTCTTAAGAGCTGCATTTTGACACTGCATTGAAAAGAGGAAAAACCAGACTTCTTTTGCATTCCACTCAACAGAATGAGAGCGAGAGAGTGTCCGGAATATCTGCATGCTAACTTGATAGAGTTCCATCCGCCCATTCACTTCTGCATACTTAAATACAACTGACCATCTATCAGGCAGCAAAGGGGAAAAATGAACACTGTAAAGTCAAACTAACTTCAAGGCATTCTGGGTATTCACGCTGCATTGTACGTTAAGTGTTCGGACCAATGATTGAAACACAGACTTGACTCAAAAGATTTTATTTTTCTACATCGTCTCTTCTTTGCTTCTCTAGATGCTCCCATGTAAATGCAGTCTTTTGTTTGGATTCGCATTGAGCAACCGCAAACTTGTCAAAACATAACAGCAGTTCATAATTCATTCTCTTTCCAAATGTGGTACTTAGCTACATCTATATAACCACAGCTGCCTTGGGGGTGACTGTAAGGAACATGGCTTCCAATCTGTGTCAATGGTCTTTCAAACAACAACAATAGCTCACACACCAAACAGGCTAGGTAGGTAAAGGTGTCTTGCTCAAAAACGCAACAACAGTATGCAAAGGTCAGAGCTGGAATTGAGTCACTGACCTTTTAAGCTTTCATTCCTGTCAAACAACTCTCCTCTAGCTTATCTCCACCGCAGCAGCAAAACCACTGGCCTCCTCAGTCTCCCCACCTCCTCCTTTTAACCACTACACTCTTTCTATTTGTTTCACTGTTAACTTCTCTACCCGTGTGCAAATGCTAAACTTCATCCACTCGATAAAAGAATAATGTTGGGACAATAGTAGCACAGGTGGTAGAGTCCTCGTCCTTAGATCCAAAGGTTGGCTGCTCACGGCTGAATACATTTATTGTGTGTCCTTGGGCAAAACACTTAGCCTGTCTCGCCTCCGGTGTCCGCACAAACCGGTGTGTGCATGTGTGTATGAATGGGTAGTAGTCCTTGATGTATAATATATGATATATAAGTGCTTCGAGTGCCTTGAGGATAGAAAAGCACTGTGTAAAAATGTGACAATTTACTATTCATTCCTTTCTATTTAAGACTATTGTGGTTGAAATGCCAAGAAAATAATCTATACTCTTCTTTCAGCATCTTGTACAGTGGCAAGGGAGCAGCCCTTGTGAGAAAGATTAGATGTTGGAGTGTTAAAGCAAAGCTGCATTGATCTCCTCCACCTCATCTTCAGCAAGTGACCGAAGGCTGCCCCGAGGCTCAACCTGCACAGGGACTAACATGACACTACTTCTACAGACAAGAAAGGAAAAAAAGTCTAGTTTAAAAAATATCAGATTTGTTGGGTATTCGCAAGTTCACTTCAGGTTTCTCCCATCTCCCAAAGACGTGTGTTTCGTGATTGACTGGTGATTCAAAATTGCAGCCCAAAAAAATCAATGTTGAGTGTAGAGTGAATGGTTAGGCTAACTGGTCGATGACAAGAACCAGTGTTGCAGAAATGGACTTTGCAGGAGGAAGTGTAAGGAGGAATGGATAAAGCTGGATGCCTTAAAGGTCCCATGGCATGAAATTTTCACGTTCTGAGGTTTTTGAACGTTAATGTTCCCCCCATGGCTAAAAGTTGCGAAATGTCTAAAATGAGCATTTGCGGTCCTTTTCTGCGTTAGAAAAAAACACAGCTCAAACGGGGGATTTTGAACAAGGCACCTTATTGACGTCAGCTCGAAAAATGCAGCTCCACCCCCCGTCTATGTCTCTACTCAGTGTCTCTGTATATCACGCCCATAGTGTTTGGACTGCAGAGGAGCTACGCAATGCGAAATGCGGTTTTTTATTTGCCTGGAGGCACGTGCGAGTGTTTCTAATCTCGGAAGTCCTTTACTCGACCCTCTGGACCTCTGAAACAGCAGTGGTTTAATTTTATTTTCTGTGGAAATGTGTTTATTTTTCAATGGAACGCTTCTCATCTCCTCCTCCGCGCAAAAACGCGGAAGCGGGGTCAGCCAGAGCGCACAGCTGAAGAGGAGAGAGTGGAGAGTTTGGCCACGCCCCCACCCGCTACTATAGGCCATCTCTGTCCTCCTCATTTGCATTCAAGCAACAACGCCCATAATGGACCGTTCCAGAGAGAGATGTATGACTCTTTCTCATCTTATCTCTCTTTCTCATGCACTGATTCTTGATTTTGGAGAAGGATTCATTTACAGTATTAGGGAACCATTAAGGAGCCATACAAGAGCATCAAGAAGTACCATGTCATGGTGCACTATGTACATTTTCTTCATGGATATGTTATTGTTCTGCCTGGAATGTTCCACAATATGGCATCTTACATTTGTGGTAGAGGGAGAAATTCAATTTGTCAACTGGACAAAGTTTATTTGGTCGAAGACGTTTTGCAGCTCATCCAAGCTACATCCAAGCTACTTTCTCCCTCTACCATGGATTCTACCTGGACGACTGAGGGATTCTTCACTTATCTTGCATTTGTTCATCTACAGGTTTGTTTGTTTTTTTAACTAAAATGTCTCCACAGATCTGGCATGTAACATGGCCTCATCTTCTTGGGTCGATGGAGGTACAGGCTATACATTTAATCCCATACTACGGAACATTCCACACAAAGATATTAACTAACCACTGTGCCGAATGTCCCTCACGCCTTATACATAACACTCTTCCTCTTGACATCTACCGTCTGATGTTTAATGCCATATGGTGGCACATTCCATGAAAATATTAACATTTACCATTCTGCTTGATGAAAAATAGACTTTTAAAATGGTGAGATATTTGACTTAACACAAAGTTAAGCAGAAATGTCCCTCAAACCTTAAACATAAAACCTATCACTCTTCCTATAGCCTTCCTCTTGACGTCTACCATTTGATGTTTAATGCCATACCGTGGAACATTCCAATGTATATTAACAGTAACCATTTTGCTAGATATGATGCAACATAGACTTCTAAAATGGTGAGATATCTGACTTAAGACAAAGTTAACACCCTTCGCTCTTCCTATAGCCTTCGCGTTGACGTCTACCATTTGACACCGGCAAGACCCATTTCGCCGGGAACCGTAGCCCCATCGCTCTGACAGAAGGAGTGTTGTATTTGCTTGTGTGATGGCATAGGCCGTCTGTGCAGGGATAAGTGTAACAATTCGACAAATACCGACGCGGAAGCCTGTCAGGACTTAGGGCAAAGCTGAAAAAAAGCACCCGCCGTAGAAAATGAGCCAAGCCAAGGTGATGAAAGAGCCAATGCCAAAAGAGGTGTCAGAAAGTGAAGAGGCTGGTCATGTTCCTGGTGCGGCATTAGCTGTCATCTCTATGCTGTTTTCTTTTCTACTTAAAAGATCAATGCTCCAGGCGAATGTAGAAGCTGTTGCTTTTAAGTGCTTCCACAAAACTGACTATTTAAGAACCACCCATAGATTTTTTGACTTTGAATGCCCCAATTGCAAGAGCAAGCTAAAGTAAATGAAGCTGAAGTAAAGGTAAGAGTAAATTACAAACTAAATACCATGATTTGCAGTTTTCTCAACATACCCCTGTGTAATGTTGAGTGAATTAGGGTTGAAATGCAGTGGTGAAATGTAACAAAGTAAAAGTAGTAAAGTAGTAATAGTACGGCACTTACATTTTAGGTATCTGTACTTAAATTAAGTAGTGGATACTTTTAACTTCATCACATTTGAGGGAAGGTACTTTCTCCACTCCATTTTTGAACTGGCCTGAGTAAAGTATTTAAAGTGTTTTAATTATAGTTTGAGAGTTTATCTTTTAGCTAGGGATGTCAACAATTAATCGACTTACGATTAATTGTCGATCAAGACGTTGGTCGATTAAAATGCATTAATTGTAACTAATCGCTAGAGGAGAGGGCGCTACTCTGGAATGTGAACAAGAGATGCAAACCCACTCGCGAGAAGGACCATAGCGTTACATCTGCAGCCGGATCTAGAAGCAGTGCAAAATGTTCTCCTGCGAACCCAATTTTTGCGGCTTGGTTCGCTCCGCGTCCTGCTGTCTGCGTGAACACGTGCGCGGCGCGCTGCACGTGCTCCTCCGCTCCGGGCCGCGTAGCAGGCTCCACGTGAAAGCGCAGTGGAAGCAGCCCGCTGTACGGCCCGTGTGCCGGTGTGTGTGTGTGCGTGTGTGTGAGTGAAATGTTTTCCCTGATAAATTCATTTTTTTTAATCATTTCATATCAGGGAGCTTTTACAAAAAACGTCCTCAATTTATTTTCAATAAAGAATGTATTTTGTTATTCAGTATCAATACATTTGTGTGCTTTTTACTAAGGAATAATTAATTGAGGAATATACAATATAATAATACTATGATATATTTTTGACTCAGTGTTATGTATACTATAGCTTATATTCTTAAAGGGACAGTGTGTAAGATTTTTACCCGTTAATTACTGAAATTGAAGATACCCATTCAAAAATACATTGTTTTCCAAGCCTTTTCACTTCCATCATGAAATCAAAGTATTCTTTTGGACTTAGATATAGTCACATAAAAGGGGGATTGACCCCATGTAGAGGCAGCCATTTTGAATACGAGAGCCGCAGAAGGACATTTGGGCTCCGCCTTCGCCTTCGGCAAGGCTCGTGGTTTTGGGTAAACAACGACAAGCATGCTGCCGGATCACAAGTCGTAATGGATCTAACACGTGTTTTGGACTAAATTGTTTTACTGGATTTTATTCGCTGGATCCTTACGGACAGATTGAGACCAAGCTTATGGTGAAATACTGAGTTTGACCTGTGCAGAGCCTTCAAAGGTAAGCTAAGTAACAAACCTCGTTTTGTGCTTTTCCGTATAAAAGCCCCATGTGCTCGGGGAGTGATTGTTGTGCCGGGAAATGAATTGCATAGTCAAAAAGAGGAGACTGTAAGGTTTCATTTGATGTGTAGATTGTCATGGTACACGATCGGGAATGTGTGTTTTCATGCGAAAAGAAAAAAAAAAAACAGTGAACGGGACCGCGTTTTATTTATACCATAGTTGTCGGCGAGGGCTCGCACAGCGCCGGATGCGCGCGGGTACGCGAGCTGTCCACGTTATGGCGCGCCCGGGTGACCCTCGAGGTCTGCCGTAGCCAAAAGAGGAAGTGCAATAGCCACTATCCACCTATGCGCCATGAATCCTACACACTGTACCTTTAAAGACCCTATTGAAACGCTAAAATTCAGGTGAAAAACGACACTTATCAATTAATCGTAAGTCGATCGCTAAGGTCAATCAACTATAGATTAATGAATTAATCAATAATTTACATCCCTACTCTTAGCATGTTCATAGTTTGAGCAAAATATAGAACCCTAACCCTAATCACTACATTTGAAGACTCATTAGATCTCAAAATTTGTGCAAATGAGTTTTTCTTTACTCTTTACAAACATTTTTAAACTTGCAGTTTAATACTGATTCTGATTTTTTTTCATGCAATACATATTTTCTTATCTTAACAAAACTTTTTTTTTATTCATGCTTTTTCTGTGCAATGTATTAACTTAATGCGTCAAACAATTTAGTTATTAAAGGGAAGAGGCTCAT
The DNA here is from genome assembly GCA_036785185.1 of Paratrypauchen microcephalus. Classification (NCBI taxonomy): domain Eukaryota; kingdom Metazoa; phylum Chordata; class Actinopteri; order Gobiiformes; family Gobiidae; genus Paratrypauchen; species Paratrypauchen microcephalus. Next base: position 8,422,736 of record JAVJIX010000016.1, on the reverse strand, counting down.
GGAAAAGCAGCGGTATTATACTGGATGCATGTTCCCACAGATGACCCTGAATTTAAAACATGACAAAATTACAGCATATGAGCAAAAGAAGAACAGTATGTATAAAGCACCCACTTTCCTATGTATGAGCTGCTTTAAAGACGGGGAGCCTCATTTTCAAACTGTGAAAGGAGAAAGTTGGTATTTCAAAGTCATATATTATACAACATTGGCTCTTGTGGGCTTTAAGACATGTTCGAATGTTGCTACTTCATCAAAAATATACCTGGAGTTGTTTTTTTTTTCAGTTTGAGAGAAGAACTAAACTAAATATGCAGGGTCTGTGTGTTAAACAGGTGTGAATGAAACAAAACACAACTCCAGGTATGCTTGTGATGAGAAAATTATGTGATTATAACATAGGTCAGACCTCAGGGCCCTTTAAATCTATCAAACCAGTTCACTCAAACCTCATGTCACATCATTAGTACTCACATGGACACAGTTTATGGGCAATGCACAGCTTTAGAACACATTTTCAACCAAAAAAGTGAAGCGGGGTGAAGCACTCTTGCAGTCAATCAGCCCTCAACCCAAGCATCATATAGTGACTTAAATAGCTCCTTTTCACATGTCTAGCAGTTGGATTTTGTTACAAAGTTCTGCTTTTACAGTACATTTTCTGGAGGAAAAACAACTCTTACTAATTTATGAGGCTAAGACTATTTCAGCTTTAAGGCAACTGTTAACACCTAATATAAAAACACAACTGCCTAAAAAATTCAACAGTATACCAAAATATGCACAATGTCGAATTTGAATTACTAACAGTAAATATGGTAATTACTAACAATATGGTTCTTCTTTTATCCAAATGTTATTGAGTGGTTCAACTCCAGATGTGAGCTACCTTCCATTGTTAGAGAAATAAACCCCATCTTTAACTATGCCCAACTCCTTCTGACCTACTCTACATGTATGCGTAAACAAAAGAAAGTGAACCTTGCATTAAGTGACAAAAAGTAGGCAGGACAAGTGTGCAGAAGGAGCCAGGAGCCGAGAGGAGCTGCACAAATTTAAAGGGCTGAAAACATATAAATAGCATTGGGCCTGACAGCGGGGCTACTGACACAGTGGCTCTATGGCAGACAGCTTATGGCCGGCCGACATAGTAAAATGCTACTTCATTAAGCCCAAAGGGAAGGAAGGCCCGGACAAAGCAAACAAAGCAGAGAAGAGGAGAAAAGGAAAAGGGTAAATGAGTGTTGGGGGTGCACTGGAGGGGGGTCTGGGGAGGGGGTCTGAAGAGAGCATCTAAAGGTAAGGCTTAGCAATATACTTTCTTTTACTACAGACATGTTTCCATATACTACAAGAACAAAGGGTTTCACAATCCAACTAACCCTTTTTATAGTATAGCTAAACATTGAATATTTAATCATTATAAATATTTTACTTGCTTCGAATTATGTTTCTGTATTATGTTTCTATATGGTAATGAATTTGTTTGAGAGTGAGAGAGAGAGAGAGAGAGAGAGAGATTGGAAATGTGTTGCTAAACCAAGAAGCAATTTAGGATAGGTGGTTAGTCGGTACATTCACACTTTTGCCTGGTTTCATCCTAGTTTAGTCCTGATGTAAACCTGGTTTGGCCCTGGTTTAGTCCTGGTTTAGTCCCTTGTCTAGTCCAGGTTTATTTCCATGATTTGAAAGAACACACCCTGATACTAGTGTGTGTGTGCATAGAAAATTAAAAGACGTGTTTCACAGCTCATTTTGTGATGCATTGCAAATCAATATGTGTTCTGCTTTCCATCAACAAGACAAATTCTTCCCAGATTAATGTGAATAACAGCTCTACCACAGAACAAGAACAATGAAAATGTATTAATATCATCGACAATATGTACCGTTTTCAATTGTTTTCAATGGGGCGGCATGATTTGGGGGAAAAAATCCTGACAAGCACTGAATTTAGCTTGCAATATATGTTTAAAAAGTAGGATTGTGTTCAGGCACACAGTGCTCATAGCAAACAACCCAGACTATTAACATTTGAGAGAAGACTGAAATAGAAACTGAAAAACTAATCCACCAAAATCATGAATTTCATGAGTTTGTAGAAGTCTAAACTACAGGTACAATATTTTTCTATAAGACGTGAGATTTTGTTCTTTCTGCTATCCAAATAGTGCACTCCTATAGTATTTTTATATTTTGTATTCCTCTAACTTGTCACTTGGGGCCCTCACTTCTGCCAGCTCTCTGCAGCCAGTTCCCACACTCTACGGTGACGCCTGGCTGTGGTTAGGCGTCAGTAGCACCCATAGGCGCAGGCAGGAGCAGAGGTTACTCCAACAGGATGTCAGGCCCACACCAACCGTTGCCTTGGTGCTCCACAGACTTAAGCCGAGAGAGGAGAGAGCGGTGATTTGCCATGACGTGCTCTGGCCTAACTTTTGCTTCGCTTTTTGCCTGTTGTAACTCACTTAGTAACATGTGTCTCACTGTCTGACAATTTGAGAATTCTAAACCACTCTTCGTTTTTCCTTTCTTTGTCATTTGGAGTCTATTTGCAATCATTCCACAGCAGACACATAATTCAATCTGTGAAAAAAGGCTTGGACAACTTGGCAGTGGATAAATATTGAGCTGACAGCATCCAGGTATACAGACCTGGGTAGACTTTTGGTTTGATTTTGTTTTAGTTTTCAAATTTTTAACTTTATATGAATGGAATATATCAAAATTGAGGTTGGGTTAAGATTTTAGCTGCATTCATACTTAGAAATTTTGACTAAACCAGGACCCAACTTGGACAAGTGTGAATGAAGCTTTAGCCCTGGAATAGCCCCAGTCTACTTGGTTTAGTCCACTCTTGGTTTTGATCTGGTTTAATCGTGACTTATCCAGGACAAATTCAGGTTCTAGTTTTGACCTGATTTTCATAGTTCAGTACAGTTTTTTGCAGCTTTTCATTCTGCAAGATTTATAAAGCCAACTACTCCCTGTCACAGCAAAGTTGATGTGAAAAGTTTGCTATTCACCACAAACACATTAGCTGTAGCGATAAACAGGAACCAGAAAGAAGGATATCAAGTGGACAGAGAGCATGTCTCAGGCTCAAACCAAACAGGTGCACGCCATTAAAAAGCTTCAGGACTTTATACAGCGCCATTCCACGCTACAACAAGTGTGTAATCGATGTTGTGGAAAATAAAGTGAGAAAAAAGTACTTCTAATTGCAAAATGTAAATATTGAGTTTTCCCACAAGTGGGGGCAGACCACCCAGGATGCAAAATAGTCCACCCACCCCCTTTTCTCTCTTTTTTTTGCCTTGTCGACCGCCCTAGAGATGTGTCTTTTTGTGTGCGAAACATCACCAACCACAATCAACACAGGGCAAGCATGATGTGTCCTTGCATGTCAATACTTCTGGCAGCCGTTGCATTGTGGGAGAATTTAAGTGATGAAAACCTGTGCGGAGGAGGCAGGAAAGCCAAATTACAAGCCCAAAATGGTCTGTCCTATTTGGGTAAAGGTAGTTTTAGAGTCTTGGGTTCCTAATATTTCAGCAGTACTGTAGGAGCAGTGTCAGAGGGGCTGTCTCCTGTATGTGTGTTGCACTCTGGTGTCAAATAGTTGTCTGGACTGTGGCAAATGCCTTCTCCTAGCTCCAGCACAATGACTTGCTGAATAAAGCATTAAACATAACAGTTCACACCATTAGTTAGACCATACCACCAGTTTGACCAGTTTATTTTAGCACTAAATTAATCCCATACAATCTTTTCTTAATGAGTGCACATTTCTAGAAACCTGATCATGCACTTTAAAACTAAATGCAAGAAAATTGAAGTTACTCAGATGCAAGAAAGCCAAGATATAAGCTTTCCATACACGTTTGAGTGCTTAAATGGCATTTTAGGATTGCCTTGCGTGCGTAATAGTATCACGTAAATGAGCACAAGGAAAGATAACGCTAAAATTGTCATGCAAAACTTACCTTGAGTGGTTTTACTTCCTGAAGCTGACTGCTGGACAAAGGCGACCAGGCAGAGGCTCACAAATCCCAGACTAGCGCGTATCAAACCGTGCATGGACATGTTAACTTTCCTCTTAGTTAAAACACTTCAAAAATAAAAATACAAATAAAAAAAATCTACGATGCTCACGGGCGCATGCGAAGACGATTCCGAGTCCTCTTTTTTTCCCCTTATTGTCTTCTTGGTTTTCTTATTTCAGTTCCAAGTGATCGGAATTGAGAGCGGTCCGAGGAGACAGAGGCGCAGCGAGGATTGCAGCAGCCGCTTTTACTGTTACCATGTTTCTGGCCAGACCGATGTCAATTTAAGAAAGAGAGTGAGCAGGAGCGAGAAAGCGAGAGAGAGAGAGGGGAACAAGAGAGATGCCGTGAGTGGAGGAGCGGCGGGCACTGAAAAAAGGGGGAGGAGAGAGAGAAAGAGAGAACGAGAGAGAGAGAGTCGACGTAGGAAGACGCGCTCTGCTCCTGATCGGCTCCATGCGCTCCGCCGTTGGTTTCACACAGGTGCTGCGGCGTGGACTCAACGTGGACTCAACCTGGACATGGACAACTGATAAAGAAGTGACTATAAAGGAAGACAGCCAATCCGAAAGCTGCTTGAACCTGCATTTTTGGCTTAATCTCTCAGAATGCAACCGCTCCAATTGGGGTCTTTGCGCAATTTCGTCTCGTGAACCCATTATAGACACATTCACATGAAAGTTGTTTTTTTTTCAAGTCCTGCTGATAGAAGAGTAATGCACAGCAGGATTTTCACAGCTACTGTTCGAATATGACAAAAAAAAAGAAATAATGGATATGTGTTACAATAATTTGACACTGATTTAATATTTAGGATTTGGAAATAACTGTGGGATAGGTATGATAGCCACCAAGGGTTACAAACCAATCAATTCTAAGCTAATCCCCAGTATTGGAAGGGTATCTGGCATAAAACTCCATTCCAATCATTATGTAGCTAAGTAATTGTGCAGAAGGCAGACATGAAAAACTCCTGAATTGTTAATACGAAACTATTTTTTGTTTTGTTTTATTGATAGTGATGAATAAATAACATGGATAGACTGAGGAGGCTAATGGTTCTGCAGCTACATGGGGAGTGATTTGGGGTGTAGGTAATACTACAGAAATAGGGTAGAGAGAGTGCATTTATATCTGGATGGTTTGAAATTAGACTGGTGGATTCTGATTATAAAAATAAAGAGGAGAATTCCAGTTCTCCTTTTGAATGTATGTTTTACCTTAAAGATGCACTGTGTAACTTTTCTGGTGGAGGGCCTGCCACTTGCTTGTTTCCATGAAGATGCTATTGCTTTGCCTGTAATGTTCCACAGTATAGCATTAAACTTATCTATCCTGCTTTTATTTGATTACAGATGTTTTAATGCTTGACTAATTCAATGAAAAAGCTGTGTCATCTCACCACAGATCCATGACCTGTAACCTGGTGGTATCGTCTGCTAGTCTCCATGGAGACAGACAAATTTAATGCCATGTTGAACATCTCAGTCAAAGCAATTTCATCTCCATGGAGACAAGCAAGTTACACAGTGCACCTTTAATAACTGATGATGTCCATATGTTGTGATTTTTTTTGTTGCAACAGGACTGTAACCTGTCCTTTTCTCTGTGTATACACACAACAGCACAGCACAGATCGGGAGCGTGAAGAAGAATGAGGCTCGGGGAGTTATATGAATCATAACAGACCCTTCTCACATTAGGAGCAGCGGCCCACTGAGCTACTGTGCCATATTTCTCTGGCACTGACATATGAAGCATTTGTTTTTGGGGGAGCACAGGCTATGAAGCAGAGGCATTTTTATTCCCACACCTGCCTCCCCCCTCTCTACATTGTCACCTAAATTTGTCAGCTGTGCTGATGCCTTTATGTTTGCATTCCAACGATGGGCACATACTACTCTATAATTATCTCACCCACTCCTGAGCGAAAAAAAAAATTCTCAGTCAAATATAATTAAGACACCACAATGAGGCTGATTGGAGATAACAACTTTCTACAGAGAATTGTAAATACACAACCTGGTAACCCTGAAGGTCTGATGCCAGAAAGATGGCTCATTATCGTCCATCTTATCACAGTAATTATGTGTGGTTTACCTTATATACTCTGGATTTTCCATGGATAAATTAATATGCTTCCCAATCTTCCTCTCAGGGTTTGTCCGCCTGGAGGCCTCAATGAAGAGATTCAGTGGAACAACAGTAACCTTCCGAAGATCCCACTTTGCATCTACAGAAGAACAAAAATACATGTAAATCTGCAGCACAAAGTCAAGCAGTTCAGTGTAATTAAAATAACATCCGTCAGGGATATGGAAATATCCCATGTCCCAGTGTCCAAATCTCTGGGTAATTGTGAGCACTTGTATAACCAAATGAGCTCAGAGGCACTCAGGGAGTTGGAGAAAGTCAGAACTGGGCTGCTGCAGCAGTCACACTGAGGGATCACTGCACTTTTCATGGAAACACATCATTAAAGACACAGGAGCGAGAGCGGCCATCACAGAGCGCACCAAAACGGCCTATTTTTACACCAACACAAACACAGGGGAAACCCAGCCAATGTTTAATTTATGACGCTCGGCGTGGAGACGACTGAACACCATGTGAGGAGGAGGGTGGAAAGAGCAGGGAGCTGCCTTCATAGATAATAAGTCAAATGAAATGGCATCATGCCCATTTATAGATACACCATGAGCGCCGCGGCATGAGACTTTCTACAGAGGAGCAGTGTTCTCATGAGGGTGGGCATTAAAACTGGGTACACTGTCTATAGTAACATACTACACCATAAAACTTAGGTTTACTTCATAAAAGGTGGATTGATGGTACTACTGCAGTCACTATGTAAAATGGATTACTGCTTCAAATCTCTTTGCAGCAACTAGTTGTTTGTAGATGTATATTTCTTGGCTACTTTTCATTCTAAGTCTGAAATACTAGCTCAGAAATGCTGGAGCAGCTGTTGGTACAAGATAAATCTAAGATGGATGCATGTAGGAGCCTAGCACAGCAGCACAAAGCATGCAGATGCAGACAGGAGCGCGGGGACCTGCCGCAGAGTGCATGTGCTGCTCCAGATGGCCATGCGCACAGACACCAGCTCTGATCCTCATTTACTTTTTCCATTTTGACATTTATACTCCCCAATTGTCTCAAAGATTTATGTGAGAAAATGCCAAGCCACAGAGTTCCAAACTTTTGCCTTCTCTCCTCTCTTTCCTCTCCACTGTGCAGCCCAGGCAGGGTAGCCCACTCACCACAGGCCCAGCAGGAGCTCTTGGTGCGCTCCATGCCCACTCTACAGGGGAGCAGAGTGGCTCGCTGAGTTCCACATTTTAGGACTGGAATCCCAGAGAAGGCTGCGGGCTTGCCCCAGGAATGCCTCATGACCACAGCCTCAGCCAAAGGCGCTAACAGCTAGCAGGGGAGCAAGCAAGAAAACAGTTATCTGCTTGAAAAGGGAAAAGTGGAAGTGTCAGGCTTACAAACTGGAGGATTCTCTGTGCTTATCAGGCCCTTATTCTGTGGGCTTCTGGACTGACATTTGGTTCAGCCAATCAACAGCAGGTCTTACACATACTGACAGTGAGTTTGAGATCACTCATAAATCATGTGACTGTAATGAAGTAAAGATATCATGAACTAGAAAATGTCATTAGATGTTATTTGTCCCAAACATTAAACTCTGGCTGAGTCAAAGTCATCTTGGAGACTAACGTTCAATCAAAACAAAGTATTTTTGTAATCTTTGGGTAATTATGTGCAGACAACATGTTACATCAGAAACATGATGGCTGCCTTGTCTCATCTGCAGTAATGACTCAATTTAGTCAGGCTCAAGTTTCTTGATACATGCACTTAACTTAGAAGATCACTGCTGGAGTTGGGCTTTGAAGAAACCTAAAAATCTTGCACTCACATTTTTAGCATAACAATTATTGTGAAAGAAACGCTGAGATTTTGAAATTCTCCCAATTACCAACAAATTATGCTCAGAAAAATTAACTTTCTTTCCACACAGTCTAATTACCATACATATATGATTATCATGTTCATTCGATTTAAAAATTCAATTCAAAAACTTAAATGTATTAGCCTACTATTATTGTTTTTTACTGAAATATTTATAATTATATTTTTTACATTATATAAGAAGAATATCATTACATGAGTAAGAGGTTAGGCATGCAGTTTTCGCCTTGTGTGGTCATTCATTCTGAATTTATTACATTACTTTAATATCTCTAGTAGTAAATTTAACTAATCCTGACTTGCAATTCAATGGTACAACCCTTTACCACAGCCCTGCTCCACTTTCCTCCCTCTAATCCTCTGAACACACTCCATAGAGTTGAAATAGGCTTGTGTTGAAATAGGCTGTTGTTTTTGGCTGTTTTTTCTCAGAGGGGGGGTGTCCCATGAGCTCATTGTCTTCCCTGATAGTGGAGCGAGCTTAGCTACACCTACCTGTCCCATCTACAAAATCACTAGAGGAGGAAGGTTGTCAAAAGTATCAAAAATCTAAACTAATGCTATTAATTACTCATTTGAACAAGCACTGCCACTAAAAAAGTCACATTCACAAGGTAGAAATGAACCTTTTCTGAATATCTTTAGAATGATCTTGAACTGTGTCAGAACAAGTAAAAGAACACAGGCTAGTATATGTCCATGGACAGTGGTGGAAGAAGTACTCAATTTTGTTACTTAAGTAAAAGTACAGATACTGGAGTAAAAATCATTCACGTAAAAGTATCACATGGAAAAAAGTACCCATTTTTACTTTAAAAGTAAAAATATTTTGTGCAGAGTTTGAGATCTGGATATCTTTTTTTAAACTTAAGTACAGTACTTTACTACTTTTACCTCATTATGTTCCACCACTGCTCATGGATCACTATGGAGCCTACCTGAACAGCTGAGGGATTACACAGACAAGGGCCATAGGGTCATTTAACAGAAAGTTCTGTTATTTCATGTTGACAAACACATTCTATATTCTAAATAAAGAATGCTGTTTTATTATCGGGGTGCAAATATCGGCATTTAGTACCAAGTGTATTCATTAGTATCAAAGTCTAGTTTGAAATGTTAGTATTGTGACACTAGGGAGTGTTTAAGAGGCGTTCTAAAACATACAAAAAATTTCACCAGAGCAAAGCAGAAGATAACATATAAGACATGTTTTCATTTCAGAAGCCAGGAAAATGCCAGTGGTCAAATTAAACCCATATCACACATCACATTGTTGGGGCACGGTGACACTTGGATGAGTAAAGCCTTCCAGAAAGCCCCCCTTTCCACACACATGCACATGAGTTACAATGGCCTGAATCATTCTTTCAGAGAAATGGAACAATGCAATCTTTCTTACAAATGATCCTGATCTTTATTACACAGTGCTATTTGTAGTTGAAAGTGTTTACAAGTGTCAGAGATTGAAGTAAAACAGTGGTAAAGTGTATACATGTAGTCATTTTCGGGCAAGTAGTTAGAGAAGAGATTACAAGAAACAGGTTTCTTTTAACATATTTTCAATTCTGGAAGGTTACTGGAGGCTGTTAAAATGTAAATGTACTTTTGTGCAACTCTGCATGAGAAATAGCATGTTTGTCATTTTGATAATGGTTGACAATTTAAAAGATTTTGTTTTTAAATTGTTAGTTGCTATGGCAACAACAACCCAGATATTGTATCGCTAAGTTATTGAAACATTTTTGTTGATCTTTGGCACCAATATTTTTCCTAAGCTTCCCCACCCTCCTTTTGGACCGACTAATGAGGAAAAACAGAAGTACAAGAGTAATTACATTAATGTGGCTGTACATTTGCACAAGAATCCTGCAACAAATAATTTCATAACCCACATAAATATATTTTTCACAGTGAAAAGTTGATTTGTGAAATTTACTAGAACCTAACATGCATTTTAAGAGATAAGATAAGATAAGATAAGACTTTATTGATCTCACACAGGAGAAATTTACTTGCCACAGTAGCTCCAGGCAGGGACGGTTTGAAAACAAGAAAGAAAAAGTGCATGCAGGCAAGAATGGAATAAAGTAAGTAATAATAATAATAATAAAAATGAGTAATAATAATAATAATAATAATAATAATAATAATACTACAAACAGTAAATATAGCTGCAAGCAGCAATGCAGGGGCCAAGCACCGTTTGACAGGGTCTAACAAAGTCTGACAGGATCTAACAGAGTCTGAGAGGGTCTGACAGGGTCAGGGTCTAACCCTGTCAGAACAGACACATCAAAGACAGATCAAAGGTTGCAAGGTGCGTTGCTAGGCAATTGACAAATTTCTGCAACTTTGACCTGCTGGTGCCGCTAGACGGTTGGGGCTGGGGACCTATACATTGCTGTGGGTAATGAGGAGACTGGCTGGAATGTGCATGCCAAATTTCACTTTTTACCAGACGGTTCTAGGGGCTGCCATAGACTCCCAGTGAAGAAAGAATATAAAATAATAATAAGAATCAGGAGACCAGAAAATCAAAAAGGAAAGATCAAAGGGTTACTAGGCAACTTGCCTAGGCAACGCAAAGCAATTCCTATAGGGTGCCTAAGCACCTTCGGTGCTTGGCCCCCTAACTAAGAGAGTATGGGAGTATTGTAAGATATTGCACATTTGGACTATATAGTGGAGTTATACCAGTTTGATGAAATAGTAATAATAAAAAACATTAACAAGGAAAGGATGGAAAGCATGGAAATCTATTGCTATCCATTGGTATCTATTGGTATCTATCAACAATTATCTGTTATCTATCACAGTAGCTAGAAAAATATCAAATATCGGTATTGGCTAAAAAAAATCCATATTGGACCATCTGTATAATGTATAATGTAAGCACTGGTCGTAGTAATAGCAGTAGTTGTACTAAGCTGGTACACATATAACTTGTACATCTATGTTTATGGCATTTGATCTAAGAGATGCAGACATTTTAAACCTCTTCTTTTCAATACTTGGGTCTTGCTGCACTGAATATTTGGTGGCACTGTCAATAATCAATTGAGGCGTATTCTCACTTGAGTCTATACTGCCCTCTAGTGATCGAAATCAAGGAGCAACTATATTGTACAGGCTCAAGAACAGAATACATAACGTAGATACAATGACAATGGATTTTTTTATTTATCATATGGCATTTTCAAACAAGAGAAGAAAATGCTGAACCACCTATGTTTTTTAAATGTATTTCTGAGTCAGTGATTTGTTGCTGCACCTATGCTTCTTACTTCAAAACCCTGTAATGATGACCCTGTGCAAATGAACTACCACCTCTTTTGCCACTTAAAGGTGCATTGTGTAACTTTTCCGGTGGAGGGTCCATCAAATGCTTTTCTCCATGGACATGTCATTGCTTCATCTGGAATGATTCACAGTATTGTATTAAATCTTTCTATCTTCATGGAGACCAAACCAGACAAAGTTACAGGTCAGATCTGTGGAGAAGGGACCCCGCTCACAGTCAGAATGCTTGTTTTTCAAGGTATTTTGAGCTATAAAACCATGTAAGGTAGAGCTGTTTAATGTCTGTACTGTGGAACATTCGAAGCAATAGCATAGCCATAGAAACAAGCAGGTGACAGACCCCTAACCAAAAAGTTACACAATGCACCTTTAATTTAAACTATATTTTCACTTTAGATCATTTGTTGCCAGAAATGACTTTACATTTTGTCAAATCAGCAAACACTATCATTAGGGTGACCACCGGCATGAAACAGGAGAGGAGGACACTTGTGTCCAAAAAGGAGGAAAAAGGCCCTAAAGTGAGGACACCTTGTTTTGTTTTGGTTTGTTTTCCCTCGGGGGGAAGATTATTATTATTATTATTATTATTATTATTATTATTATTATTATTATTATTATTATTATTATTATTATTATTATTATTATTATTATTATTATTAACGAGGTCCAACGTGCTCCATAAGCATAAGAAATCCAGGGTTCTCTACAAAGGCGAATGGTAAGTCACTCATTGCGATCATTTGTGCTCCTGGCTGTGTTCTCCTGGGCCTTCGCACTGTCAAGGGGCATTTTTCTCTCCTTTTCAAACTCTCCTGCAGCGTGAGCTGACTCGTCTTTGGCTGGGTTGCCTGTAACTCGCTGTATTGTGTCGGGTGTTTGTTTTTGAGGTGCCGTATCGGTTTGTTGTGTTAAATGTAGCCCTTTCCTTTCCACCCCTCACAATCCCAAGTTTACATATCCCACCGTTTGCTATGTCAATGTTGTTGTCATCAACTTTATAGTATTTCCAGACCGCAGACATACTCGCCAAACATTATAGCGTTCTTGTAGCGCTCATTATAGCGCTCTTCTTATCTCCTCTCTGTACTCGCGCTTTGCGCTTCGAGCTGCTTCCGTGTATTTAACCAATAGCGTGTCACGCCGCACGCGTTGATGTTTCTGTGTGAAGTCTGACTCTGTGCCACCGCATAACCATAGATCTCATCTAGGATATGTTAAAAAATAATAAGAATACTTGCTACTAGCAAGTGTAAATAATGGGTGGGGATTTGATTTATGCAACGGTGGGCGACGAGGGTCCGAAAGGAGGACAAAATGTAAAAATGTATCATAGAACTAGAAAACCTATTCACTATTTAGATGTTTTTTTGGGTTTTTTTTGAGATTTTTTTAAACATGCTTCTCTTTATTTTTTTTTATTTTTTTGCATACTCTTGGCATCCAGTGTGGGCAGCAGAGTAAGAATTTCATTGTACAGGGAAACGTGTTTTGTTTTTTTTACCATGCATATGACAATAAAAGCTTTGAATCTTGAGTCTTGAATCCTGATATTGTGGATAAAACTACACCTACTACTTTTAGGCAAACTCAGTGTCAGTCCAAACTAGACTAAGCTTCATTCCTTGCGCTGGGTTGAGGCTGGTGATGTAAGCAGTGAAAGTTCCTTCAGTGTCACGTAGGCCCTGTCAGTCAGGTCTGAGCCAGGTGGAGCCAAAGATACTTCACATACCCACATACCATCATCTGCTCGTAACCACACAGCAATGACTTAGCTGCTTCCCCTGCTTTACTGTAAAAACAAGACATTACTACCTATTGTACAATTATGGAAGAAATGGGAAATCATATACAAAGATGCAAACTGCTATGTACAGTATTTACAGAAATGGAGCAACAAAGTTTTCCAGACCTCTAATAGAAATTTGGAGGATCTTGGGTTAGCATTTGAAACAGTAAACAGTGAAACATACCAAGGACAAAAGGTGTTTTGTGGAGAAATATACACTCAACAAAAATATAAACGCAACACTTTTGTTTTTGCTCCCATTTTTCCTGAGATGGACCCAAAGATCCAAAATTCACTCCAGATACACAACACTACCATTTCTCTCAAACATTGTTCAGTTTATCAGATTGTCAATTGTGGCCTGTGGAATGTTGGTCCACTCCTCTTCAAAGGCTGTTATGGACGAAGAACACAGGTGCATTTTATTGATGGCATTTTGAATGCACAGAGATACCGTGATGAGATCCTGAGGCCCATTGTTGTGCCATACATCCATGAACATCACCTCATGTTTCAGCAAGATAATGCACGCCCCCATGTTGCAAGGATCTGTACACAATTCTTGGAAGCTGAAAATGTCCCAGTTTTTGCATGGCCAGCATACATGGACATGTCACCCATTGAGCATGTTTGGGATGTGCTTGACCAGCGTATACGACAGCGTGTACCAGCTCCCACTAATATCCAGCAACTTCGCACAGCCATTGAAGAGGAGTGGACCAACATTCCACAGGCCACAATTGACAATCTGATAAACTCTATGCGAGAAGAAGATGTGTTGCACTGCATGAGGCAAATGGTGGTCACACCAGATACTGACTGGTTCTGAGTCCCCAGACCCCTAATAAAGCAAAAAAAATGCACATTTTGGGGTGGCCTTTTATTGTGGGTAATCTGGGGCACACCTGTGCACTGGTCATGATGTCGGATCGGCATCTTGATGTGGCGCACCTGTGAGGTGGGGTGTATTGTCTTGGCGGGGCAGAGGTGCTCGCTGTCACACATTTGGACAGATTTGTGAACAATGTTTGAGAGAAATTGTAGTGTTGTGTATCTGGAGTGAATTTTGGATCTTTGGGTCCATCTCAGGAAAAATGGGAGCAAAAACAAAAGTGTTGTGTTTATATTTTTGCTGAGTATATATATTCAGAACTTTAGAAACTCTTAACTGTGGGCCTTATATAAAGTAGTTTACAGTGTATGTGGAGCAAGAAATATATATATATATATATATATATATATATATATATATATATATATATATATATATATATATATATATATATATATATATATATATATATATATATATATAATACACACAGTACATGGATGACATCAAGCTGTACGCTAAGAGTGAGCGAGACATCGACTCACTGATCCACACCACCAGGATCTACAGCACAGACATTGGAATGTCATTCGGGCTTGAGAAATGTAGTAGGATGGTGACCAAGCGAGGGAAGGTAGTCCACACAGAGGGGGTCTCACTCCCAGATTGAACAAAAGCAGACATTAAGGACAGTTACAAGTACCTTGGTATCCCACAAGCAAATGGCAACCTGGAAGAGGCAACAAGGAAAGTGGCTACAGCCAAATACCTGCAACGAGTAAGGCAAGTCCTAAGAAGTCAGCTCAATGGCAAGAACAAGGCCCAGGCAATAAACAGCTATGCCCTGCCAGTGATCAGATACCCAGCAGGAATCATAAGCTGGCCAAAGGAGGAGATACAGACCACAGACGTTAAGACACGAAAGCTCCTGACCATGCATGGAGGGTTCCATCCCAAATCCAGCACCCTGAGACTGTACACGAGCCGGAAGGACGGAGGCCGAGGACTAGTGAGTGTGGGAACCACTGTCCAGGATGAAACATCCAAAATCCATAAGTACATCAAGGAAAAGGCTCCGACAGATGACGTGCTCAAGGAATGCCTCAGACAGTGGAGTGCAGAGGAAGAGGTGCTGGAGGGACCATCATGGCAGGACAAACCCCTACATGGGGCGTACCACCGAAACATAACTGAAGTGGCTGATATCAAGAAATCCTACCAATGGCTGGAGAGGGCTGGTCTGAAGGACAGCACAGAGGCCCTCATCCTGGCTGCACAGGAGCAGGCCTTGAGCACCCGAGCAATAGAGGCCCAGATCTACCACACCAGACAAGACCCAACGTGTAGGCAGTGCAAAGAGGCTCCTGAAACAGTCCAGCACATAACTGCAGGGTGTAAGATGCTGGCAGGGAAAGCATACATGGAGCGACACAACCAAGTGGCGGACATAGTGTACAGAAACATCTGTGCAGAGTACGGGCTGGAGACCCCAAGGTCAAGGTGGGAAACACCTCCGAAGGTTGCGGAGAATGACCGAGCCAAGATCCTGTGGGACTTCAAAATACAGACTGACAGAATGGTGATGGCGAACCAACCAGACATAGTGGTGGTGGATAAGCAACAGAACAGAGCCGTGGTGGTGGACATTGCAATACCAAGCGATGGTAACATCAGGAAAAAGGAACACGAGAAACTGGAGAAATACCAGGGGCTCAAGGAAGAGCTGGAGAAGGCCTGGAAGGTGAAGGCATCAGTGGTGCCCGTGGTGATCGGAGCACTCGGGGCTGTAACCCCCAGAGTGGCTATAACAGATCCCAGGAAAAACATCAGACATCTCAGTCCAGAAAAGTGCAGTACTAGGAACAGCAAAGATACTGCGCAGAACTCTCAAGCTCCCAGGTCCAGAGAGAGACCAACCACCATGGAAGGTGAGGAGCACATTTTATATATATATATATATATATATATATATATATATATATATATATATATATATATATATATATATATATACTCAACAAAAATATAAACGCAACACTTTTGTTTTTGCTCCCATTTTTCCTGAGATGGACCCAAAGATCCAAAATTCACTCCAGATACACAACACTACCATTTCTCTCAAACATTGTTCACAAATCTGTCCAAATGTGTGACAGCGAGCACCTCTGCCCCGCCGAGACAATCCACCCCACCTCACAGGTGCGTTACATAAAGATGCCGATCCGACATCATGACCAGTGCACAGGTGCGCCCCAGACTGCCCACAATAAAAGGCCACCCTGAAATGTGCTTTTTTTTTTTTTCTTTATTGGGGGTCTGGGGACTCAGAACCAGTCAGTATCTGGTGTGACCACCATTTGCCTCATGCAGTGCAACACATCTTCTTCGCATAGAGTTTATCAGATTGTCAGTTGTGGCCTGTGGAATGTTGGTCCACTCCTCTTCAATGGCTGTTATGGACGAAGAACACAGGTGCATTTTATTGATGGCATTTTGAATGCACAGAGATACCGTGATGAGATCCTGAGGCCCATTGTTGTGCCATACATCCATGAACATCACCTCATGTTTCAGCAAGATAATGCACGGCCCCATGTTGCAAGGATCTGTACACAATTCTTGGAAGCTGAAAATGTCCCAGTTCTTGCATGGCCAGCATACTCACCGGACATGTCACCCATTGAGCATGTTTAGGATGTGCTTGACCGACGTATACGACAGCGTGTACCAGCTCCCACTAATATCCAGCAACTTCGCACAGCCATTGAAGAGGAGTGGACCAACATTCCACAGGCCACAACTGACAATCTGATAAACTCTATGCGAAGAAGATGTGTTGCACTGCATGAGGCAAATGGTGGTCACACCAGATACTGACTGGTTCTGAGTCCCCAGACCCCCAATAAAGCAAAAAAAAGCACATTTCGGGGTGGCCTTTTATTGTGGGCAGTCTGGGGCGCACCTGTGCACTGGTCATGATGTCGGATCGGCATCTTGATGTGGCGCACCTGTGAGGTGGGGTGGATTGTCTCGGCGGGGCAGAGGTGCTCGCTGTCACACATTTGGACAGATTTGTGAACAATGTTTGAGAGAAATGGTAGTGTTGTGTATCTGGAGTGAATTTTGGATCTTTGGGTCCATCTCAGGAAAAATGGGAGCAAAAACAAAAGTGTTGCGTTTATATTTTTGTTGAGTATATATATATATATATATACATATATATTTCTTATACTCATAAAATGAGTACAAACTCTTTTTATTGGAATGAGAACAACAGGAGCTAACAACACAATACAAACTAACACAAGTTGACAAACAACCTGTGTCATTTGGGTCATCTGTGCAAACGAATCATTATATAAAATATAGCTGCAAGCAGCAATGTGGGGCCAAGCACCGAAGGTTCATGTAGGCCTCAGCATGTAGGCCGCATGCAGGGTCTGACAGGGTCTAACAGAGTCTGACAGGGTCTAACAGAGTCTGACAGGGTCTAACAGGGTCTGACAGGGTCTAACAGGGTCTGACAGGGTCTAACAGAATCTGACCCTGACAGGTTCTAACAGAGTCTGATAGGCTCTAACAGAGTCTAACAGGGTTTAACAGGGTCTAACAAGGTTTAACAGATCAAAGACACATCAAAGACAGATCGGTTGCTAGGTGTGTTGCTAGGCAATTCCTGAAAATTCCTGCAACTTTGACCTGCTGGTGGCACTAGACGGTGGGGGCTGGGGGCCTATAAATTGCTGTGGGTAATGAGGAGACTGGCTGGAATGTGCACAACTTTTTACCAGACGGTTCTAGGGGTAGCCATAGACTCCCATGTTGAGGAGAATATAAAATAACAATAATAAATATAGCTGCAAGCAGCAATGTGGGGGCCAAGCACCGTTTGACAGGGTCGAACAAGGTCTGACAGGATCTAACAGAGTCTGACAGGGTTAGACCCTGAGGTCTAACCCTGTCAGAACAGACACATCAAAGACAGATCAAAGGTTGCTAGGTGCGTTGCTAGGCAATTGACAAATTCCTGCAACTTTGACCTGCTGGTGCCGCTAGACGGTTGGGGCTGGGGGCCTATAAATCGCTGTGGGTAATGAGGAGACTGGCTGGAATGTGCATGCCAAATTTCACAACTTTTTACCAGACGGTTCTAGGGGCTGCCATAGACTACCTATTGAAGAAAGAATAATAATAATAATCCTGAGACCAGAACATCAAAGGAAAGATCAAAGGGTTACTAGGCAACTTACATAGGCAACGCAAAGAAATTCCTATTTTTTTTTATTTTTTTATATTTTAATATTACAAGGTACACAATAATACACACTTCAGGTACATAATAGTACATATTTCATCACCACAATAACATTCACAAAGCACTCAGAAGACACATCGGGGGATGCGGGTAGGGAATAAACACCACTAGGCACAAGGGCTAAGAGAAACAGGGGGAATGTAGAGGACCAAAGGGATTGCCCCAGGTGAAGAAAGGGGCCTGTGGGAGAGCAAGGGCGACGCAGCGCCCAGGGAAGGCCCAGGCGCCAGGGTCCAGGGGGGACAGCGGAGGGGGGTAGGGGTCAGAAGTCCAACCGAGGGAAACCGGCTCGGGAGATGGAGAAAAGCGTATTGTCTGGGATGAAGGTGTTGCGAAACTCAGTTTCTCTTGCGTCGTGGAGACGGCGGACGTGGGCGCGAAGGAGCGCTGTGAAGAGCGGCCAGTGCTCTGCTGCATGGCTGTCATGGAGGCGGCAGTTCCGTGCCGCGAAGATCGAATATCTGGCCACAGACAGGACAAGGCGGGCGGCATCCCAGTTGACTATGGGAGCATCCGGCCCCCGAGGTTGCTGCTGGGCAGGGCCGAAGAGGCAGAACAGTACAGACACTTTTTTTTTTTTTATCTTTTAATATTACAAGGTACACGATAATACACATTTCAGGCACATAATAGTACAGATTTCACCACCACAATAACAGTCACAAAGCACTTCTTTTTTCTCTCTTCAGAAAGATGTACCCCGTGGTACGGAAATGCACCACAAGGTACATACATTCACAAAGCACTCAGAAGACACATCGGGGGATGCAGGTATGGGAATAAACACCACTGGGCACAAGGGCTAAGAGAAACAGGGGGGATGTAGAGGACCAAAGGGATGAAGAAAGGGGCCTGGGGGAGAGCAAAGGTGATGCAGTGCAAACACATTTTTGTGTTTCCTCTGCCATCGGATGGCCAGTCTCTTTATCCGGGCTTTCGCCCTGTCCTACCAGTCTATCAGAGAATCATACACTTCAATGTCAGTATCGAAACAGTCGTATCACCTTCGGTGCTTTGCCCCAATTACAATGGCATGCAGCTTTTTATGATTAGATTGTGTGCTTTTCAGTCTCAAACACACATATTTTATGAGTTACGCATGACGTTTTTGGTTGTATATTTTTCTAGCTATTTATAAATGCTCCATTGTGAGAAGTAATTGTGTTGCATAAAAGGATGCAACTGAAAGTGAGAAACCAGTCGCACCAGTTCTCTGCAGAGGACTTGATAACTTAGGAATGCTGCTTTAATTCAGAGATGTCTCACTGAACACAGAAGAATCTGTTAGAATGTACTCAGATATAATGTGTTCAAATTACACATGTATGCAAACAAATGCACATTCTCAATAAGACACTGTTTAGCAATTCTCTGCCTCCCCAGACGTTCTCACATAAGCAATAACTTCATTCACTTCAACTGCACTGAATAATAGAAAATATTTTGTAAAATGTTCATTAAGTGAAAACACCAGGTCTTTTATGTGACCTGCTTTGGCAGTATGTAAAAAGAAGGAAGATGATAATGCATACTAAATTAAACATTTGAATTAAGCAACTACATTTTAATGAGCAAAAATATATATTTACATACAAAAAAGGTTAAAAGTTTTTAGTATTTCGATTAAAGAATAATTTACAGATTGTTTCGTAATAAAAGTCATGGTATTTACATTATTATAGAGAACTGTCTTTATAATGCTAATTTATGTTTAAAAATATGTTTTAATTTTTTCCCATTGTCGGTGAGTTCATTGTAAGTCTTTCATTCAATCTCTGAGCAGCCCCAGTTTCTTGAGCGCCTCGCGCCGTGCTTCCTCGCTCTGCCCCTGGGGGCAGATGAGCACACTGATGCCCTGAGAGCGTGGCAGCTTCTGGGAATTATCAGAGTGCTGAAAGCCGGAGGGGCCGGGTTTTCCACTGACCACCTCTGTGCTGGCCACGCCCCCTGTTATGGCCACACCCTCTGCACTGGAGAAGTCCTTCCCGCTCCCCAGAGAGGCCGGGCGTGGGCGATTGTTCCGCAACTGACTCAGAGTCTGTTTGTTTTGCTCCAGAGACTCCATGTAGCTGCTCAGACCCATCCCTGAGCGCTCCAGTGTGGCTGACTTCACTCCTCTGGGTGAAGACGATAGCTTCAGAGGAGTATCCCCCGCAAACACATCATCACTGAAGGCAGAAGGCACTGGGATAATGTCAGGAAGAGGCTCCAATGGGACATGAGGGGAGGGGGTCTGAGCTGGGACAAGGGTGTTTACAGGGGGCACTGATGGTGGAGCAGACTTAGGAGAAGCAGGGCTCAGAGGAGAAGAGGCCCATGACCTTCTGGTTTGCAGAGATTTGGGA
The DNA here is from genome assembly GCA_036785185.1 of Paratrypauchen microcephalus. Taxonomy (NCBI): domain Eukaryota; kingdom Metazoa; phylum Chordata; class Actinopteri; order Gobiiformes; family Gobiidae; genus Paratrypauchen; species Paratrypauchen microcephalus. The sequence goes on along the minus strand of JAVJIX010000016.1, from coordinate 8,402,128 downwards.
GCAGGGACTGAATCACTCTCTTCACTCTTAAGCAGACCAAGTTTCCTCAAAGCCTCCATGTGCACCTTCTGAGGGTCCATCAGCCCTGTCGTGCTCGGAGAGAGATGTCCCATGGAGCTCTCGTGGCCTGTAGATTTGTGGGATTTCAGGATGATATTTGGGGGCAGCTTCTTGGGTTTGGGAGCAACAGCAGGTGGACTTTTAGGCTCGGACGGTCCAGGTGGAGCTACTGTCTGGGGACTGGAGGGGTGTGAGGATGGAGAAGACAGCTCAGCAACGGGCTTTTCCTGAGGGGCAAAGCTTGGAGATGCGGGAATTGGAGAGGTGAGACTTGGAGAAATGAGACTTGGAGAGGAAAGACTTGGAGAGGGGAGACTTGGAGAGGCGGGGCTTACAGGGGCAGGGTTTAGAGAAGAAGGACTGATAGGGGCAAGATTTACAAGGGCTGGGTTTTCAGGGGTGAACCGGAGAGGGGTGGGGCTTGATGAGGCACTCAATGGGGTATTCTTTGCTGATACCCTCCGTCGGAGCACCTCTAGCATCATCGTGGGCTTAGAAACAGGGGAAGACACTGCACTGTCCATCTGCGGAGAAGAGGGAGGCTCTAATTCATCCATGAAATCCGATGGGGGAGGAATGAAAGGCAGGTCCATTTCACCAGGAGGTTTAGCAGGTAGCTCAGCCTTTGCAGCACTGCTCTGTGGGTCTACATCAGCGGATAAACTGAGCTCTGAGCTGTGTGGAGCAGGAACAGGCGTGGTGCTCCCGGAGGTGGGTTTTGGAAGTGCACGTGTGGGGTCTGGGGGGATGTGGTCAGGGACATCACTGAAGTCAGGAGCAGAGGTCTGTGGATCTGTGTTGACGGATTCACCGGATGCTTTAGTTCTCCCTCTTTCCACCAGCACACTCAGAATATTACTAGGCTTGGGTATAGTCTCCGTCATGGGTATAGAGCCGCCATGTTTTCTCCTCAAATTAGCTGCAAGATGAAAAAAACAAATCAGTAGCATTAGCACAAGAGGATAAACAATATATTTTAGAGCTTGATGTAATGAAAATGAAAATTGTTTAAGTGTTCTAATGAAAATGCACAATACAATGCTTGTCACACAAATAAATAGGAAACATTTCAATGATTATAAATGAGCAGAGCAGAATACACATGTGGACAAAATTGAATGATTGAATGAAAGAAAAACTCATAATGGCCACAGAAATAACTTGAATCTGACAAAATTATATTAAAGTTAACCAATGAAAGTCAGACATTGCCTTTCAACCATGCTTCAACAGAACTTAAATAAATAAATAAATTAATAAATAAACTCATGAAACAGGCCTGGATAAAAATGATGGTACCCTTAAGTTAAAGGGATAGTTCGGGTTTTTTGATGTGAATCTGTATGGCATCCCCTTCAGCAGTGTCGTGCATTAACACTGACTTACCACTGACAGTGTCCTCTGAGCCGAGTTCTGCCCGGTTCTGGTGCTGACGAAAGTAGGTCTGGCAAGTTAGCCGGGACATTAAATAAAGCTTGTTTTTCTTCTCAAAACAATATTTGTCCAAAAAGTTATATATTTACATCACAAAACAGTTGCACATGAAAAAGTCAGAAGTCATAATCGCTTGGTGCCATTTTCTCTTGAGTCGTATCATTGCACGCCAGAACCGGGGAAGAACTCGGCTCAGAGAACACTATCGGGGTAAGCCAGTGTTAATGCACGACACTGCTGAAGGGGATGCCATACAGATTCACATAAAAAAACCCGAACTATCCCTTTAATGATAAAAGGAGAAATTCAATTTGTCAACTGGACAAAGTTTGTTTGGTCGAAAACGTTTCGCCGCTCATCCGAGAGGCTTCGTCAGTTCTGGTTCTAGTGCTGGTTAGACACTGCTTATATCTAGCTGCAGGGAGGAGCTCACTACACTGAAATAGTTCTGAAACTATCTCAACTAATTTGTTTCTTTTGTTTTTCGAATTTCTCTGGCGTCTAGTTTAGCATACCTATTCACCCTAACGACCATCTCCACACCTCTGACCCTGACTTGTCTGCCCTATTGTTTCTTTTGTCTGTTTTGACTTGGTTTGAGAATCGAATTATAAATGGGAGAAAAGTTATGTCTAACTCCGCCATTTCTGTTTAAAGAAGGATTCTCTTTTTGACAAAAATTGCCTCTTTAACCCCCCTCTCAAACCAGTTTTGTTCCCTGGCTAAGATCTGAACCTCACTGTCCTCAAACGAATGGCCCGTGGCTTCTAGGTGAAGATGTACGGCAGATGACGGTCCACTCTGGCACGCCCGCCTGTGTTGGTACATCCTCTTGTGAAGTGGCTGTTTTGTTTCTCCAATATAGCGCTCACTGCAGTCTTCACTACACTGAATGGAGTGGACCACATTGGTTTGTTTGTGGCTCTGTGTTTTGTCCTTTGGGTGGACGAGTTTTTGTCTTAAAGTGTTTGTGGGTTTAAAATAAACTGGGATTTCATATTGTCTGAAAATCCTCAGTTTTTCCGAAATGCCGGCCAGGTAAGGAATCACTACCCCTTTCCTTCTGGGTTCGGATTCTCTGTTGTCTTGTTTCTTGCCCTTGTCTCTCTTGGTTTTGTTGACAGCCCATTTAGGATATCCACAAACAGAGAGGGCTTCCTGCACATGTTGTTCTTCTTTCTCCTTACCCTCTGTGCTTGTGGGAACCACTAGCACAAATTCGAAAAACAAAAGAAACAAATTAGTTGAGACAGTTTCAGAACTATTTCAGTGTAGTGAGCTCCTCCTAGGGCTGAATAGGTATGCTAAACTAGACACCAGAGAAATTCGAAAAACAAAAGAAACAAATTAGTTGAGATAGTTTCAGAACTATTTCAGTGTAGTGAGCTCCTCCCTGCAGCTAGATATAAGCAGGGTCTAACCAGCACTAGAACCAGAACTGACGAAGCCTCTCGGATGAGCGGTGAAACGTTTTCGACCAAACAAACTTTGTCCAGTTGACAAATAGAATTTCTCCTTTTATCTCCTTTTATCATGGATTCTACCTGGACGACTGAGGGACTCACGCATATCCCTTTAATATTTTGTTGCACAACACTACAATCAAACGATTCCTGTAACTGTCAATGAAACTTCTGCACCTCTCAGCAGGTATTTTGGCCCACTCCTCATGAAAAAACTGCTCCAGTTGTCTCAGGTTTGAAGGGTGCCTTTTCCAGATGGCATGTTCCTTCCAAAGATACTCAATAGGATTTAGGTCAGGGCTCTTAGAAGGCCACAGTAGAATAGTCCAATGTTTTCCTCTTAGCCATTGTTGGGTATTTTTAGCTGTGTGTTTTGGGTCACTAGCCTGTTGCAAGACCCATGACCTACGACTGGGACCAAGCTTTCTGACACTGGCCAGCGCATTTCTCTCTAGAATCCCTTGATAGTCTTGAGATTTCATTGTACCCTGCACAGATTCAAGACCCCCTGTGCCAGATGCAGCAAAGCAGCCCCAGTACATAACAGAGCCTCCTCCATGTTTCACAGTAGGGACAGTGTTCTTTTCTTGATATGCTTCATATCAAGAACATAGAGCTGATGTGCCATGGCAAAAAGTTCAATTGTTGTCTCATCTGTCCATAGGACATTCTCCCAGAAGCTTTGTGGCTTGTCAACAAGTAGTTTGGCAAATTCCAATCTGACTTTTTTATGATTTGTTTTCAACAGTGGTGTCTTCCTTGGTCGTCAATCATTAAGTCCACTTTGGCTCAAACAATGACTGATGGTGCGATCCGACACTGATGTTCCTTGAGCTTGACGTTCACCTTTAATCTCTTTAGAAGTGTTTCTGGGCTCTTTTGTTACAATTCATATTATCCGTCTCTTTGATTTGTTATCAGTTTTCCTCCTGTGGCCACGTCCAGCGAGGTTGTCTACAGTCCCATGGATCTTAAATTTCTGAATAATATGTGCAACTGTAGTCACAGGAACATCAAGCTGCTTGGAGATGGTCTTATAGCCTTTACCTTTAACATGCTTGTCTATAATTTTCTTTCTAATCTCCTGAGACAACTCTTTCCTTTGCTTCCTCTGGTCCATGTTGAGTGTGGTACACACCATGTCACCAAACATTACAGTGACAACCTGTAGCCGTATAGGCCCACTGACTGAGAACAAGATTGTAGACACCTCTGATGCTGCTTAGTGGACACACCTTGGATTAACATGTCCCTTTGGTCACATTATTTTCAGTCTTTTCTAGGGGTACCATCATTTTAGTCCAGGCCTGTTTCATGAGTTTATTTTTTTTAAATAATTATGTTGAAGCATGGTTGAAAACCAATGTCTGACTTTCATTGGTTAATTTTCATAGAATTTTTATTTATTATTACTTTTGTCAGATTCAAGTTATTTCTGTGACCATTGTGAGTTTTTCTGTCATTAACCGAAGGGCAACAACAATTTTGGCCATATGTGTAAAACATGTTTTTGAAGATTCTTCTATCACCCCTAACTACCTGGGTCGGGTTCATCGTTGGAGAAGCCACTGTCCTCCTGTAGATCCAGAGACTCAATGGTTTCTTCCAGATACATGAGACAGGCCTTCTCCTCTGCAGACAGGTGCTCCATACTGTCCTCACTCTGTGCAAGGAAGAAAGAAAATAACTTTGAGAGAAGACTCACACCAACTTACTTCATAAAAGAAACAATAAAACAACAATAAAATTTGAAACCTAAACCCTAACCTTGTGGATCAATAAAGTTTGTCTAAGTCTAACCTATTTTAACATATCTGAACTTAATATTAATAATATATAATAACTGATTTTAGTCCCCATAACGCAGTGCTTCTCAATTATTTTCTGTGACGCCCCCCCCTAGGAAGAAGAAAAAAATTCATGCCCTCCTCCTTGCGCGTGACTATAAATAGTATTATTTGTCTAGAAAATTGTTATTAGTACACCTCTGCATAACACTGTATCCTTTATTAACATTAAAAACAAAAAAGAAAGAAACGTACAACAAAGACTGCACTGTCTTTTTGCACTGAGGACTCAAATATTAATGTGTTTTTAATGCAGCTTTGCGCACATTTGTTTATGTTTTACAGAAACGAAACTTAGTTTATGCAAATAAGCTATGTGGTTTTAAAAGCGCTGAAAAAACAACAACAAAAAAACGCTCTCTCCTTGTGCCGCTGATGCGTCAGCTTCGGACTAAAGGACACGACTCAGCGGAATATACGTGTTTTTTCTGTGACAGAAGATGTTCTGCTGATGGTGAGTCTGTGCGTATATCGCGTGTGAGAACGCCACTGCCAGCTACTGTTGTTGATGTGCAATTACACTTAGTTCTAGTACAGTACGGAAAAAGCATGTTTCCCAGGGTCACACGCGCCCCCCCTGGCATCACACCGCTCCCCCCCAGCGGGGCCCGCCCCACTATTTGAGAAGCACTGCCATAAGGGAAGCAGGTCACCATGATGTATATATACAGATTTTAGTCCCCATGATGTAATAAAAACTCCCACACACAAACAATAACCCTATTGCAAGCCCTAATGCAAATCAAACTTTCTTGAGACCTTCTTGTTATGAGGCGAGCAAGAAGGCTAACCCCTCTCCCACTGTGCTGTCAGTTTAAGGATCAAATGTAAGAAATGTGCTCATTTTGTCAGATGTTTTCACTTGAGGTTTGTACACACAGGTGTCAGGTGAACAGAATGACAGCTTCTTCCCTCGGGACAAAAAGTGTCCATCACAAACCCCCGCAGGCCTTTTGCCTGCAGCTCAGGTGACATAACCAACTAAACCTTATTGCATAATACTGTGATACAAAGTTAAAGGCACTTATGTCTGGATACCTCTTGTTAATACTCTAAATTTAACAACAGTTCTCAGTTATACTGTATATAAAATTACACATGGGAAAGCATGACTTCACCACTTCGAGGTGAACTATGCTTTTTTGCTACCTCCTTGACTCCATTGCTTTGCCTGAAATAGCCCAATGGCATTAAATTGATCCCTCTCCATGAAGAAGCAGGTGATGCCAACAGATCATGTTACAGATCAGATCTGTGGAGAGCAGAGTCCACTCAAAGTAAGAGTGGCATATTCCACCAGAACAGTTACTTAGTATAGTTGAATAAAAACAAAATGATTAAATAATAACATCTTAATGTGATAGTAAAAAACAATTCACCATTATTATGGGCTTGAATTGCGTGAGAAATGCTGTGTGAGCGTGTGAACATTGGTACATTGTCTCTCTCAATGCATTTACAGTGTAAATGTTTGTCTAAAGAGCAAACTTAAACTACAAAGCAACTAATGAGAGTTATATAAATGAAGTTATTACCTGATGGTTCTCTGTTTGTTTTATCATCACCGTTTCCTCGTGTTGTCGCTGTCCTTATCACTGACAGGGCAGTGTGCGCTTAGCAGCTGAATCTACACTCTACAGTCTGCCCAACAACAGAACAATCTATTTTCTGATTGGATGATTTTTTTCCGGGGAGTGGGACGGGGAGGAGGGGGAGAATTTTTTTCGCTGATAACGAGCGGTGCCTGCATAAACTGAGCCAAACAGACCAATTTTCTGGGCACAAAAAAAAAAAAAAAAAAGTGTGTCACACTCTCAATGCGTGAGACTTGAGAGCCCTGTTTATGGGTTTCAGACAAAGAATTCTTTCCTGATTTGAAGGAATTGGTATAGCTCTGGTCCTCTGTTTTTATACCAATAACACAGTTCAAATTAAAATCTGATATATTTTGAATGGGGAAAGATGCTTGCAAAATCCTTAAAATCAGGAAGGAATCATCTGACTGAAACCAATGAATAGGCAAACTAAAAAGGAACATTACTAAGGTTTTGGTTTCATATGGATAGGCCAAGTAATTTCAGCTTCTTTATTGATTAAATAGAATTTGTTTTCTTCATGTGAAGGTTCTGGATTCAGTCTACCTGGCTAGAAAATTAACTTAATGGGGCAGGTCTCTGTTGGGGAACCTACATAAAGGTAACTCCACTCACAACGACCTTACACAGAAATGTAACCCTGGACCTTCTTGCTGTGAGGTGCACCCCAAAGTTGCATGGCTAATATCAGTACACTCACACAAGCAGAGTTGATACTGATGACACTGTCACAGCTGTGGGCAGTGTCCATGTTACTGATAGTTTCCACAGAGACGCCACGAGGCCAGGTGTCACTGTTAGGCATCTCACTGAGCGGACATGCACTCTGCGCTGGGCTCGTCCACCTGGAAGAAAAGGAGAAAATTTGTAACAATAATGTTTATCAATATACAAGTTCATTTGCAAAAATGGATAAGCATCATTAAAAAGGAGTCTTGAAATTGACTCTTTGAATTGCTGTGTTTTTATAAGCCAAGTCAGAAGTACTATGCAATGTCTCCGGTGCAGGGCCTGTCAGCTGCTGGTTTCCATGGACTTGCTATTGCCTGGGCTGTTCCACAGTGTGATCTTAAACATTGTCTATCCAGGTGTTTTGTATTGCTTCAAAATATCTTGGAACAATGCATTCTCAGTGTGAGCAGACTCACCTCTCCACAGATCTGACCTGTACCTTGGCCACAGAGATCATGCATCATACTAATGCAAAATATATAAAATTAATACAAACTCTTTTTACTGGAGTGAGAAAAACAGGAGCTAAGAACGCAATACAAACTAACACCAGCTGACAAACAACCTGTGCCATTTGGATCATCTGTGCAAACGAATCATTATATAAATTATAATGGCATGCAGCTTTTATGATTAGCTTTTCTGTCTCAAACACACATATTTTGTAAGTTATGCAAGATATTTGTGAGGACAGTTGATATCTGGTCCTAGTCATGACTGAAACATGTTTTCCTGTCATTAACCGACAGCTCTGGCATGTGAAAAATAACCAACAAATAAGCCAGACTCATGTGCAATTCTTGAGCTTAGGGAGTGTAAACATATAAAACCAAATACTGTAAGTGATAACATAAAATGTGTATACACAGCAATAACATCTCCATGAAAAAAAGCATTTTAAAGGAGCCTCCACCAGAAAAGTTACATAATGCACCTTTAAGAGAGAAAAAACAAAAAACAAAAACGCAATGTCCTAAAATAATTCACAATTAGAAAGTAACACACTGTGTGGAATTTTCTGTTTATATTCTTGGGCTACTCCCTCTTAACCTGGGAAATCCCAGGCTGCTTTCGTTCGTTCCGATCTGAAAGACAGCCTGGCAACTATGGCAAGCGAGCTCTCCCGATTCTGGGAGCCAATCAGAGAGCGGGGAGGGGTGGCAAGACGGTAACGCGTACTACGTAACAAACGGAAGCTTGTAGTTTGAACTGACAACTGACATGATTGGCTATGGACTACGTATACGCCAAATGATAGACATTTGTAACGCCCAATAAACGGCCGTTGGCGATCGTAAACCACACCTCCGTTACGAGATATTTCGAAGGTGGCTCCCAGATCATATATCACTTGAGATATGGTCAGGTGTAAACCAGGCAAACTCCCTCTCTTACAACGTATCTGTTCCAAGAAAGTGATGTGCAAAGTTCTCATTCATTTATTTAAACCCTATTAAAAATGTTATCTTTAGTGAAGCACATGCCATTAGACTGAGGGACTTTTCACGCATGCCATTAGTTAAACAAATAAAAAAAGAGGTGACCTAATTTGTAAAGGTGAAGTAAGTCTAGGGCTAGTCCAATCAGTGCAGCTATAATGTAACTGATAATATATATAGGTTTTTGTACATAGCTTATTCATCACGTACACTTTCTGTGCAATCAGATCCAGAGGGAGTTCACTGAGTTCACTCGGTGAGAGTGGTAATGTTATCTCAGCGCCATACAATTACGCCGTCTCTTCTATTCTTTATGGCTGCAGGGTATTTTCATCTTTGAACTGGCTCCTGTATCAGTGCTCTATCAGAGAGAGGATTTAAATACAGTAGTAAAAGATAATGGTAAAAGTACTTCTGAAAGTGGCACGGTTAAGAAATACTAAGAGGAACTAGTTCACTTTTTCCTGTACTTCATAAGAGAAACTCAACTTCTGCATTGGGGTTTATATCAGTTAAAAATCGCAAGGCCTATCACGATGATTATATGGATTTTCATTTAATATATGATAGTTATAGATAATATATTTTTGGGTTCATTATTTATCACGTGTAGATTTTCTTTGGAATTATTTGGACGTTTCTGTTATTTCTGTTAAATATATGAACTGTAGAGGGTTGAAAAAATAATAGCTGTTTCATAATTCTGTATATTTATTTTTTAGGTGTTTGTTTTTTTCTTCTTTTTTATTGTGATATTTAATAAAGCAATGTCAGTATTAATTATATATAATAATTATTATCTATTGCAATATTTCTCTGTATATAATTCTATATCATGCTTCAAATATGGTACCGTGACATGCCTAGAAGACACATAATCACAAACAGATAGCTCTAGTGATGAATGTTGATGATCCGGCTTATGTAATATGTGAATCTAACAATAGCACGCACATTTGTGGTAAATTGAATAGTTTAAATACTTTTTCAGTGCCACGCAGGTGACTAGTTTGGAGCAGAATGTATGGTACTACATGTGTGGCTGAAATAACTAATTAGATGAACGTCAACTAATCAATTATTGGAGTATGTTCTTCTAATTTTGTTGAATAATAATCTAAAGGGTGTCATGTGCAGAGGGAAAAGACAGGGCAATAATTACATCAAAATTACACAGAAAACACAAAATAGTGTTTTTTTTTTAAATTTGTCTGCAAGTATATTTTTTTAAGATGCCAAATGACAGGCAAAATAAGTTCTTTTGAATGTGTTGCAGCTAGTGATAAATCAATATGATTTTTTTCATGGCTGATGCCGATGCCTTAGATGCCAGAGAAGTAGACAGTTAGGTCAAATTTTGGTGTTTTCCCCTCATTCAGGCAATTTAAATGTCTACAAACTTGCTCACAGCTAGTTTTAATCATAAACCTATAACAAAACGGTGTAGTTATCTTTTGTGAACTCATTCTTTGCACTTGAGTGTTCGAATGAAGAATTATGTGTATTCTTTGGGCAGCAGGTCTGCCAAAACTAAATATCGGCCTGTACTGGAGATTTAAGGTCAATAACCATTTCATTAAAAAGTGCAAATATCGGTCCAATATATTTATGATATAATTTCTGAAAGATTTTGCCTCAGTACAACTTCTGTAAAAGGTCCAGTTCTCAACCTACCAATGGCTGAACTAATATTTACACAGTTTTCCTTGGACAAATGACTGAAATGATTACATCGGACATCCAAGAGGCTTTGCCAAAAACAAGTAGGACCAAACTATATAAAATACATAGCTTACACACTTTAAAAATGGTAGGAAAGGAAAGGAAAAACTTGTTTTGAACACCTCTAGTGACATTTGTGCACTGTTGATATAAACAGGTTCAAGAGCTGAGGAAAAACACACTCATCACAGCCTGTATTTAGATGTTTAGTGAAAACAAAGGCTGCTAGTCAGAGCTAGAGCAGGACTCCCCAGTAAAACGTTTATTAGCTGTTAATTACTGTCCCTCCCATTAGACCTGACGTTTCCCAGGCAAAGTAAACTTGGGCCAACACCTCTGCATAGCTCACTACACCCTGAGCTGAGTCAGGATTTAATAGAAGCAGGAATGCCACTTTGCTTGCTTACTGGTTGTTCTGACATCTCTTATATTCGTGGAAACTATGGTCAGATTAGTTGGAAAAGAACTATAATTTCTTGGATATGAAAATAGAGAAGTGGCCTTTTATATAATGTTTGGTTGAAACTATAACTTCCCAGTGCCTACAGAGTGGATCATAAAATGTTCAAATATGTAAAGTATGTGACCAAGGCCAACTACAGTCAATGAAAGATTAATGATTAACATAAACGTAAGATCAGAGCTTAGTGTTGTGCAATGTCGAGGCTGCAACAAAAAGCAGAAATATCCCATTAAAGTTGAGCCTGCTTCCTCTTTCTCCAATAGTCTACAGCTCTACGACAAAAGCATAGTATTATTGTATGCATAATTAGCCCAACATTAACAAAAACATTGACAACAGCATAAGATCAACGACAGGAGACAAACGTCTAGGCCTAATTATAGAGTCAACAAGAAGAAATGAAATACACATCAAATAAGGTGGTTAGGCTATACTCAAAATAGCACACGGCTGACCTACCATACAGAAATAAAATTATAAACAAAATAAAACAGGGTTCACTTACCGTCGAGAATAAGAAAGTTGACAAATGTCTATAAATCAGTCCATATCTGCGGTGACAGCCAGGCTCCCCGCCGCTCACTCTCCAAAAGTAAAGCCCAAGTGACAGAACAGGTGGAAATAATGACGTCCGGCTGAGCCAATCGCTTGCGTCAAAGGTTTACGTTCAGCCAATCAGCGAAGGAGTCCGCTAAACGCCTTCAACCAATCAAGAAATAGTTTCGACGTGCGCTTCCGGATTGCAAGAAAAAGTAAACAATTCTCAACAATTTGTAAAGTCTTTAAAAGTATTAACCAACGCTTTTTAACAATTTATTTTACCCTTTTAGGCTATTATTTGATTGTATTTATACATTTTTTTTTGTGATTTTCTATTTGGAGGTAAATGAACACCTTAGCATTTACATTTTGTTAATTTTATTTTTATTCATAATGTTGTAACATGTCCTCTGTAATGGACTGTAATAGTGTTGAATCCATGTGAAGCTAACAACCGAACACATTTTTTTTTTTATGACCAACATCTCTGACAAGCTTCTACAGTCGTCTCAAAAAGTTAGGATATATTATTTTATTTTTTTTAATGTTTTGTTTATTTTTTGGTTTATTATATTTTATTATTATTTTTATCTACATGTATTTGTTTATCTGCTAATTAACTACATTATTTTATTTATTGGAGCACTTTAGAAATGGCTTGTTTGTAAAATGTGCTATCCAAGGGTTTCAGAATGATGACTGTTGCCATAACGATTAAGAATTTAAAAGAACATACATCTTAAAATGGGAAAAGTCCTTAAATGATGTATATAATTGGAAGATGAAACCCATGAATAGAATTAAAGTTGATTATACATTTGAGCATTCACTGGGTGCACAGGTGGACAATGGAAAAAAGTGGGCATGTTTGATCAAGTTAACTTTGTAGCTTTGCATGCTCTGTTGATTCATTTACGAGGCAGGTGAGGAAGCATGTGACCACAGAGGAATGTAAGAAAAAAACAAAACACTGAAGATGTTTTCTAACAATGTCATGTGTACTCATCTGTAATACAGTCTGGAAAAAAATAAGTGACAGCAAGAGCTCAGTTCATCAACACATCATTAAATTACATGCAGAGAATTTGCAGATTGTTGCCATGGAGAAAGTGTTGATTACCCATAACAAGGAAATGGGTTTTGCCTTGTTCAATACTTTTATGTTTGCTTTTAGGGCTGAAAAATGACAGACATCTTGAGTTTCATAATGTGCATATCAAAAACAAACAATGAGTCAGTCACAATTTACTTGAGCCATTTAATCAATGTACAATTATGAAAATAATCATAAAAAAGACTGGAAGCCCAAGATATGTACAATCTCTTTATGTGAGGTCCCTCTGCTGAGTTGCGCCCCTCAGCCTTATTTAATCACAGGGTATTTATTCACGATATGTTTAAATCTGTTATGACATAGTCCTTTTGTCTTTTTTGACAAATGTCAAAATTACATACATACATTTACATACATATAGATATCTATAAAATAAAAAAATCATTCAAGTATCAAAATACAGAGCACTATAATCATTTACAATTCATCTGATCACTGAGATCATCACACTAGTCCCAAATCTCTCCAGCTTTTTAGCAATGTGCAAAAGCTAAAGGTGACCAGGCTGATGGTGCCAGTGTGAGCCTTTTGTTATACTGACCTAGGTACCACTACAGTATTTGTACCATAAACATCAGCTGATCAGAAGTACCTTTAACAGTCAACAAACTAAAGACATCATAGCCTATTGTAGTACCAGCCTGCATGGCAGGTTTAGTGATTAACATTGTTTAGAAAATCTAAAGGAGCAGGGGAGGGAAGAACTGCAGTGTACCACGCCTGATCCAGTTTCTGCTTTGGGACAGGCCATTGTCATATAAACAATTAAAACGTACAAAACTATTGTAAATCAAATAAAAGCCACCCTGTCTCAGATAAAAACAGTCTTTAGTGTCAGTTCTTCTGCCCGTTGTCCTCAGAGTTTGTGCAATCATACATGAGAGGAGATCACAGTTACATGATGCCTTACATCAAACATGTTTCTGCTCATAGAATTATGCAACAGATGCAGGAGGGTTTAAAGCCTGTACCGCAGTGTTCACTAGTTCCCTGCTACATTATTTGTACTGACACAACACAACACCTCTGTTAATTGCCTCTTCCTCTTTCTCAAGTTTTGCATTCAAACCTGTTGTACATCAAATTAGTTTGTTAGAAAGAATACACTGAACATATTATTTTAACTGCTGTCCATTGAACAAGTTAATGTGGAGAGATGCGGCTCCTTTTGTATGTCCCAGCGCTGAAAAGCTCCTCTGCAGAAGTGGGTTAGTGTTCCACAAAGGCCCTACATCCACTGCACCAGGCTCAGTGTGTGTGGGAGCGGCCAGTGCTCAGCTACAGAGCGGGACAACACACATGCACAGAGCAGCCCGGTTAAAACAACATAAGTGATGAGCACACACTACATGACTAATAGCACATCCATAAAGATTAACTTTTTTCAATAACAGTAAATGATTAACTTAACAAAACAAAAGGCAATGTATTTAAGCAGGTGACAAAAAGGCAGACTTTGTAAACTGAAAAGAGAAAGGACAGGTAAACAACATACCCTTGAAACAAAGATGAAAGTGCTAACTCCAAACCAAACGTGAATCTCACTGAGAGTAGAGGCCATGAATCAACATTATTTAACCTACATACTTTAGCTACCACATAGTCATTGCTACTAAGATATTAGCTACAGATAGGCCCCATCACAGTGCTAAAATCGTCAACTTTTTTGTATGCGAAAAAGACTGCATGAAGATTTTAGAATGTGATCAGTTCTAGTCCAGGAGGATTCACAGTTTCCCCGGTAAACATGTCCAGCCAAGCATAGAGAAAAAAGTAGCGGTAGAAGATGAATTTGCATTTCTCAGCTCAAATACAGTCAGTGTTTGAGGATCAGACAGAAAAATATGAATGGTGAATAAACCGGTGCATGAAGGAAGAAAGAAAAGTAGTCACGCTTGATTGCTTTGTTATTCAAGAATTATTTTACATAAAGCCAAAGATAGATAGATTGCAAATCTTTTGAAGGAGTAACACACATTGAAAGGAATTCAGAAGGTGCCAAGTTTTTTTCAGGTAGTTATTAGTAAAAAAGGAAGTGTTGGCGGCAGTTTTGCGTGAACCCGGCACCAAGTAGGAAGTAGTAATAGTGATTCAGGATCCAGCCAAAAGACATAGGTAAAGTCACATTGCAAAGAAAGGCACAGAGAAGGTGGGGTAGACCACGAGAGAGCAGGGGGCCGGCGGAGGCGAGGAGAGGGGGAGGGTCCGCTCAGAATATAGTGGTCTCGTACTTAGTGCTAATGGTGCGTTTGGATTCCTTGGGGTCGACCAGCCACGTGGAGCTGCTTTGGGACTGTGAATCTCCCTCCTGCTCCAGTTGATCTCCCTGAAATTACAAACAAAATAGATTTCAGTTATTATAATTTCTAAGCATAATTTTAATTTTTATTCTTAAAGGTGCAATAATGCAAGTTTTATATTTTTGGTGTTGCATTTTTTAAAAGTTTATGAATCAACCTGCTCTCGCTACAAAAATGCGTCATGTTTTGATTGTACTACTTCAAACTGACAGGAGAGGGCGTAGATGTTAAGAAAAATAACAATAGTATCTTTTGGTTACAAAGACATTACATTTAGATTAAGATTAAGATTAAGCCTTTATTGGTCTCACACACAATGACACACAGTGGCACATGGGAGAAATTTGACTTCTGCATTTGACCCATCCTTTTCAGGAGCAGCGAGCAGCCATCTTTTTCGGCGCCCGGGGGGCAGTACCGTGAAGGGTCTTGCCCAAGGACCCACACTGGTTAGCTCATTGCCCGGGGGGGATTTGAACCCACAACCCCCGGGGGGAAAGTCAGTGACTTACCAGTTGAGCTAACCAGCCGGTTAGCACAAGGGACAAAGACATAAGACACAAGTATAAGAAGGAGAAGGAAATTAGTTTGTGGGCTTATCACATTTCTGATGACTTGCATAATTCAATCCAGTATCAAAAAGTGGTGGCATTAGAACATTCCTTTTGTGATTTTGACCAAAATAATTTAAAAATATTATCTAGGTATTAAGTTTCATGTGGGTCAAGGTTGGTAAAAAAACACATACATATTCAATTACTAATAAATTAATGCAAGGATAATCCAGCTAATCAATTAGTAAAATAATTGTTAGTTGTATTTCTAGACTGTTAGCACTTAGAGGACTAAAAACTGAGTTTATGGAGGAAACAACGTCAAGCATTTCGATTTTGTTTGATGCCTCTCTCATCAAGCTACAGTATCAACCACAGCTCTCCATCCTGAGTTTAAATTAAGTTCTTAAGTGCAGCATATGAGACAAGTCTTCAAGGAGGCAAGAGATCAGAAATAGTATGTGCCCCGATGTGGGAAGTGTGAGCAGCACCTGAGCTGCAGAGGAGGCAGAGGAGGCAGAGGCCAGTGGCAGAGCTGAGGGGCGGAGAGAGGAAGAGCAGGTGCAACAGTAACAGCAGCGACTGTCGAGAGGAGGGGAGTCCTGAGGGAGACACAGCACGACCAGTCAGACAAGAGAGCACCCATGGGACTAAAATGAAATATGGTATCACCATTATAGATTAATAGAGCCTCAAAGTGCCTAGAGTGCTTTCATGATGCCCAAAATAATTGAAATGAAAGATAATATCACAATAATTATCAAAATCACTAACATCTTAATTTTTTAACATATTCTAATTGTATTCCATGTTTAAACATCTTCAATTGAGAGGTGGATGGAGTATCAATTATTCAATTAAAAAGTAGTGCAAGAAACAAAATGTTCCAATCATTTCATATTGATTAAATATTGATGAAGCATTTGTAGTGTAGAATTCCGAAGAGTCAAAACATTTACTCAAGTAAGAGTACTGTTACTTCAATAATGATATTCAATAATATTACTCAAGTAGGAGTAAATGTATGCTACTACATAGGTATTTTGAAAAAACAAACAACAAAAATCTTTAAAAAGTAACTCAAGGAAATGTAAGTAATGTACTACCCACCCACCAGCAATTTAGAAGAGGGCATAATGCATAAGTAGATTTTTTCAGCACAATCAATGTCATTTATCTTTGTTCACAATCATAATAATTAAACAAAATGATCTACAAAATGTCTACCCTTCTTTTGTGACTATTGTTCATTGTCCCATCCTGATAAAGAGAGCAGCCAGAGGAAAAGAACAAAAACATTGACACAGACAGTAGACAAGTGTAATGCGAGCTGAGGAACATAAGGGTGTGAACAAGGGTATTAGAAAGAACTAAGAATACATGAGGTGAGAAGAGCGTGTGAAGTGATAAGACTGATCACGTGGTACATTCAACTAGCACAACGAGGGAAAGTGGTGCTTGGTGTCCCAGTAGATGCTTTAAAATGTGTAAAACTTCATATCATAATGTTGAATTAAGGTATTTTTCTTAAAAACATTACAAAAAAATAACCAACAAGGATATTTTAAATGATAGATGCATAATTTATTCTAGGGGCAAGTCACCTGATTTTACAATCTTTAAAATGTAAAAAACAGAACTAGTTTTACAGTTATTCGTCATTTTCCTTACGCATTCCGAGCATCGTAGTTGTTAACCACAATGATTTCACAAGTACCTTTCACAACTTTAAGAGACTAAAAATAACCAGCATGCTAACAGTGCACTTCCTCATTTTCAGGCAATAACACGCTTAATTAGATGAAGATATTACACAGCACAGGTTTAGGTTCTTGTATAAGAGTTGCTTATACAATATTTGTACTGGGGCAAGACAAATTTTTAGTGCAGTTAATAATGTTACTAAAATATTCTGTCCAGTGATATCTATTCTTGGATGTCCCTCAGAATGAATAAAGTATCTGTCCGTCTATTTATAGTGCCACTTACTGCAGATCTGCGTACACTGCCTCTTGGCTTTGGCACAGGTCGGGTGGACTTGGTTTCTACGATCTCGGCGGTGGAGGCCAGAGGGATGTTTTGGTGCTGTTTGGTCCGTTGTGCCTGTAGAGCGAGCTGATAGGCCACTTCAAACGCCTGGCCCAGCGTCAGGATAATCTCGTAGGTCAGGTTCTAGTGCAGAGAGGAGGTCAAGTTAGAGGCAACGAAATTAACATATCAAAGACTGTTCGTGTATGAGGCAGACACTATTCATAGTTCTGTGATGGAACAAGGTTAGTTATGTTTAGGGATCGGATATAGACTCCAAATCAGGAAAAAAAGCAGAATTTCATGGTTATTATAATATATTGTGATGTGTGGGCTACTGTGTCTAAATAATTTCTCTTGAGGATCAATAAAGTCTGTATTTGGTACAGTTCCAAAACAATATTTACTGGTCTTCATTAGTCCAGAATGTCTCATAATGTTTTAAAATATATTTATTGAAACAAGTTGTATAAATGATATTGTGTATAAATCAATATTTAAGACTAATATAAATAGAGACCATTTGTGCATTCTTTTTATGTCCTTGTCATACATTTAATCTACATTTAATTTTCTAGATACTAAATGATGCTTTGCTAGCAGGGGGTGTCATTCATTCTCTCCCCTGGTGGCAACTCTTGTAACCACACACTGACCAAAATCACACCCATTTCATATAAAGCAGGTGGGTAAGGTGTCCTGCTCAAAGTGGTGGAATTCCTCTACCAGCAACAGGCCCACAGTAGCTTTACTTTTACTACTGGATGTTAAGAGCTTTAAGTTAACATTTTTACCACATCTACAGTGCTAAACACATGGCAGTAGTGGTGGTTGGTCTGTAGGTCTTTTGTGATGTAGGCAAACGTGCACAGATCCTCTGGGTCCTGTGCTGCACACGAGATGTTTCTGATCTCATGTTCAGCAATGATGTTCTACAAAACAAAACACAACAAAAAATGAATAAACCAACAGATTCATGTGCGATGTCTATTCTCCATGTTTGACTGTTGAGTGATAGTGCTTACCTTATTGGCTGCATCAATAAATTTGACTCCCTTGTATGTTATTGAGAGGACGATGGTTGGCACTTTTCTTAATTGCTCTGTTGATCTCTGAGAAAGAGACAACGCAGCACAGTCAGAACCACAGACTGTACTAGAAGTGATTGTAAAGTCTGTTTTAGATGGAGAAATACTTGGAAAGGGAAATCTAAATCCTACCCTCATTTTGGCACATGCATCCTGGGTAGACTCCGTACCCCGCAGATCCTTGATAAGCATGGAACCCAGATACTGCAAAGACATGAAATAGACACGTTCAAACAAGGACACACGTTATACATTCAGTTAACGCAGTAAATAAAACCAGGCTTACACTGGCTTCGTAGGCACAGGATTCAAATATAAGTTTCTCAGGTTGATGATGCCAGTTCTGTACAGGCGCATACGGTGCTGCCAAGCTGGGCGGTCGGAGTGTCAGACGAGGTTCATGGTATCGCTCTTCTTGTCTTTCCTAAAAAAAATACAAATTTTTACTTCATAATTGTAAAGTAGGGCTGAACGAAGTATCTAATTGTCACTGTAAATCATTGTGGCTGAGATTACAATTTTAATTTTAATTTAATGTCAGTCTTACTATTAAAACATAATCTAATCATAAACCTAAACATGTTCAGGAGTATTAACATTTGAGAGAAGATTGAAACATGACAAGCTATACCAATACAAGAATCACATGGATTTCATTTGAACAAGTACTGAGTTACCAGGTTTTGAATAAGAAGATGTGACATTCTGTTGTTTTGGAGAGGAAATTATATATATAAAATATAGAATTGAAGTCTTTGCCAATTCTGCCCCCAAACCAGAATGAAGACTGAAAATATTTACCTGTGTTCTTTGCCTATGTCTTTGTGGAACCTCGTAGTCTGCGTCAAAACTTTTCTTTCTGTCTCCAGGTGGCAGCAGAGGGTCCATGGAGTGTCCGGCGTAAGAGTCCAAATGACTGAGAGGAGAAGACGACTGGGAACCTGGCAGGTCAAGGCACTGCAGAGAGGGGTAGTGATGCATATTTATCAGTATCCAATTTGTAGACTGACATTTACACAGAGCAGAGTATTAAATAATGAAAAGTCCTTACCCTGATCTGAGAGAGACGTGGGGGTTTGACGGGCGGCTCCTCATATGGCCGTTCTGCTAAAGACGCAATGATACGTTTCCTATGACCCAATAATGTGATCTTTAAAACCTGCAAAACAGAAAGATTTTAGTATGTAATCTTAGCCCGACCGGCCAAGCAACTAATCTATACAAAAGAAGTTTAGATGGGTCTGCCCTACGTCAAAAAGTATGAAGAATGTACAGCACTGTTAAGGATTATACATACATTCATAAGTGAAAAACAGTAATAACTTCTTCCAAATCAACAAGGAATGCACTAAACACCGTTATTCAGCAGTGGGAGAAGTTATGAAGTTCTATCTGAATGATACTTGGCGAAGAAATGTTTCCAAAAATGAATGAGGCTGCAAATAAACAGTTACTAGCTGTAGCAACACATTTGTTACAGGTACTTTCAGAGGAGAATGTTTTTCTGAATACAGTACATGCAAAATATGAATACTGAGTATATTGTTTATAATTTTAAAATGTTGTGAAATGACCTGATGAAAATAAATATAAATGTAAACTTGTTAGTTCTAAATGAGGATATGGATTCTTGTTAGAAAACTGAGGTGCGCTTCTTTGTATGTGGCGCTTCTTCTTCGGTCTCCCAGAAGACTTCCCATGTTATTCAACTACACAGCTACAGATTTTGGCATTTACTTCTCTGATTGCAAGACGCCATCTCCTTTTGCACTGGAAATCAACAAATGCCCCGTCCAGCACTCATTGGATTAATGAAGTTATGTCCTTTTTAAAAGTAGAGAAGATCAGGTACTCCAAGAAAGGTAAAATAAATAAATTCTTTACAATATGGCAACCATTTATTGACCTTTTTGAAACAATCTAACCCCCCCCCCTTCTTTTTTTGTTTTTTTATTTTTTTATTATTATTTTTTTAAAGTATTATTTATTTTTTATCTTTACTATGGTTATGTAGGTATGTATGTGTACGTATGTATGAATATGTATGTATATTGTGTATGTGTATATATGTGTATGCAGAAGTATTTGTGTATATGTGTGTATATGTATGTATGCATATGTATATGTATGTGTACGTGTAGGTTATTAATGATAGTGGTATATCTGCTGTCATTGTATTGTTATGTAATGCGACACTGCTACTTGTATTTCCATATGGCCTCAAGGTTTGAGCGATTTGTTTTTTGTTTGATAGTTCTGTGCTTATGTTCTTTTTTGTATAATAATGGAAAAGATGTGTGCATATGTTCCAAATATGAACACATGAATAAAAATATATGAAACAAGAAAACTGAGGTGCCCAATGGGAGCGGATGTCGCCGTAAAAGTTATCACGACAAAGAGCTCTGAAGTTGTCAGCACCTCTGATGGATTGCTGCAGATCATGCTAACGAGTAGCAAAGCTAGTAGTTTTATAGCAAAAAATAAATAAAGTATCACCAATTAAAAAAATAAAATAAGAGAACAAAGTAAATACAGAGCAGTGGGTGTGTACCGCTGGCTGTGAAAACGGGGCTTGATAGGCAATATGGTGTCTTATTGCTCAAGGACCTGCAGTATAGTTTGAATGGGCACGAATCACTCCAAATACAATTTTGAGAGAGTAGATGAGAAGGGGAAACAATTACGGCATGGTTAAAAGTTGAAAAGTTTATTTTGCATAATAGGTCTGCTTTAACTTCTGAGTTTGACTTGTGTCTCCTTGAAGTTGAAGCTAGAATTAAATCAGACTTTTTTTTGGAGTAGTAGGACATTCATTCCCCTCTGATGGCCCTGATAGTCTCTGTGCTCCAGTGAGACTCACATTCACTATCTCCAGTTCCCACAGGTTTTTGACACAGTCTAAAGTGCGATATCCACTCGACAGGAAGTTCGGCAAGTACTCCTGAAGACCCAGGTTCTCCAGCCACGACGAGAGGGAGCAGCTGCCGTCACAACCAAATGCCTTCACCTGCACAACAAAAGACCAATACCAATTAATATAATATGAAATAAACTCAGTGTAAAAACTAAATATTTTTAGTCTGCATCTATCTGTTACATTTTGAGATATTAGGGCTATTAAAAATTATTCACAACCTCGACTTGGACTCTTTACCCTTAGTATCCCATATTGTATCTACTGATAGTCACAGCTGCCCTGGGGTAGAGTGATAGAAGCAAGACTGCCAATCAGCCCCTCCAAACATTCACACTAGGCAAGGTGGGTGAAGTGTCTTGCCTAAGGACACGATGACAGAAGGCAGTAGACAATAGCCACTTCTGCCCCACTATGCCATATTCTCAGAGAAGTAAAGCAGTTTTAAAGGGACTAGCCAATATGGGTATGTTATTTATACAATGTTGGAATAATACCTTTGGTAATGTTCGCGTTGCGTGGAGGATTTTCTTGCGGTGGCTTGCGTCTGTGATTCCAATCTCCCTCAAGTCCTGGTCCTCCATGACATTGCTCCCCTGCAGAAACAACACATCTGTTAAGTGACTTCACATTTGATAACAGCAGAATCTTGCTACATGTTAAATCTATTGAAAAAAATAACCCAATGGCATTCAAGCCAATACATATTGTATATATTGTTTGTATTGATTAAAAATAATGCCACCATTGCAGAAAAAAGGTCAATTGCACCTGGCTCAGAGAGACCTTGAGACCTTCCCACCCAGTGCCCAGCAAATGTAATGAGAAGGCCATGTCAATAAACACTCAACAGTCTTCAGTTTGTGGAGGAGGGGGAATCGTCTGGGGAGAGGGCAGTCAACTCCATCTTTGGTTACAAGAAGGATCACCACAGAGACAGTGTGGCAGGTCATGGATAATGGAGACACAAGCAATAAATCAATTCAAGCATGTGAAGACTGGTCAGCAATATGAGCTGGTAGGCTGGGGCACTAAAGCTGACAGTAGCCAACAGTGGGGGAGAGGGAAGCACCCTGCTATGTAAAGCTTTCAGTGCTACATAACATTAGCTTAGCAAACAAATGAGTTGGCCGTTAGGATAACTGCACTATTAAAGCACAATTAGCCTGATGGGCAGCATGAGTAAGGTCAAACACTGGAAAAAAATTTAAATCGACATTCGTTCAAAATATTTATCTTATATTTATCTTAGGGATTTTGATTAATTTAGTTAGAATTTCTTTGTAATAAAGATTATTTGGCTTACAATACCAAAAGTGTTTGTTGGTGGAGATTGCTTATTTCCAGTGTAATTTTGAATTAAATGAAATAAATTTTAATTCAAAGCATCTAGGTTGGACAAACAAAAACATTTACAAAAAGGATTATGGTTAATCACCCTTGAAAAACATCTTTAACTCAGAAGCTGCCTACATATTGAAACCTCCACTAACACTAATCTTATAAGCAAATACATCAAATCAAAAGAACATTTTGAATTAATATAATGTCAACTATATTAAATTTATAGATCTCAAACTTCACCATGTACCAAAAATATATTTTTTGGATTTCCAAGTACCACCAGATCTAAACCTGGAATATACCAGGCCTAAATTGGATCTAAACAATATAGTCTAAAATAAGAGAAAAAGGAGACAGGTGAATAAAGTAGTTCTAAAAAATAATAATAATTAATTAGTAATAATAAACCAAAACAGAAAAGGAAAAACACATTAATTTCCCTCTGTATTAGATATGCTACTCAATTATAGCCTCTGTACAACTAGAGGCAGCCCGCTTACCACACTTTGAGAAACACTGCATGTAGATCTTTTTTGCAGGATAATGTTAAAATCGTGAATGATAGTGGAATGTTTACCTGGCTCCTATAATAAAGCCCATGACCAGGAGCTAAATCTCAGCCTCAGGGACAGACGTGATGTTCAGGGCTAACAGCTCGATGGAAAGCTCAAGGTAAAATGATGCTTACTCAACCATCCTACGTAATATATACAGCTGGGGCATAGCAATGAGTGCAAAGTAGAACACTTTTGTACACCTGGCCAGTACATTTCCCAAAAACAAAAAACTTGAACTTACTATAACATTTAATGAAAAACATGAGTGTTAATGAGACAAATATCAATAACAAATGCATAAAGAAGTGCTTAAGGGGTAATTTGACTATAACAATTTTTTAAGTAAGCTATATCTATGATAAAAGGAGAAGTTCAATTTGTCAACTGGACAAAGTATGTTTGGTTGAAAACGTTTCGCCACTCATCCGAGAGGCTTCGTCAGCTCTTCGTAAGC
Organism: Paratrypauchen microcephalus; assembly: GCA_036785185.1. Taxonomy (NCBI): domain Eukaryota; kingdom Metazoa; phylum Chordata; class Actinopteri; order Gobiiformes; family Gobiidae; genus Paratrypauchen; species Paratrypauchen microcephalus. The sequence goes on along the minus strand of JAVJIX010000016.1, from coordinate 8,378,477 downwards.
TATATCTATAGAAAAATATCCCAGTGAAAGATAATATTACACCAATATTATACCAGGCCTAGGAGTGATTTTATCTTTAGTAGAAGAAGTTCTACTAATCATAAAAAATATATATAAAAAGGAACACTATGTAACTTTCTGGAGGAGTGTTTGACACCTGTTTGTCTCCATGGGGATGGTAGTGCTTTGAGTTGCACAGAATGGGACTTAACACATCTATCTCCAAAGAGACAAGCAGGTGATGCAAACAAAAAAAGTAACAGATTAGATCTGTGAAGTGGCGATCTCGCTCACAGTGAGAATGCATGTATTGTTCAGTAGCAGCTAGCTGTAGTTCATATCTCCAAAATTCCAGTTACAAATCGCATAACTCATTACTGTCATACTTTTTACAACCTTGTGCTGCCACTTCTACCGTACCCCTAGCATAAATCAATACAGTTAACATTATACATATATGCATTATATTTCCTCCTTGGAGTGATGGGTGCTGAATGCAGATGACACAGGCTTCAAAATGGGGATAAATCATCAACACTCAAAATAACTGCGGAATATTACAGTCGCCTCTCATGTGCATTTTTCATAAGCTTTAGACAGCATGACAGTGACGAATCAGGTTGGGATTATACATACAGTACAACTAGTTCACTGTACAATATTTAGTTTGTGCCTAGCTTAGCGCAGCCTATCATCTATGCTTTCCTCTGTCCTCTTATTAAAATGCAGAGCTCTATTTGCCCTATCCGCAGCACAGCCTCAGGAGTCCCTAAGGTTTAAAAAGCACAAAATCCAGGCCATAGTTTGAGGGGAACAGATCATTGCTTTTAACTTTCTGAAAGACTTTTATCAGTACTTTTAATATACACTTATAGTACAGGTCTACAAGGGACATGAAGTAAAATATAATAAGAAAAAGTTGAATTCAGTCCAAAGTTGCTTCATGTGACTATTCAATGAGCAAAATAAGTGGCCGTAGTAACAAAGCATCAAATAATTGGCTTATATAAAGGCTTTCTATTGTTTTGGTAAATTTGGGAAGAATTTGTGGCATATGGAAAGGCAGAATAGAGTACTAAAATGTTTTTTCACAAATTTGTAGTCCAAGTCCATAACGAGTCTATTCCACATCTAACCTAGGTTTAAAATGTCTCCAAGGAAAGGTTGTTACTTTGTCTTGGATAAAGTAATGCCATGCTGTCATCTCCATGGAAACAAAAAAGTCATACCATTAGCCCACCTATCTGTGGATAGGTGAGCCCACTCACAGTAAGAATGCATGTAACATCCCCATACAAACAGACAAATGGCAGCCCTTCTATAACAAACCACAAGACCACCAGTGATTCCACAGTCTGAGAGCCACTGCTTTGGAGTGCCAAGCCAACACACATTACAACAGCAGCCAGTATAAACTAACACATACACAGGCTAACTGACCGCTCTTGTCACTACCAATGTGGCCCAGTTAACAGTCCACTTTGTCCCTCTTCATTGGTCAATACAAATAATCTAATAGCTTTTGTACGATCCCTGTCCCTGCTCCAGCCTCCAGCCCTCTGCACTGACCGTCATTATTGATCTGACTGTGGAGCTGCAGGCGGCACATCACAGCAGTTTGTCCGGCCGAGTAAACACACTGTAATTAGTCACCGCACTAAGAGCTGTACACTGCTCACACATGACACTGGCACAGGTTCTGCACAGTGACTTGTACTGTTTCAGGCTCTGTACACATTTGTAATAAAAATTTAAAAAGAATAAATATAATGCAAATATATCTTTTTAAACAGTGTAGAGAGTCCATGGTTGCAAGGGGTGTATAGGAAAAAGTTCAAACATATTTTGCCAAATATCCCGTGTAGTCTGGTCAGGCTTTAAGATTTAACCCACAATCTGCTTGCTTAGAGGACCTTGCCTGGCAAATCCAAAATATTTTTTTCCTTTCTTTTTTCATTGTAAGCAGCCATATTTGTTTTGATATGGACAGACCTTGCATGTCCCTGATTAGCTAATTCACTGGTCAACCACTTTCATCTGAAATCGGGGAGATTCACCGGCAGTGACCAAGCTAATTACTTAAGTGTGTATTCTGGATCTCAGGCAAGAGGACCCAAGTATTACAAATATGTTAGTAATGTTGTCAAGTGAACACCCAATAATAAAGGAAAACTGGAGTTCCTGGCACTATACTGTGGAGCCCACTGCTCCTGACAGAGTGAGCCAGCAGAACTGAAGGATGGGTCAACTGTGGAGGATGAATTCCACTATGAGGATCAATAAAGAAAGCCCAAACTTTAAGTAAAGTGAGTAAGTTAAGTGAGTAAAATGGGTAATTAATTAAACCTTATACTAAAAACGCAAGATCATCCTCTTTCTACAAAAAGTTCCAAAAATGTTGAGGAAGTTCCTATGTGGTCTCGAAGCCATTTAAAAATGAAACATTAAGAGAACAGTTGCCAGCTCTCTGCTTTGAAAAAGATGAGTGAGGGAGGAGAGAGTCAGAGACAGCAGAAGATTAAGCCTCAAGATCGACTTCAATGGCATGAGAGCAGAGAGGGGGCCCAAAGAGTGTAGCAATATAAAGTGAATTTTGTGCGGGTATTATTCAGGCTCATATCAGTCACGTACAGCCGCCTCAACCTCTGCAGAATGAGGCTGGGTGATTTAAGAACAGGATTATGTCAGGCTTTGACAGAAAATCCAACACTTTTGTTCATTTGAGCTTGGTGGGAAGATTATGAACATATTTGCAATTTGGAGAGTGAGGATAAACTGTAAAACTATACCTGAGTTTGCACAGTTTTGGAGTTTTAAGCCCCTGATTACTGCTCCATCTCTTCAGACCTGATCTCTGACAAATCCACAGGAGCAGACTGATGACAAGTGCTCAGGGCTGCAGAAAGCTCTGCTCTGTAATAACATCTCACTGCTGTTGGAGATGTTTTTCAGTATCAAATGTGCTCAGCACTGGGCTAATGTAATGACTAAATGGAGACATGCAGTCTGATACTGTGGGGTAATCATGTCAAAGAATGGTTTATTATATATGTATATGGCAATATTCAAGCCATTTAAAATTTAACATGACCTATATAATGAGCAGTATATGGTGGTCATGGAATATGGCATGAAAATGCCAATATTGACAATATTTTTGTCTAAACAAAGAAGACTAAAAGTTCAGGTACAGACTCACCATGTAGTGCAGGTCATCAAATCCATTGAGCAGTAGTTTGCTCTCATACTGGGGCAGCCCCACGTGCTCCAGCCAGTCTCCCACCGGCTGCTCCAGGAGGCGTCCAGTACCTGCGGACAGGGGGAAGCGCTTGAGCAGAGAGAAGCGTTTGAGCCGATAACAGCGGCACTCGGATGGTGAGATGTGGCATTGCCACATCATCCTCGGCCAACACAGCCGAGCACAGCACAGTGGCAAGGGAGACAGGGTGACTAAGGGGGCAGCACCCCCGGGACAGTGGAGACTGTGCAGAGGCACCCACGGGTCCAAACTCAAACACTAGAGAACGCTGTCTACAGCTAACACATCATGCAGTTTGAAACATAACTCTAAGCAACTTTAAACTTTACTAAACTGAATAAGTCCAAGTGTAAATACAGGACCACACAAACAGGACTGACAGCTGCCAACAGATGTGTCCTGTGGTACTGTGGCCAATGTCTCAAGCAACATTCACAAGATACTAAAGATTTGAGTAAAGCACTTCTTGGACTGGATCAACATAACTGCATTACATGTGCATGTCACTGCAGCACACACATAAGTCAGTCATTTTTCAAATCGGATTTGTTGATTATGTCTTCACAAAATTCCAAGTCTTTTCTGTTGATATCATTTAAGTGTTAACAATAATCCAAGTGTGTCTCCAATCAGAAAATTCCACAAGAGTTTCATAAGTAACTCGTCCTTAAAACAGACTCCTCTAGAGCTCATGCAGTGTTCCTGTTTTTATCCCAGGTCCTCTCAGGTTCAACACGGGTCCAAAAGCAACCGTCCAGCCACTCCTTCAGAAAAACACAGGCTCACAGCAGCAGGGATGCAGTAGTGCCCTTCTATTGTCCTGACTGCTCATAATTCTGCTGCCTTCAACCCCCTCTCCTCTCTCTCCCTCCCCCTCTCCCTTTCTCTCCCCCTCTCCTCTCACTCTTTTCTCCCTCCTCCCTCTACAACCCCTCCCTCCTATCTCACTCCCTCCTCTTTCTCTCTCTCTCCCTCCACACACAAGCAGTTTCATTTCTTCCTCCGCCTCCCTGTGACACTGCAGGTGGCTGCTCCTCTGGCTTTACGTCACATACTAATACCATGACTATGTGAATTCATGCTCTTACTTTGGCTCTTACTTTAAAATGTCATCTATAAGAATAGGCCTTTCACAATAATTAATGTCCACCTTTTGGCTGGAACAATATATTCATCATGTATACATTTTATTTGTAAAAGTCGGAAAAGTGGAATATTTTTGTTTGAATCCAATAACATTTGAGCTGTAAAAGGTTAAATAGGTGACTTAGCTACAGCTTCATCATTTTGTTATTTATTTATTGCAGCTCAAAAGTCTTAAAGATATTGTCTATATAAAAACTGTTTACTGGGATTATCTTGTATTATTGTTATTGTATCAGTGTCATAAAGTACTTTCAAAATCTTGACAGTCCAAACATGATTGAAAATGTTTAGAAAATTCATCTTAATGCTAAATTTTATGCTGGACCAAAATAATGCTAAAACCTGCAGCGGTCTCCTCTTTCCTGAAGCTACAAAGTCAGGCGAGCTCATCCCCATACATTGCAGTAAATATTTAAACAGTCAGCTTCTTTGCAGAATATAACAACCAGAGCACCACCATCTCTACCTCAATAAATACACAGGCAGTCTAAGCAAAGCCTAAAAGTCTTAAGGTAAAGGGAAAAGAAAAACAAGAGGTAATTGAAGTCATTGCATTCAGTGTATATAGAGCCTAAACATATCAAGCCTGCCCAAAAACATCCATTCTTATAATTATTAAATTAGACAAAATAAGCTATACCTCTACACTTCTCAAAAGGTATACCAATTAGGCATGTGCAAAAGCATCGTTAATGTTATATTGTGAAATTAAATTTGGTGATACAGTATAGTTGTCATGGGCTGCTCAGTATTTTTGGCATCTTTTAGCATTTTTTTGTGTGACCGCACTGCAATTTAGTTGTTTATTTAAAGGAAGGAAATAATAAAATATTAACTTTGCACAAGTAGTGGTTTATCAAAGAAATATTGTTGCTAAAATGTATTTGGCTCTTTAAAAATGACACTATATCACAGAGTAACATGTGCAATATATTGATTATTGCCATATTTTGATTATATTGTATGAGGGTCCCTGTGATTCCCAGCCCTAATACCAACTGGCTAACACGAACTGCTAACTAACTGGTCATGGTTATATCACATTACTACCTTTCACCCACTCTCACAAGCACTAAGTAATTCATACACCACACACCCTGCAGGCAAAGCAGGGGCATAAACTGAATGACTTGGATGAAAAATGCACTTAAAGGTCCCATGGCATGAAATTTTCACTTTCTGAGGTTTTTGAACGTTAATGTGAGCTCCCCTACCCTGTTTAGGGCCCCCCCACCCCATGGATAAAAGTTGCAAAATGTCTAAACTGAGCATTTGCAGTCCTTTTCTGCGTTAGAAAAAAACACAGCTCAAACGGGCGATTCTGAACAAGGCAACTATGTGACGTCACATCGAAAAATGCAGCTCCACCCCCCGTCTGTGTCTCTACTCTGCGTCTCTGTAAATCACGCCCAGAGAGTTTGGACTGCGAAGGAGCTACGCAATGCGAAATGCGTTTTTTTATTTGCCTGGAGGCACGTGCGAGTGTTTCTAGGTTCGGAAGTCCTTTATCTGAGCCTGTGGACATCTGAAACAGCAGTGGTTTAATTTTATTTTCTGTGGAAATGTGTTTATTTTTCAATGGAACGTTTCTCATCTCTTCCTCCGTGCAAAAACGCGGAAGTGGGGCCAGCGCACAGTGCACAGCTGAAGAGGAAAGAGCGGAGAGTTTGGCCACGCCCCCACCCGCTACTCTGGCCTATCTTTGTCCTCCTCATTTGCATTCAAGCAACAACGCCCATAATGGAGTGTTCCAGAGAGATATTTATGACTCTTTCTCATCTTATCTCTCTTTCTCATGCACTGAGTCTTGATTTTGAAGAAGGATTCATTTACAGTATTAGGGAACCATTAAGGAGCCATATAAAAGCATCAAGAAGTACCATGTCATGGGACATTTAACTGCAATTTTATAGACTTGATTAGGTGTGTTGGACTCACAGTGCACAGTTAAAATAGGAATATGCACATTGGAGAGACACTGTAATATTAATTGCTAAACCAATACCAGATGCACATGAAATTACATTTGAGATGCCACCCAGACAAGTTCTTCATACATCTTTCTCAAGGCATTTTTCTGCAATAAAAACACCAGTAATTAAATCAATGCAAGATAGATAAGTACAATGCTATACTGTGGAACATTATAGACAATACAATTATAAATTAAATTAAATTTTTAATTAAATTAAGCTTAGGCTTAAGGCTTAAGCCTTTATTGGTCTCACACACAATGACACACAGTGACTTCTGCATTTGACCCATCCTTTTTCAGGAGCAGTGAGCAGCCATCTTTTTTCGGCGCCCGGGGGGCAGTACCGTGAAGGGTCTTGCCCAAGGACCCACACTGGTTAGCTCATTGCCCGGGGGGGATTTGAACCCACAACCCCCAGGGGGAAAGTCCATGACTTACCAGTTGAGCTAACCAGCCGGTATAGATAAGACCCCCAACAAGAAAAGTTACATAGTGAATCTTTAATGTTTTAATTAACTTAATATCGCAATGCTTCTTCTAGAAAATACTACACAGCAATAATGATGGCAGTAGACGGAGAGAGTCAGTACCTGGGGTGGCGTACTGCTGATCTCTGGAAAAATCAATGCCTGCGCCAATCAGTGTCATGATCTTCTCGATCTGTGGGGAGACAGAGGGGGATTAGAGAGTGGTGCTTAAATACCCTGGGATAACCTTCACCATTTACAAGAAAATGCCCGGAAAAACTCAAGAAACCGTAACTGCACATGGTTCCACAAACTCACAAAAAGACGATGTCATGCCAGAGAAACATGTTAAAATGTTTTAAACCGATGTCCTCAATGGAATAAGCAACCTACTTAAATAATACACCCAAATTACACAAGGCAAAAACAGTTTAACGATCACACTGGCAACCCAAGTTATTAGTATTTATTACAGGCAATATATAGACGTAATAGATTCTAACCGCAAATATTATGATGCTCTGTCTTTTCATTTTATTGCACTTAAATGTGCTAGGAAGATGAAAAAGTGTTTCCAATTTAAAATTTGTCAGGTCTTTTATGCATTGTTATTACAATTGCCATAATGTGATTGACAGTGGAGGTGTTGTACTCGTCATCTACTGACAATAAAAGACTTTGGCGATATGCAATGTCATTCGGCAAAGACATTTTGGCAAATTGGACAATGTACAATAAAAACATGATCTTATTTTTTTTACCCATTATCACTGTTAGCTTGAGAAAAATTGATTTAAAATGTGCACTAACTTACTTTTCTGGCTCCATGCATATGTTCTAGTCATGCCTGGAAGCAAGTAATGTTACAAAGTTACAGTCAGATCTGTGGAGAGGCGAATTTGAACACCTCTATTTGAATAAATCCGAGTTAGACAAGTTTAATGTCATATTGTGAAACAATCCAGGCAAAGCGATAACACCACCATGGAGGCAAGAAGATCCCACCACCAGAAATGTTACAGTGCACCTTTAATATTCCATCAGAGAATTTATTACAACTAACACAATGCTGTCCAATCAACCTTTCAGAATGATAATGCTTAAAGAGAAATGAATAATCTTTGTCTAGATTATGTCATTTCAAAACAGCTGAGAAGAATGCCTCCCACCGACGCAAATGCCCCAAGAGGAGGAAAGTTAAAGATCCAGGAGAATACGTGGCTCTTACAGTGTCAGAATCAGGACTCTCTGGTTGTGTGGTGAGTGGTGCAATCTGTGTCTGAAGAGAGAGAATCTTTTTATTTATGTGGGATAGACACGGCAGGAGTCAAAATGATGTTATAAGAACCTCAAAAATAAAAATAAGTATCTACAGCTATAAGTGGGATTAAACTATTAAAGGTCCCATGGCATGAAATTTTCACTTTCTGAGGTTTTTGAACGTTAATGTGAGCTCCCCTACCCTGTTTAGGGCCCCCCCCATGGTTAAAAGTTGTGAAATGTCTAAACTGAGCATTTGCAATCCTTTTCTGCGTTACAAAAAATCGGAGCTCAAACGGGCGATTTTGAACAAGGCACCTTATTGACGTCAGATCGAAAAAAGAAATGCAAATGCAGTTCCACCCCCGTCTGTCTGAACTCAGCGTCTCTGTAAATCACGCCCAGAGAGTTTGGACTGCGAATGCGCTAGGCAATGCGAAATGCGTTTTTTTATTTTCCTGGAGGCACGTCCGAGTGTTTCTAGGCTCGGAAATCCTTTATCTGAGCCTCTGGACCTTTGTACAGCAGTGGTTTAATTTTATTTTATGTGGAAATGTGTTTATTTTTCAATGGAACGCTTCAAATCTCTCCCCCCGTGCAAAAACAAGGAAATGGATCAGCTGAGGGCTGACAGCGGAGAGCGGAGACTTTGGCCACGCCCCCACCCTCTACTATTGGCTAGCTCTTTTCTCCTCATTTGCATTCAAGCAACAACGCCCATTATGGAGTGTTCCAGAGAGAGAAAAAATACTCTTTCTCATCTTATCTCTGTTTCTCATGCACTGAGTGTTGATTTTGAAGAAGGATTCATTTACAGTATTAGGGAACCATTAAGGAGCCATATAAAAGCATCAAGAAGTACCATGTCATGGGATCTTTAAGCAAGACACTACAAAATTAGACAAAAAGACTAGAACATATTTTAATTAATTGTCTATAAATATATGGACACCCTATTACAAGTCGTGTAAATAATAATCGATTCGTATCGATGCATCGATCCTTCAACCGACGATCCAAATGCATCGATGCGTCTACAAGAGAATCTAATATTTCTGTAATAAAATTTATTCAAAACATCATTAATACATAAAATGAAAACTATGCACCACTGAATCGAATCATATCGAATCGTGGGGAATTCTCAAGTATCGAAAATAATCGAATCGTTGGCTTAAGAAATCGATATCGTATCGAATCGGCATAAAGTGTCTGATTTACACCCCTACCTATTACCATCACAAAACATGCACAATTTAGAAGCACATTCTCCATCAGAAACAGTGTCTGGTTTGATTCCTTCCTTCATTTATCACTATGCTCTCCTCTTATCCCATATCGACAAACTTAATGTCCTCTTTTACAACATCCAGAGATTTCCCCTAGGGCTCCTACCTGGGCTACTGTCAACACCTTTTACTCATAGATTCTCATTTGTACAAACTTCAATATAGCTCCATTTTAAAACTTAGCCTATCAAGAAATCATAAAATATATTATATAGGCCTATGTACATTTGATCACCATGGATTAACATCTAAGTATCGAGTCCATCTTTCATTGTTTTACAGTTCCCCTCACTTTTAAAAACAAAAATTGTTATAATATCAGGTGCAAATAAGATTCAAAGCAGCAAGTGTAATTTAGTTTGAAAGTTAGCAAACAGTGTTCTTATCACAAAGACTCAAACCACAGCTCAGTAGTTCCCTTAGGGTAAAACGCAGCAGAAAGTCACGGTCCAGCGGTAAACCTATAACGAGGATTAAAAACAAGTGAAGAAAATGGAGTTTGTTTTTGTGCTGGGGAAGAGAGAGTCAATACAGACAGCCCTGAGATGGAGAGCAGTGCATTGTGGGAGAGAGACAAAGAGAAGGGGCAAGAGTCACTGAAGAGGTGCAGGTCAACAGCCGGAGAGCGAGCAGCGACCAGAGAGACTAAAGGCAAATCAATGTAGTTGTTACTATGGGATCAATAACAAGATGGAAACTAATTTTAAAAAATAACATTTAGAATTCCACTTAGTTGTTAGTTAGGATTAAAAGGCAAAATTAAAAAGATCAGGATCTCATAAAAATGCAAAGCTAAACGTCGCCTCTCCACAGATCTGACCCTGCTTTTCTCTATTTTTAATACTGAAGTGTAGAATATTCCATGGAATGTAATGCAGCACCACCCTCATGGAGTCAGACAAAGCCAGAAAAGTTACCTATTGCACCTTTAAATATGAGTTTTGAGTTATTTGCTAAACCTTCAACAAAGTAAATTTAGCACCATATAAGCTTTTTCCTTTTCAGATATGTAAACCAAAACATTTCAGGATTTTCTATAGGTCCAATAACATGTTAACACAAAGTTTAAAAGAGGAGTAATTATTTTATTCAAGAGTCTGGGCAGAGACAGAACATTGTGGGTGAGAGAAAAGACATCTGCCAGTTCTTGTTGTGTGTGAAATAAAAGCCGCTGCAGAGAGTGTGCCCGAGCCCTGTGGCCCCAAATCAACGCGCTGGCACCATCACAAGAGCGCCATGACAACAGTCCACCATTCAAACAGCAGCATCACAGGGACCTAAAGCACTCGCCATAGAGAGAGAGGCGGCCAAGTCTTCAATGCCACTCTGCCAGGGACATAGCACTGTCAGCACAAGCCAGAAATATAACAAAACAAAACTAGCTTCAAATTAAATATATATAGTCACATTCTACATCGTGTACAAAAACAAAATAGGAGGAAAAGGTGGGTAAGAAAACAACTAAACAAAAACAATCTCTCAATATGTGTTTTGTGGCATTTGTGTAACATTTAGATAAACAGAAGCTGGGTTTATCTTTGTTTGTGTCTATTTTTTTTCCCTTTTAGCATCTTTTTTGGCAATTCTTCTATAAGAGGAGATACCCAATATACTTATTTTGTACTACCTTCAAGTTAACAATTTTGATTTTATCTTGTAAATATCATGATCTTTCCTAACGATCTACAGGGTTGCCAAAACAATCAATATCCAGACACTAATTGATATTAGGGCTGCTAGATTAATTGCAATAGAATCAAAATCAGAATTTGAATAGACACAACATGGATTTTTGAAGTTCCATCATTTCCTCAACTAACAGCAAAATACAAGAAACACATTTGCAAACCTGTACAACATGTTTGCAATGTTGTTTTTGTATTAGTTTCAGTCTTTCTGGCTTTTCTTCTATGATGATGCTCAGAATCCTAAAGCAAAGTGCAAATCCAATCACAAAGCTTGTCAAGAAAATCACAATTACGTTTTTCCCAAATCATTACTTAGACTAGTATTGAAAATGGATACTTTTATAATAACGCAACTCCATAACAACTTTCAACATAGTGAACAAAAATATGTGAAGGGGTATTAAGCAGACGCATGCCTCCCTCTCAATCTCTCTCTCTCTCTGCCCCCATGTGGTTCTGTCCTGCTGTGGCAGAGAAAAGGCTGCCGCTCGATCCAGATAAATTCAAAGACTAAGTTTAGTTTGATCTGTTGGAGCGATATTGTGTCCTCTCCGTGTTTCAGCTAAAAGAGGTTCTAATAAAGGCAATACAAAGAAACAACTGTTGTTTCCTGCTGAGTTTAAAAGCAAAATAAATATATTTAGCAAGTTGGGGTGCTATAGACACTGTCTTCACTTCAACTATTTAGAACATAAAGGCTCAGCAAGTAACACTGTCTAATAAAGTACTACAAGTACACTTTAATAAGCTAAGTACTAGTCCTAAACTAAGACTAAACCATGTGAAAACCAGGTCCAAACTAGAACCAAAGCAACCATGACTCAAAACAAAATGTGAAATTCAAACACAATTACCAGCAGATAATCTAATGTGGTGGGTTTAAGTTCTATAAATACTAAAATGCCTATAACATATAACTATTTAAAACATATAGGCATAGCAAGTAACATTGTCTAACTAAAAAAGTACTAAACTAAGGCTAAACCACGTTAAAAACAAATCCAATCTAGAACTGAATCCACTACAACCGCAACTCAAACAAAATGTGAAATTCAAATGCACAATGTCTGCAAGTACCAGCAGATAAAAGGCCGCATTTGATTAAACTCTATAAATACTAAAATGCTTACAGTGGAAATTTCCAATCAGCGAAAATGCGAGATAGTTCTTTTGTTACTTGATTCATTCTTGAAAGGCCAACAAGATTAACGAGCCCACTGCCTGTGAGAGAATAAATACTTACAAAAGCTGGCTTCATACCGCAAAATAAAGTTTAAAATGTCGTAGAAGTGCAGTTCTTCTAGCAGCTTGCCTCTACCCAGTCTCCTCTATGTTGTCATCTCCAGTCTGATCCCCAGCACCAATACCAGCGGCCCATATTAGCATAGTGCTTTTTACACCCCAGCTAGCACACCCCACACACAGAGCAACTTAAATAGAGGGATGCATAGGCCAAGACCTCATGCAAGTCAAATGTACTCAAAGATAGAGTCGCCTATGCAGTAGCTGGGAGAAAGATAGGAAAGACATAAGCAGTAGAGAACTGTGAGAACTTTTTTACAGTGCACTAGATTTAGGTTTATTCCTGCCTAGACCTTTTTGCCAAGTGCTGTCACAACTCAGCAAAGTGTTTCTAATTGAGTAGACGTGAACAATATGCCTGGCATCCTTGGGTTTTCCCTCCATTGCTAGTCTAATCACAATTACCCTGTTACATTAAGTACACTGAATTAGAGGAAGGGGATGTATGAAAAACTGATAAATTGTTTATTTGGACAGATGATAGACAGATAATGAATGTCTACACTACTATATAAATTATTTTAAAAGACCACAAATTTTCCAAATGAGAATTTTTTCCAAATGAGAATTTTTGTGGTTAATTTGACTGTTCATTCACTATTTAAATCCACATTTTACTACTGATACTTATCTGATTTATTTCTGTTTTATCAACATTGCCCACCCCTACACTGAACTACAATAAAATATGTATTCATTATTACATTTTTTTTAATTCCCCTGTATTTTCTAAATGATAGTCACTCACACTAATAAGTCTATTTTTGGCTGGTCACATAGCCTATGTTACCTATCAAATGGTTCATGCTTTGAAAAAGTAAAATTTAATCATTGGATTCCTAATTAGATGCAATTAATATGCATGTTATCCTTTTTACTTTCCACTAAACCTGCAACAATTCGTCGACGTAATCAACGACGTCGACTCGGAAAATACGTCGACGGCTGTATGATGCGTCGCCTTTGGTGCAGAGTTTTTAGCCTAATTAATGTGTCGGATATAATAAGAACAAGCCACTCTCAACATCCAACATCCTGTATTTGCACAAAAGCAGGACAGTGCACGTGCAACACACACAACAGACCGAAATAGATCGAAAAGAGCGCGTAGCACCGCGGACTGTACAAGCGCAACGCGGGCTGTAGGAAGAGAAGAAACGCCCGTTTATGTTCCGATATTGGACTGTAGGGATGTGCGGCACCGCGGACTGCATAATGCTCCACGGACTTTACATAACGCGCGGCACCGCACGGCCCTGAGACCCCGCGGACTATACGGACGCACCGCGGACTGTAAACTACATGTTGACCGCAGCGCGGAACCGCTGTCGGCTGTTCTCATCGGTCTGACCGAGTGGGGCTGACCATAACTGTAGTTCTGCATTGCCGCCTGTACGGCCTTAAGCAACATTTTATGTCCTTGTCTTGAACCCTATAAGTTAACGCTTACATGACACAGTAACATAATCAGCAAAGTTCCTATAAGACAAAATACACTTTGTATTAGTTGAACTAATAAAAACAACAATCTTTGTGAAAAATTTGTAACAAATTGCTCTACAAAGTATATATATATATATATATATATATATATATATATATATATATATATATATATATATATATATATATATTAGGGCTGGGAATATTAACGCGTTAATCGCGATTAGATTAATGTAAGTTATGATCGCGAACAATTTTTTTAATCGCGATCAGAGTTTGTCAGCATTTTCCGCAATTCTACCATCCATATGCAGCTCCTTTGGTTGTATTAATTAAACTCATTGTTGGTTAAACGTGCTATTTTGAGTTTGCTAGTATTTTGTTCCTTCTACGCATCCGTAGGCAGCTCGAGCGGGCTTCAATCATTTATTTACAATTTCTCAAAGTAAGCACTATTACTGGTTCATTGTTACTTTTTCCTTTCTCTGCACTTTTTTGAAATAAAAAAAATGGTGAGAAATACTTTGCATTGTGAGTTTAACTTTAGATTTGAACGGTCTTACTGCAAGATATCAATTTTAAACATGCAAAATAAATCACGATTAATCGTGATTAATTATATATATAATTGAATTAACCAACTAAAAAATTCAATAGCGTAGTTGATTAATCCAATTACAAATTTTATGATTAATCAATATAAAAGAGAAAATAATCATTAATTGCAGCCCTAGTTTTCACTCCAATATAAGTATTATTATGTTGCACAGGAGGGCAGAGGAGTTGCAACAGAAGACCAACCCCAGCACTGAAAGCAGATTTCAATTTACTCCAACTTCATTAAAGAGAGTGCACTATAAGTTTCAGCCAATTCAACTTTAACTACTGTTCCCTCACAGCTCTCGTTTACCATTCACTTTAGCAGCACTGGAGTGAATATTTCCATTTCAACTCACCGCTCAACACAGCCTTATTTATTCTCTGAAGAATGAAGTCTCCAGGATGGGGGTCTCATACTCCAAGTACTTCTTTATGCTTTCCAAGGACTACCAGTACAAGACCAAAATTAAATCTGAACTATTGTCTGAGACAGAACAACATTTGGGCCAAATAAGGCTTAAATAAAGACTACAAATGAGATCAAAACCAAGCTCCAACAATAATGTAGAACTGAAGAAGCAGCTTGGATGACCTGCGAAACGTATTCGACCAAATACATTTTTAGTCCAGTTGACAAATTGAATTTCTCCTTTTGCTGTAGAACAAAGATATTAAGAATGATATATATCTATTAGGGATGCAACGATACAGTTTCTAATACAATATTAGTGCTGTCAGGCAATTAAAAAAATTAATCTCATTAATTACAGGATTTGTAATTAATGAATATAATTAATCGCATTTTTTAAATAATTTTTTTAGGTGGTTTATTGTGCTCTCCCACAGTGCAAAAAAGGTGTCAAACGTGTGATTTATAGTGGTACAGTGAAAAGACTGCAGACTTCCCCTTTAACTCCAAGTTTTTCACTCACTCTCTTTGTCTCCACTGTAAACATGACAAGACCCCCATTCCCCCTCCCACATTATGTAACATTCATTGGAAAGCTCATTTACACCATTCCACTAATACATGGCGAATATTTCTGGTGCCAAAAGGTGAGCACGTACAGCAGCTTTCATGCAACGTCAATAAATAATATTGTAATGACCTGGGTTAATGGTGTGTGTGCCTTTAAGGGGTTGGCTGTTGGGCGCATGTGTGGGACAGGTGTGGGTGTGTGAGAGGAAAAGAGGAGAGTTACGCTGCTGCATGTGTTGGACTGTTAATGTTGAGTGAGTCCGAACTTCTGTTTAATAAAGTTCATTGGAGACTAAGAGAAGCCTGGAGTCATTACAATATACAAGGCTTCAAATATACAGAGAATACAAATAATTGCCTGTGAAAATTACTCATGGCTCACATGACCCCCGGAACCCGTGAGGAGGATTTAAACTCCCGGTGTGGATGTGTCCGGACCATCGCACCACGGGAGGAGGGAGGAGGCAGCAGCGCGGGGTGAGTAAATGATCGGGTTTAGCGTGATTTAGCGTGATGGGCAAAACTGACTAAGTCAAAACTGTGCACCCTTAGTCGCGGCAGAACACGCTGGAGAGGTTATGGGAATTGAAAATGGTTCAGCGCGGAACGCAGCAGATAGGGAAATGGGCTCGCGCGTCTTCTCATGCTCTCCCCTTTTAGAAGTGCATTCGTCTCTGTTTGCCGACCAATGGTAGCACGGCATTTCTCATCGCGTCATCGCTGTCCAGGGACAAGAGGGACCTGCTCCGTCACGTTTTTATCAATAAACTCGCCGTTCAAAGGCCCCGCACGCCAAATTTAAAATGCGCGCGCATTGAATTGCCGTTCATAATTAATTGCGTTAATTTTTATAACGAGTTAATTAGCGGTGTAATTAATTAATCTAATTAACGTGTTAAACTGACAGCCCTAATAATATATATTATATATATATATATATATATATATATATATATATATATATATATATATGGGATGCAAATTATCGATTAATTCATTAATCTATAGTTGATAGGTCAATCAACTATAGATTAATGAATTAATCGATCGACTTACGATTAATTGATAAGCGGCATTTTTCACCTGAATTTTAGTGTTTCAATAGGGTCTTTAAGAATATAAGCTATAGTATACATAACACTGAGTCAAAAATATATCATAGTATTATTATATTGTATATTCCTCAATTAATTATTCCTTAGTAAAAAGCAGACAAATGCATTGAATAACAAATTATAATAATAATAATAATATAATAATAAATTGAATAACAAAATACAGTAATCCCTCGCTCTATCGCGGTTCGCGGATTTTTTTTCACCCCCCCAATTTTTTTTTATAGTGTAACATTTTTTTATAGTGTAACATTGTGTTCTGCATCCTGATTGGCTAAGAGACTAGACCGGGACTAAATGTGGACTAAACCTCGTCTGGACCAGAACTAAACCAGGTCTAAACCAGGATTAAACCTCCATGTGCCACTACTGGTTTCGTGCGGCTGGTTTGTGGCTCGGGCCACAAACCATTCCGGGCGCCACGGTTCGATCTCGTGCTCAGTAACCCCAGTGCCCGCGCGTACACTGGGCAGTGCCGTTGGTGCCTGCGGCCGGCTGTGAGTCGAGCTTGGCGCAGCGCGGTTGCCTTGTTTCATGACCACGCGGGTGCGCGTGTCCGCGATTAGCGATTAATTGCAATTAATGCATTTTGTTCGACCAACGTCTTGATCGACAATTAATTGTAAGTCGATTAATTGTTGACATCCCTAATTATATATATTATATATATATATTATAATATATATATATATAATATATATATATTATATATATATTATATATATCTTCTCTATCACAATTTGAGAACCATTGCTTTCTGTGTGATAGAAAAGGAAAAGCTAGTGTGACAGTTGTTCAGTAAATGAGGAAAGTACTCATAAATAAATGAAATGAGGAAAGTACTCATAAATAAATGAAATGTTGCCACACAAAACCTACTTTCCAAATAAGCCTTAAAGTGCCTTAGACAATTTAATACCTGTTAGCCAGAATGAGTTGATATAACATAAGTTTAGCTCAAAACTGTCAAAAAGTAAAACAGGTTTGTCCAAACCTACGTTATTTGTTACTGGATTAGGGAAACAAGCAACCTGCAAATCAACAAAAATATCACTTTACACAGTTGAGGTCATACAATTATAAATACTACAATGCTAATGCATGAATAATAAATGAAGCCCCCCATCTCAGGTTTGAGCAAAGTATCTTTTTTTTTTTTAGAAGGCTAAAATGAACAGCACTTGGGGAACAGCACTTGGGAAACATGAAAATGTATGAGGTAAGACATGGATGTACATTAGGTAGTAAGAGAGAAGTGACCTAATTGATCTCACACTGGAGAAAATTCTTCTCTGCATTTTAACCCATCATTCATATATATATTTATATTAGGAGCAGTGGGCAGCACCCGGGGACCATCTCCATGATCTTCTTGCTTCGGTTTGGTCAGGACCTAAGGTGCATGTTTTGGGTTAATGGGGGAAACCGTTACCTGGCCAGCCAAATGATATCTCTCTGTATTTCCTATACACCGCGATACCATTTGGACACTCTCCATCCACTCTCGCTCCTCCGGTTCCAAACCGACTCCGCGATTCTGATTCGTTCAAAGATGGTGACGTCAGTGCACCCGCCTTTGCCCGCAAAGTCACTCTTAGGCAGCGGAAGTTCCGCCTCAGTTTTGAATCAAGATGGCGCAATCTCTGATTGGTTCACTTAGCTGTCTGTCTACGCGCAACCGCAGCGCATTCTGTGGATCAAACGTTACCAGACTCACTCGCTGGTACAGCGATGAGTCATGGATTCTTCCAGGCAAGGGAAACCGGAGTGCCCGGAGAAAACCCACCCAGACACGGGGAGAAACAGACACAGAAAGGCCCACACAGAAAGGCCCAGGTGACCCGGGGATCGAACCCAGACCATGCATGCAAACTCCACACAGAACACACACAGAAAGGTCTGGGCGACCCAGGGATCGAACCCGGAACCTTCTTGCTGTGAAGCGTGAGTGCTAGCCACTCCATAAAGCTGAGTGATTTTCCATAAAAATAAATTTTGATTTTTTTCTCCCCCTCCTTTCCACTAAAATGCAAACTACAGAAAATTGTCAAAACATAAAAGATGTATAATTGTTTCAGTTAAAGTTGTAGTGCAGTGAATGATATAAGTCATCTTTGTTGTGAACTGTAAATAGAAAAGGCTTAAACATAATACAAAAGCTAAAAGTGAAAGCATCTGATGTTACTTCTACTTTTGATTTTCTTCAAAACAAAATAGATTTGAACTTAAAATTTGATCAATCGATTTAATTGTTTTCTTTGCCCAGTCCTATAAGGTAGGATTTTCAAGATCAATCAGTGAATGTAGACTGTTGATTGACTGTTTGGCCAGGATGTCAATAATCATGAAAGTGTGGTGTTTCGTCTCACAATAAGTGGTGGATCAGACAAAGATTTTGTAGCTATAGTGAAATCCAAATGTCTAGAATGGCATCATCCCCATTATACTGAGGCAGGCTGTTAAACAACCTTCCAACGTGAACCTTAGCTGAAATGGCTCATCTTTCTCTGAGCCTTGTGTTGTCGTCTGCAGCTTCAGAGAGCAAGAGACAATAGCTAAATCTCCCATTTGTTTGCTCTTCCCAAATACCACACCAGCTTCATCTGCTCTGCTTCTCCATCTTTTCATTTCCATAATCTTCGCTTTTCACCATTATTCAACTGTTTTGTCTGCAAGCTAGACAAAACATCAAAGACCATACTGCAGTGTTATTTGGCTTTCAATATATAAAATAGACTAAAGCAATATAATTTTGTGTTTAACTGTCAAAAAACAAACAAAAAAAAAACAGTTTAATTTGAGTGCAAGAGTAAGAAGTAGAGAGTAAGTCAATTTCTAGAAGACTGGCTTTTGTAACTGGCAAGGCTATGACATGGAAAGTTTTACAGTGTATTTAATCTGGTACATGCAAATGTTTTAATGTGGTATTAGGATGGTATTGGTATTGGATAAGCTGACGCACAACTAACAAACAGCGCTTTGTGAAGGAAACAACACATCATTCCATAGAGGAATCCAGGACAAGCTTGGCACATACTTCCGAATACGTGCTCACATTCTCGCAATACATTAGGAAAAGTGTATATATATTAAGACTAATGCTGATAAAACTTCTTCTCCTTCCATTAGTGCTACCACTACAATACCATGATTGGTTCTATGATTACTATTTGTACTACAATGCAAAAATATATACCTATACAAGTAAAAAAAAAAAAAACAGAGTTCATAATCTTAATCTTGAATTTAGATTTGATTGTGAGTTCTTTAGTATTTTAAATGGTTTATTAATGTTATCATGATGTTTTTCTAATTGATTCAAGCTAATATATCTACAAGATGGAAAAGGTAACTGCACTTGAAATGAGAAAAATAACTACACTGTTATGCTTTAAAAAATGTTACGAAATATTGAAACAAGCCCAACAATATAGATCTCAAAGCCTCTGCAGTTAAGATTAAGATTCTAAATTCAAGTCATTTAACTCTTCCCATTCATGCTAAATGTGCTCATTGGTAATATACATACCTCATCCCATTCTGATGTGAAGGAGGGGGACTTCTCCAGCCTCTTCTTCCCCGTGCTACAGTTTGACACAGACTCGCTGCGGTTGGCCAGTCCTCCATCGTCTTCATTCGGGGGTGACACCAGAAGATCCGAGTCCGATTTGGATAGACTCCTGGCCAGTTTTAGGTCTCCGGGAGGGCGCGTCCGACAGGCAGCTCCGGAGTCTTTTGGTTCCTTGTTCACAGTGGCGTATATAGCTTTGGGATCACAGTCTGTCAGGATAGCCGCCATATTGGGACGGTTTGGGGATGATGATGAAGAAGGAGATGCTACAGGCGCTTCCTGGTTCGGTTTTGGAGTTTGACTCTGATTGGTGGACGCCGCACCGGGGATTCTGAATGGCTCCTCTCGGCAATCAAAGACAGGAGATGATCCGTGAAGGAGGCCGGTGAATAGTTCTGGGAATCCTGCTTCCTGGTTTTGGCTAGAGCCTAAAAAATAAAATACAGACACAAAAATGACCAGTAAGAGGAGTAGGAACCTTGTGAAAAGTGGACTTCTGACTGAGGGGCAGAGACTTGGAGCAGTGTTAAAACCTCCCACACAAGAACTGAAACAGATCTGTAATTGTTTCCAACCAGGAGGGAGCGGAGAGAAGAGGGAGAATAAGAGGATGTATGCTGACTTGAGAAATAACTAAATTCCTAACACAGCTTGGACTCAGCTGCTTATGTTACACTTCTATGGATTCTCACAAACGATATCCATGTCATAAGAATAATATCAATAATAAACCAAGAACAAAAACTTAATGAGCTTCTTTTTTTAAAATAATGATTCAGGTTTAGTGACTTAATTAAGAAGTTAAGTAGCTATTAAGCCTTTATTTTCCTTAATAAACTATTTATTTAATTGCTCATGCTTTAAGGTATTAAAATTGCAGTTATTTGTAAGTGTTACCAATAATTGTAAAATCTGAAAATGAATTATCAAGAAATATGTAGATTCAAACACACACATCCTTACATAGAATATAATATAGTTCAACATTACTATCCTTTCATAAATTCAAGAGTAATTCATATCCTTTTAAAGCACCATCCTGTCACTAAACTAAAATGAATGACCAAAAGCGGTTCCACTTACATCAGCTGTCTTGTCGAAACAACCAGCCTCTTCACTGAATGTTAAGCACCCTTAAGACCATGTTCCCCTCTTCCTCAAAAATCACATCCAAACACGCTTATTTCTCATCGCCACCTAAACTGACCAAACTGCACTATTCCTAAACTAGCCCTGTACTCGCTAATCTCTTCTTCACTGTTGTTGTTGCCTGTCGCGTGTCACTCAACCTCCTCTGTTTCTCGTTTCTAAATCTAGCCTTGTAATGGCGGCTGTGGAATGGAAATTTGAATCGTCCAATCCGGCGTACCCATGATAATTAGCCCTGTGACACATGTGGAGGCGACGCGTGTGTGCGGACTGTCTAAGCAGAGGGGACTGGGTCATGGTGTTTGGTGACAAGAATCTAGAACAGGAAACAAGTTGGGTGGTAACACCTTTTTGCTCTTTAAAGTTGTTTAAGATGATTGGAAAATGTTATGTAAGTATGTGAAGGTTTTTTTTGGGACAGTTAAGTGTGAGAAGAGGCGGGTAGTGTAGCCAAAAACAATGTAAGTAAAAGTACCGTTACTTCAAATTGTATTCAAGTCAAAATGTAGACACCAAAATGTTACTGTTACAAAAATATCCAGTAATTAACAACACTACAACACTTCTTAGTTTTGGTGCTGTTGAACCAAGATACAGAATATTCATTTCTGATATTTTCAATAAATTAAATGTAGACTGGGGCAAAGGGCAAAACACGCACACACGACCAGTTCAGCAGATTAATTACAAATCATTACAAAAAAAAATCTTCTTTAAAGCATTTAAAGGGCCCATATTTCTGATCTGTTATAATGTTTCATCAAAAACATAGCTGGAAATGCTTTTTGTTTCTCCATACACCCTTCACTAGAATCATTTGGATACTCCTCTCTATAATTGCCGATCTCAACTGAACAAAAACCACTACAAAAAAAACAAAAAACACTACATGACATCACAAGGTGGAACAGAGCATTTTGAGCTATGGAGATGCAGACAGACTAATAATGCAGGATTACTCAAACACATGTCTGTGAATGAAACAAAACACAACTCCAAGTATGTTTTTGATTATTCCAACATGGTTTATTGGACGTTTAAGATGGAAAAAAACCCCCAAAAACTTTCATAAACATGCTAGGGTTCATTTGCAACATGTAAGTGTGAGAACCAACGCCCTGTGGTCCCATAAGAAAAGCAGTGGAAAGTGCAGTGGAGGTGTTTGTGTGTGTGTAATAAGGTGAATGAGTGTATGAGACACATGTACCAGGAGGACATCCAAGCACCCTCCCTCAGTTTGGCACCAGAGCAGGGTCCACGCCCTGTGAGCACATCACAGACCTGCCAGGACTCACACTCACACTGTTAACCCTACACAGGCTAAAGTAACATAACCTGAGATATAAGCAATATTTGTGAAATCTAATGAATTCAACACAACAATAACCTAGAACTCAAGAATGTCTAAAACAGAAATGAAATGAATCAAAAAACAATTTTAAAAGACTTTAAAACAGGTCTGTCCAATATCTTGAATATGACTAAACCAGGACTGAACTAAAAAAACACATATTTGACCAGGAGGATTACTCAAAGTCCCCTTTTAAGTTCACGGAATAAATATTTGAATGATGTATTACTTTAGACCATTTGTAGATGTAATCTTTTCAGGTTATATAAACCAGCAGTGAATAAAAATAAGCCCCAAATGAAATCTAAAATAGGCTTCAACAATGATTGAACATATTTAAATTAAACTGTCTTTAGACTATTGGGCTCTAATTCAGCAGGTATTTGTTCATTATTAGCTCAAAGATAAATGCATTACTGATTGAATTTGTTTCTTGGTCTGTGCTTAAAATTGCAATAATCAGAACCATGTTGTTGAGTCAGTGTTCACTTTGAGCGTTTATCTAATGTTATTAGAGCCTTCAGGCTGATATCACCTCATATCTTTGTTATGCGGTCATGTTTGTTTTTGCTAATGATGGCTAACCTCACCATTAACATAGTCTCTGAGACAAGTCATGCTCTGCTAGTGGAACAATCTGCTGTTTTTCTAAGCGATATGAAACATTTGACTATGGGCTGACGAAGATCAAGTAGTTTGAAGTGACAAGAAGGCAAAACATTGTACTGTAAACTCTTGAGAAATGACTTTGGTTTATGAGTGCCAGTAAAATACAAGTTTGGCAGAAGACATTTTAACAGGTGTGCTCTGTCTTTAGCTGGTATGGACATCTGCTGCACTGCCAGTCATTATAGTAATACCAAAGGACAGTCATAAGATTAAGAACTGTAGCTATGTAAAGAGACTATAAATGTACTGCTAATGCCCATCTGACATGAACAGAACTTTTTAAGTATTTTTTTTATTTGTAACTAATATGTAACTATGTATACATTTCTAAGTTGTAGTAGCAGTAAGCAGTAATAGTAATAAGAAGTATTATTATTATTATTAGTAGTATTAGTAAGCAGCGAGCTGTAAGTAAGTCCTAAGTAGTATGTAGTAAATAAGTACTAAGTATATGTAGTATGCTTTTGTGGTGTTTCTTGGCGAGACATTGATTACACCACTTCACTCACAATACATGTATGGGATTGGCTGCAACAAGAAGGGTATCCATTAGGGATGCAAATTATCGATTAATTCATTAATCTAAAGTCGACTGACCTTATCGATCGACTTACGATTAATTGATAAGCAGCGTTTTTCACCTGAATTTTAGTGTTTCAATAGGGTCTTTAAAGGTCCCATGGCATGAAATTTTCACTTTCTGAGGTTTTTGAACGTTAATGTGAGCTCCCCTACCCTGTTTAGCCCCCCCCATGGTTAAGTTGCAAAATGTCTAAACTGAGCATTTGCAGTCCTTTTCTGCATTAGAAAAAATCAGAGCTCAAATGGGCGATTTTGAACAAGGCACCTTATTGACGTCAGATCGAAAAAAGAAATGCAAATGCAGTTCCACCCCCGTATGTCTGTACTCAGCGTCTCTGTAAATCACGCCCAGAGAGTTTGGACTGCGGAGGAGCTACGCAATGCGAAATACGTTTTTTTATTTGCCTGGAGGAACTTGCGAATGTTTCTAGGCTCGGAAGTCCTTTATCTGAGCCTGTGGATATCTGAAACAGCAGTGGTTTAATTTTATTTTCTGTGGAAATGTGTTTATTTTTCAATGGAAGGCTTCTCATCTCTCCCCCCGTGCAAAAACACGGAAATGGGTCACAGAGCGGAGCGGAGTGCTTGGCCACGCCCCCACCCCCTACTATAGGCCATCTCTGTCCTCCTCATTTGCATTAAAGCAACAAAGCCCATAATGGAGTGTTCCAGAGTGACATTTATGACTCTTTCTCATCTTATCTCTCTTTCTCATGCACTGTGTTGAGTGTTGATTTTGAAGAAGGATTGATTTACAGTACCGTATTGGCCCGAATATAAGACGATGTTTTTTGCATTGAAAGAACACTGAAAAAGCGGGGGTCGTCTTAGATTCGAGGTCTAGACGTTATACCCATTCACAACGCTAGATGGCGCCAGATATCTTTAAAGTGAATGCTGCTAGCGGTAAGAAAGAAAAGAGAAGAAAATAAGAGAAGAGATAACAGAAAATGGAGAAACGTAGCGACAATCTGGAGAAAAGTGGGTCAAAGATCGGCCAGGTTAACCAGCAGCTGACTTCACTTAGACTTCACTTTGATGGTTAATGCAGTTATTGCAATTTTGTTGTTTTATCACAGTAGATTGGTTTATTTACATTTCAAAAACCAGAAGCCATTCATTTATAAATCTGATTGCACTTTAGTTTACATATTTAAATGTTCAGATATTAAGATGTGATAGACAGTTTTTGCATGATTTGAATGAGGCAAAATAACATGCTTTTTCTCTCGAATATATTGTTATAATCATTTGTTTCAGATGTACTGTAATTATTTTCTGTATAAAAATTAAATTTGGTGTTCAAAAAGTCTTTTTTCAAACTTGAGTCTTGAAAAAGAGGGGGTCGTCTTATAATCAGGGTCGTCTTATATTCGGGCCAATACGGTATTAGGGAACCATTAAGGAGCCATATAAAAGCATCAAGAAGTACCATGTCATGGGATCTTTAAAGGGACAGTGTGTAGGATTCGTGGCGCATAGGTGGTGTAGGTACCATGCACTTCCTCTTTTGGCTACGGCAGACCTCGAGGGTCACCCGGGCGCGTTGTAGCGCCGAAAGCTCGCGTGCCCGCGCACGAATTGCGCGCCGCTGTATACACGTATATACGGTTCCCCGTTCACTTTTTTTTTTTCTTTTCGCATGAAAACACACAATCCCGATCATGATTCATGACAATCTACACATCAAATGAAACCTTACAGTCTCCTCTTTTTGACTATGCAATTCATTTCCCTGCAAAACAATCACTCCCCGAGCACATTGGGCTTTTATACAGAAAAGCACAAAACGAGGTTAGCTTACCTTTGAAGGCTCTGCACAGGTCAAACTCTGTATTTCACCATAAACTTGGTCTCAATCTGTCCATAAGGATCCAGCGAATAAAATCCAGTAAAACAATTTAGTCCAAAATACGTCTTAGATCCATTACAAGTGTGATACAGCAGCATGCTTCTTTACACGAGGCTCCCCCCTTCCCCCCTCCCCTTCCCCTTCTCTCCTTCGCTCCTCCGCTCCCAAATGCAGCGCGGCTAAGCAGCTGCTAGCAGGAGCCGAGGCGAAGGATGAGCCCAAATGTCCTTCTGCGGCTCTCGTATTCAAAATGGCTGCCTCTATATGGGGAAGATCCCCCTTTTATGTGACTATATCTAAGTCCAAAAGAATACTTTGATTTCATGATGGAAGTGAAAAGGCTTGGAAAACAATGTATTTTTGAATGGGTATCTTCAATTTATGTAATTAACAGGTAAAAATCTTACACACTGTCCCTTTAAGAATATAAGCTATAGTATACATATAGTATACACTCAACACTGAGTCAAAAATATATCATAGTATTATTACATTTTATATTCCTCAATTAATTATTCCTTAGTAAAAAGCACACAAATGTATTGATGCTGAATAACAAAATACATTCTTTATTGAAAATAAATTGAGGACGTTTTTTGTAAAAACAAAACTCGCGCTTTTAGGTGCGTGGTACATGCGGCTTGACGCAGAGCTTCGTGATATGAAATTATAAAAAAATGATGATGAAAATTTATCGGGGAAAACATTTCACTCACACACACACACACACAGTCGCACACACGCGCGCACACACACACACGCGCAGACACACTGGCACACGGGCCGGACAGCGGGCTGCTTCCACTGCGCTTTCCCGTGGAGCCTGCTACGGCCCGGAGCAGAGGAGCACATGCAGCGCGCCGCGCATGTGTTCACGCAGACAGCGCGATGCGGAGCGAACCAAGCCACAAAAATTGGGTGGGGAGGAGAACATTTTGCACTGCTTCTCGATCCGGCCGCGGATGTAACGCTATGGTCCTTCTCACGAGTGGGTTCACATTCCAGAGTAGCGCCCTCTCCTCTAGCGATTAGTTACAATTAATGCATTTTAATCGACCAACGTCTTAATCGACAATTAATCGTAAGTCGATTAATTGTTGACATCCCTAGTATCCATCTTAAAATACTGCAATATCACGGTGCACGTGGGTAACACGAACTAACCCCAAGAGGAACAAAGAGGAGAGGAAATGCTCTTTATCACAGTCATGACTTTGTGGTTATATTTATACCTACAGTGTTCAGGTGCAAAACATGGTGGTTTAACACAAGTGCCGCTATACTGGTGAACATCTGATGGTCAGTGTGTAGAGATTATGTTCAAGAATATGATGACACAGACATAAACATGATAACACAGAAACAAATGTTGAACCATTAAAAAAAATAGGATTTAGGTACATGAACTTAGTCTATTACTGCTGAAGCTCTCTCTGCTCTGCTGACTACAATAGAGATATTTGTGCTTGTGTAATAGAATTTTGCAGGTATGGGATAAAAATAATTACATTTAGTTTTTAGTTTTTATTTTTGCTGACAAAGAATTTAAATTTGGGCCAGTTTTGGCTTGGTCTAATGTGATTTTTCTATATTATTTAACCAGGAAAATCTTATTGAGAGTCACAATCCCTTTAAGAGGACAGTCCTAGCCTCAAGAGTAGACCCTATCATAACAAATGTTTTCATTACCGAGATGTTTCCATAAATCAGGAAATATTAATGTCAGTGTTACCAATAGGATATGTTCAGAATGTAATTACGTCACATGCCTAACTTCTTACACAATCCTTATGAATTAAAATATGACTACAGCATGTGTCAGCTGAGAGCCAGTCATGGTTGACTGGAAGATACAGCATATTCAGCTTTATCTTGGGATGAGAATGTCCAATGGGAACTCTGCAATCTGATCAAGTATTCTCCTACGCATTGGCACAGAGATGAGTTTGCCCACTGGCCAAGCAATGTCAATCGTCCTGCTCTCAACAAGCCAAATCCGCTGTGTAGAATTGCCATTTGTGCATTTCGCTGCAGGGCTAATCCATGCCCAATGTAGTCTCTATATTCTGTGGTTTTGATATTCATTGCATAGGATTTTATTTTCCTTATGTCAAATGGTTACAGTTCAGTTTCCAAGTTTCCTTCTCCTTCACACAGCTCCTCCTTGTACTGGCTGGTACTATTTCACAGTATTATTGCTAGGTTTCACACAACATCACAACATTCTACTAGTGTAGGCCAATAATATTAAAGTGCCCATATTACATATTATTTTTTTTTCCAATCGATTTTATGATCTTGTTTCCTCATCAAAAGCATAACATGGAGTTGTGTGTGTGTGTTTTTTTTTTTAATAAAACAGAAAACACTTGTGATGTCATGTAGTAATACAAGAAGTGCTCCACTGTCTTTAAACTCTATACACTTTCACTAGAATCATTTGGACAACTTCAGCCCTGGAATTGCCCTCTCCTAAACAAAAGGTAAAAGGAGCTGTGCGGATGAAACAAAACACAACACCAGGAATGTTTGTGATGAGCTATGACTTCATCGCATTCTAGAATCTGAAAACCAGGAATAGCCTAATAATATTTAATATTGATGGGGACAGCCAAAATGAATATGTCTGAAATAAAAAGTTTCTGTTGTTGTAATGCAGCATTTGTGAATTAAACTTTTGGATATTTAATGGCAAAGGGAAATCTGGCTCTTGTCCCCATCTGCGACATCATCAAATTCTAGAATTTGAAAACCACCAATAGATGAGAATTGTGGACACACTCACCTCCTCCTGACACCCGCGGGCCGAGCAGAGCAGGAGGTTGCAGGCTCTCTTTCATCCTGCAGGGGGCATTCATGTTGTTGGGGACATTGGGTTTACGCTGAAGGGAGACAAACCAAATAGAACATTTTAAGTAAGATTTAAATAAATAAAATTATGAATCACCCCTAGCATTGTATTACTCTTATCACATTAAAGTGCACTACATTATGTTTCTAGTTATTATTTTGCCTTGCATTGTTATTATGTGCTGCATTTTGTAAGCTGTGTTGATTATAAAATGCGTTATACAAATAGTGGGTTAATTCACCTCATATTCTACAATATGGGATTAAACACAGATCCCCATGGAGACAAGCAGTAAATGTCACCAAGCCAAGTGAGAGAAAGTTTGAGAAAACATTTAAGTTAAAAATAACAATTTCTAAAATACCTGAGGTAGGACATTACTGGAAGACTGTAGTGTACCTGTAGAATCGTCTGGGGAAAAAAACAAGTTTAAACAGTTGTGTGGTCATAACATAGCAAAGCTTAATGATTAAATGAATAAACCAGACATTAGCATTACAATGAAATGTTTATCCAAAGTTACTTGTGTATACAGAAAACTGAAGTCAAACAGGGTGGAGTGTCTTGCCTAAGGACACTACAGCAGCATAGGCAGTATAGGGGACTGAACTGCTAATCTGCTGATTAGTGAGCAAACATGACAGGGGAGTGGAAGAGTTATCATACTAAGAAAAAGGCAATTTGTTTTCAATTTTACTACAAGGACAGATGACAAAGAGGGCAAACATTTTATTATTTGAAATTAATGATTCATAAATTGCCAAAGGGAAAGCATTCATAACATATTCACATCAGCAGATAAATCAAAAGTCCTCTGCTCATTGTACTGCGTTTATTAAAAAGTAGTTCATATTCTACAATTACTTGAATCCAGCCCAGCAGAAAAAATATGAGTGATACAGTTGGTTAAGCATTCATTCCTCAGCTACAGGGTACTATGTTCTTATCAAATCGAAAGTATACTGGCCTTATACCTACTCCACTTATAGATATGGATGTCAACATTACTGATACTGAACTGATACACTGATAATCATAAGCATGCAGGTCAATATAAGAGTAAGAACTCAATAAAAAATAATAAAGAAATTTGACCATTTTCAAGTAATATTAAAAGGTTCTCTATTATACAAAACTGACTCAGAGCTTTAAGCCATGTTATAATGCCGTTACCTCCTTAAAAACATACCTGTTTCACACATTGTTTGAGTAACACTTTATTTTTAGTCTGTCTACATCTCCAAAGCTCAAAATGCTCTCTTCTACCTTATGATGTCATGTAGTGGTAGTTTTCAGGTAGTTGTATTTTGCAGGTTAACAACTACCTTTTACTTTTAGTTCATCAGAATTGGCAATTTTATCCAAGTTATTGTAGTAAAGGTGTATGGAGCACTTCCTGTATTACCACATGACATCACTAGGTGGAACAGAGGGTTTTCTGTTTGATGTTTGAGCAGTGGTGAAAGTAGTTTTCATTTCTTACAGGTGCTATAATGTCCAGTGCATCACTTTACCGTTTTTTTTTTTAAACACTCGTTTTACCTGTTGTTGTTTTTTTTTGTTTTGTTTTTAAACGTTTTACACCTTTTTCATAGATAAATAACTTTTTAAATATACTTAATTATTTCATATTTTTTTAGTCAGCATAAACCCTCTCTTACAGGTACAGGCAGCGCGCCGGCCTTAAATCTTCTACCAGTGCGCAGCACCGCCTCGCAATGGTTTAGGCTACTTTCACGGCTACAGTCAGATAAGTTTTGACAATCCTTGCTTAACAGACTGCAGATATCTCTGCACGAGAGTTTCGGGTAGCTTTCAGTTATTCTCGAATGGCATAGTGTGGTTGTTTGTGTTTTCTACTTAAATAGCGCACCATACTTTTTTTTCAAATGTGGGTTTTGGCCACCATTAACCATATTCTCTTAGTGGTGCTGCATACCGGCTGTGAATTTTATACTGGTGCTGCGTGCCTGTGCGCACCGCTTTACTTTCACCACTGTGTTTGAGAGAAGACCTCAGCCTAAATATGCTAAATTTGTGTGTATTAAAAAAAAAAAGCATTTAAAGCATCAGTCGTCAAAATGTAACACACCTAGTCACAATGTACAGTACTACATGCACGATTAGCTCACAACAAAATGTGTAAAAACATGCCAGATCACCACACAACTAGGTTACTGTTACTGTAGCAACAATAAGTGATAAAGTGAAAGACCAAAAACAAAAAACAAAAAAAACATTAAATGCATAAAAACTCTCTTTACCTTTATGTGGCAGCGAATCTTGACTTGGAGGCGGGACTTTGGTCTGAGCGGTCAGTAATAATTCATAAGTGTGGTCCTCGTCTTCTTCAACTTGCTCTCCTCTCTCGTCTATACTGCTGTTAGTGTACAGGGCCTGAGGAAAACAATGGGAAGAGAAAACAAACAATTAGATTAAGTTGCAGCTGTAATAGTATCAAAGAAATATCCACTATCAGTATGAATAGTATAAAATTGTATTCATAGTTAGTAGATTGTATTATAGAATATAAGTGTATTGTTTTTCATTACTGCTATTTCATTTCCCCCCCAGTGTTTTATCTTTATGGATGAATCTGTTGCAGAAATGTTATATAAAATTGTTTATAGAGGAAAAACAATAAAACAGTGACCTGGTATGATACTGCAATGACTACAAATGGAAATCCTTACCTCAGAGCTGACCTCCTCCTCTGGACCAGCCCCAGGATGAGACAAAGTGCCAACTCGATCTTTCTACACAATAAAATAAATCCACTCAGTTTCAGCACATTTGTAATACAGAGACCAGGTAGCAAAGTCATTTGAAAGATGGGCTGCCATCTCCCCCTTGTGGCAGTTAAGCACACTACGAGTTTGGGTTAACAGATTACATTTAATGCGATACTGCTATTACAGACACTTCTCAACTTATGAACGAGTTACGTTCTGAATGGCCGTTCGTTTGCTGAATTTGTTCGTAAGTCGTTATAGGGCATTCTTTAGAAGGGAATGTATGTTTAAGGCTTGTATAAGTAATCTATATGGATTTGTACTGCATTTAAATATCACTAAATAGTAACAAAACAATATGCTTTTTAAAAATATGGAAAACTGATGAGATAAAAAGAAGAGAGAGACACAGAGGCAGAAGCAGTAGACAAAGCTGAGAGAGAGAGACAGCGAGCCAGCCAGCCAGCGAGCGAGAGAGAGCGTGTGTGTGTGTTCCACTTTCGCTAGAAGCTTTTCGCTTTTCACCAACCATATTGGATTACGGATGCAAGAATTATTTACCGATAAAACAACAAAGTTCATAACACCACAAGAGATACGTCTGAACACTTGGGTAGTTTCAACTGAGTGGGCAGAGGAGAGTGTGTGATGCTTGGGGGATCCTGGGCACACGATCGCAGCGCCCTGCCTGTGCATCAGCGGCGGAAATACGCACTATTCGGAATTCGGAATAGGCGCTAAATACAAAAACTCACTTACGTACATGTACAGCACTTTTGCCCAAACATTTAACTTTTTTTAAAATTATCGACCTATGGACAGTTTTGTTCGTAACTCAGAATGTTCGCAAATCAAATGTTTGTATGTGGAGGAGCATCTAAAAAAACAAAACAAAACTTAGATTAAAACTTGAAAGGAGATGTTTGCATGATCTAAATGATCTTCTTTTCCACTATAGCAAGTGATGAGTCTGCTCTTGAACTGAAAATCTAAAATTATGCAAAATATGGCTCACCTTCCCAGCCTCACTGTCAGGCCGCCCTGAATCCCGGTCAGAGGACTTTCCGCTGGTCAGACTGTCCAGAGAGTGACAGGAAGTGGCCTCAAACAAAGCCTCATACGGACACTCCTCCTCTGGTCCAGGGGCTAGCCCAGAGATCAGCTCACTCACCTTCTCCAAGTCGCCTGCATAATAACACAGAAAGCCATTAAAGAAGACCTATTATGCTTTCTGTCCCTAGTAATTAGGGGTAAACTGTAGCATACATACATAGATCATTATTTTATATTTTGTCATTTGTAAACCACAAATTTGGTCTAAAACATACAGCATCGCTCATAGTATTAGAAATGGAACGACTGATTTCCTACCCTAGGGATTGGTACAATGCTTTTTAGAAAACATTTAATTTCATTTACTGTGGGTGCTTTTATTGCATTAGTTTTACAGACCATATACAAACTCAACCTTCAAGGAGTAAGTCTTGTCTTTTCGTTATATTTTATGTGGTACAAGATTCTTGAAGTAGAATAATATGACATTTTGGGAAGTAAAAATAATTATTTAACAATTATGGCCAAAAAAAGAAACAACTGAATTACTCCTTTGCGACAAAACAAAACAAAACAAACAAACATAAAAACAGTTGAGCAACAATTGAAAGACTTGGCACTTTAGAATACTCTTACTTGTTTTCCTAGGGCTGGGGCTCTCTTGAGGTGGGGGGATTGGTGGAAGGGGGAGATCTATGTCTGGAGGTTTCCCTGACACATGACCTGGGAATTTAAATTATAAACATTATTACACAAAATATAACATTGTATTACCACATATTACCTGCCTGAGTGTACCTTTTATTAGAGCAGCGATCTCTCTGCTTTTCTGTGAGGGCATGTCCTTCACAATGTCCAGTGCAGTCAGTCCTTTCTGGTCCACCATGTTCACATCGATACCTGGCACAGTTCAGGAGGTTGATTTAGTGAATAAACTTGTGCCGTTTAAACAGATTTTTGAATGACATTTGGGGCGCTCTGATGCCAGTATAGTCTGACCTGCTGTGAGGAGCTTTTGTACAACATCAGTCTTTCCATATAAGGCTGCTTCATGTAGGGCACTGCCTTTCTCCGTCTAAGGGCACAACACACATAGGTTTAATGGTCAGTGTAAATAAAACTCTGTAAAATGTGTAAATACAATCATGAAAGATGTATCATGCTTGTGGGCTTCAAACCAGAACACAAACCAGAATACAAAAATAAAAAATACCACTTATCAAAAGGCATTGTTAATCACTATTGGTCTGATATGATTCTTAATTCAGCATTTACAATTGTACTCATCATCAGTGGTGACAATTTAGTCATTTGCCCATAACTGAGCATTGAACACTCATATAGTATCTTAAATTATAATATTTATATTTTGTTTTTGGTTTAAGCTGACAAAATGGCTTTTTTCTTGCATCAGAAAACTGTACTTTTTCTATACGAGTGCAATTCTAGCTCAGACTACTTTTACATTAATCTAAAATAAATTATCATATTTTAGTACGTACCACATAAGTAATCATTTTTTGCAATTGTAGGAGGTAAGCAGATATATGATTTAAAAGGTATTACACAGTCTCGAACATTCCTGTAACATCTTGTTTGTCTGATATACAGGAAACAGACTTGGGTGATTCCACATTTTCTAATAAAACCTTAGATAAAACAACCATGTTATGGGCCTGTCCCAGTAAAACATCGGTTTGTGGTTTAGAAATCAAAGGTGTTTCTTATCCAACTCACAGGGCCTTCCTAATTGAAACCTGCAGGATGTTCGGCCTAAAGGACACCGAGTAGACTTTTTCTTCGGTCTCATAAAAAGGACAGACTTGAAAGCAAAGGCGTCTGGAGAAAGATGGATGGTGCCATAAAATCCACAGGAGCCACTAGGGGGAGTCGGACATCTTTGCTTATTACATTTTATATATTGATTTTAAAACTTTGACATTCTAGCTTTTTTTTTTTTTACAGTAGTTTAGTAGGAAGTTATGTGAGGAAGTGTTGCAAGGTCAGATTAAATTAGAAAAAAATATTTAGACAAGGGTTGAATGACTGATCATGAAACACCACAAACAACAAAATTCTCCAAAAATACTGTATATCCATTGGTTTTCATTGTGCAAAACCTGCTAGTCTTTAATTAAGACCTCAAAAACATGTGAATGTAAATAAATGCGTGTGATTCTTTAAATTTGTTTAAAATGTGCTGCCTCACATGCTAATGCTGCTGAAAATGTTTTAAATGTCCACTAAGTAATGAATCTTGAGACTAACTTAAATAGCAAAATGTTAGTTCTTAGTTAGTCTGGTAGTTTTTACTTGTAGACTCACTCAAACTCTATAGTATATACACCAAAAAATACTAAAGTAGCAATCAAAGTATGGAGTATGACAACTGATAAGGGAAGTAGAATTGTGTTTAAAAGTTACTGAAATAAAGGAGAGTAACCAACAAACCACATAATAATTTATATATATTATGTGGTATATATTTATATATACTCAACAAAAATATAAACGCAACACTTTTGTTTTTGCTCCCATTTTTCCTGAGATGGACCCAAAGATCCAAAATTCACTCCAGATACACAACACTACCATTTATCCCAAACATTGTTCACAAATCTGTCTAAATGTGTGATAGTGAGCACTTCTGCTTTGCTGAGATAATCCATCCCACCTCACAGGTGTGCCACATCAAGATGCTGATCTGACATCATGATTAATGCACAGGTGTGCCTTAGACTGCCCACAATAAAAGGCCACCCCGAAATGTGCATTTTTTTTTTGCTTTATTGGGGGTCTGGGGACTCAGAACCAGTCAGTATCTGGTGTGACCACCATTTGCCTCATGCAGTGCAACACATCTTCTTCGCATAGAGTTTATCAGATTGTCAATTGTGGCCTGTGGAATGTTGGTCCACTCCTCTTCAATGGCTGTGCGAAGTTGCTGGATATTAGTGGGAGCTGGTACACGCTGTCGTATACGCCGGTCAAGCACATCCCAAACATGCTCAATGGGTGACATGTCCGGTGAGTATGCTGGCCATGCAAGAACTGGGACATTTTCAGCTTCCAAGAATTGTGTACAGACCCTTGCAACATGGGGCCGTGCATTATCTTGCTGAAACATGAGGTGATGTTCATGGATGTATGGCACAACAATGGGCCTCAGGATCTCATCACGGTATCTCTGTGCATTCAAAATGCCATCAATAAAATGCACCTGTGTTCTTCATCCATAACAGCCTTTGAAGAGGAGTGGACCAACATTCCACAGGCCACAATTGACAATCTGATAAACTCTATGCGAAGAAGATGTGTTGCACTGCATGAGGCAAATGGTGGTCACACCAGATACTGACTGGTTCTGAGTCCCCAGACCCCCAATAAAGCAAAAAAAAAGCACATTTCGGGGTGGCCTTTTATTGTGGGCAGTCTGGGGCGCACCTGTGTACTGGTCATGATGTCGGATCAGCATCTTGATGTGGCGCACCTGTGAGGTGGGGTGGATTGTCTCGGCGGGGCAGAGGTGCTCGCTGTCACACATTTGGACAGATTTGTGAACAATGTTTGAGAGAAATGGTAGTGTTGTGTATCTGGAGTGAATTTTGGATCTTTGGGTCCATCTGAGGAAAAATGGGAGCAAAAACAAAAGTGTTGCGTTTATATTTTTGTCGAGTGTATATTTTATATATATGTGCCTACAGATATTGTAAATGAGACAGCTGGTCAAGTGACTGACACATTTTCACATTAGCAAATAAACAAATAAAACATGGAAATTTCTCATATCAATATATCTCACCTCATAGTTGATGTCCATGCCGGCATCGAGCAGCACCTCCACCACAGGCAGATGTCCATTGCGTGAGGCCAGGTGCAGGGGTGTGTGCTTTTTGGTGTTACAGCTGAGCAGGTTAGGGTGGGCACTGAGCAGCAGTCGGACCACCTCCAAACGGCCGTACAGCGCTGCCAGGTCCAGGGGGGTCTCAAACTTATTGTTCCTCATGGTGGGGTCGGTCAGTTCCTCCAAAAGCAGGTGGACCACCCGCGTATGTCCGTATTGAGCAGCACAGTGCAGGGGGGTCTCGTTGTCATTGTTCTGTTGGGTGGGACCAGAGGCAGAGAAAATGTAGTAGAACAATATTAGCATTATGACATCAGTCAGATATGACATGGTCACATCATCTATTCCAAATACTGTATGTACTAGGGCTGTCACAATACTAAAATTTTAGACTTGCTTTTTTTTTTTAAAGCATATGACCGTTTCTTTCAACAGAAAATAATAGTTTCCTAATCTCAGTAGGACTATTAAATAAAGGTCATAAAATAAATAAAATGGCAGTTTCTTGGAACAAGGAAATTAAGTAAACAATAAACATAATATAAAACTGCAGAATTATATACAGAAAAATGTTAGAATAGCTTTTACATTTTTTAGTTATTAGAAGGTAACACCAATGTATTTTAAGAAAACCTGTAAAAAAAAATCACCAATGATAAAAAACATTGGTGGAGGTGAATGAATCAAAAGTAAGAGTTAAGGTGAAACAAAGCACCATGTTAGTGATTAGTCAATAGGGCAAAACCACAGCTGGAAAAGTGAAAGATCTCTACATGACAGCACATACAGCCACCTGTCAGGGTGTGATGTTGCATTAAGGGAATGAAGTTAGGGCTTTTGTCATCTGAGTAAAGTAAGTAGTAATATTAAGACACTTCTTGCACCAACCTAGGGAACTATTAGTAAACACTGACTATCCTGATAATTTCAAGGGAAATGGTTTTATTCTTACACCAAATCATGTGTTTACAAAATGGGTTCAAATAAAGTCAATCCAAGATCAGCACATTTATAGTGACTCTGTTTAAATAAAATGGTGTTGACATCGTTACTTGTACAGAAGTAAAAGAAAAAACAAAGATGCAGGTAACAGACCCTCCACCAGAAAAGTTACACAGTGCAGATATAACATTCAAGAATCCAACAATACCTCTTGAAACCAAAACGGGTTACGCTTACGCATGGATTTTCTTATGACTCTGAAACATGTTTCCAATGACAACATAAAGAAAAATGATGACAGAACATACTGGAAGAACAAGCCACACATTTAGCTCACAGTCACAGCAGTTTAAGAGGATTTTGACATGTCAGCAGCCTCAACATGCAATCACAGCCTCAGCTCTGCCATAAGTACAGTGGAAATGACAACTTTGTGAATCTATATTTAAATGTAAAAACTATTTCGGTTCAGAAAAGGGCTCAAAGCCAAGAAGCAACATGGATGTGCTTGAGTACTGATAACCACAGTATGTGAGGAGCTGCCAGCTGTGCCATGGGACACAAAGCATTATGGGAAAGGTCAAAGTCTGTCGTACTTTGATAATTACAGGACCAATACAGTCATTTCTTCTATAATAAATATTCTAAGAAGCCATACTGCAGATTGAATAAAGAGTTATTGTATTTCTAGCTCCAATAACTGACAAAAACCCCAAGCAGCATACATTCAACTTTAAAAGTTGAAATGCCTCAATTATATATAATTGACTCCTGTGAAGCCATGTTATACCTCATCAACAACATACATGAAATTGTATTTTGTTCCATTCACACATGCTTGAGTAATCCTTTATTATTGGTTTGTATACATCTCCAAAGCTCAAATATTCTGTTCCATACCTTATAGTTTGGGCACTATACATCATAAATGATCTAAATGATTCCAGTGAAGGTGCATGGAGTTTAAAAACACAGTAGAGCACTTCCTGTATTAACATATAACATTACAAGGTGGAACAGAGTGTTTTCTTTTTTGTGGAGAAAAAACAACAACAAAAAAACACAGCCTAAATTTGCAAAGTTTGTATCATAACAAAGATCAGAAAATAGTGTAACATGGGCCCTTTAAATAGCTAGTTCAAATGATTCATCTAATCTCAATGCATTTAAAATAATTCATTACAATTCTTTTAATTCAATAATAATTATTTTTTATTGGGTGAATATTTACCCTCAATATATTAAATAACGTACAAACCAAAATATGCCAACCAACAAATTATCGTTAACAGAGAACTTAACAAATATTGTCTAAATAAATAAATAGTGTCTCATTTTGTCATGAATCAGTCTTACACTTGAGGGAAATTTCTTAAGGATTGCACAAGCATGTTAAACTGTATACTTCCCTGTACAAAGCCATAATACTGTA
This sequence comes from Paratrypauchen microcephalus, assembly GCA_036785185.1. NCBI lineage: Eukaryota > Metazoa > Chordata > Actinopteri > Gobiiformes > Gobiidae > Paratrypauchen > Paratrypauchen microcephalus. The sequence continues at coordinate 8,339,926 of JAVJIX010000016.1, read as the reverse complement.
GTATCAGCTGTTGTAGCACAGCAGGTCTGAGCCTGAACAGAGGCAGAAAGAGAGCCTCTGAAAAACTTGTTTTGTCTTTGCTGAATCGGAAATATTACCATAAAATGTCAGAAATAAAAGAAAGTCACAAAAACATTATTTGATATATTATTTTAACTTGGGGAATTTAGAGAACATTGGAAATAAGAATATTATAGTAACTAAAAATATTGTATGTTATTGTCATATAGATACTGTATGTTCTAATGTTTCCTCATCTAAAACATGCCTGAAGTTGTGTTTTCTTTCAGTCACATGTTAAACAGATACAGTATATTCTGCATATATAGGCCGAGTTCTTCTCAAGCAGAAAACACCGTGTTTCACCTTGTGATGTCATGACGTATTACAGGATGCACATTTTTTAAAACTCCATACACTTTCACTAGAACTGCCAATACTGAAGAAAACATAAAAGGTAGTTGTTAACATGAAAACTACCACAACTTGACATCACAAGGTGGAACTTTTTGAGCTTTGGAGATGTAGACAGTCTATTAATGCAGGATTACTCAAACATGTGTGAATGAAACAAAACAACTCTGGATATGCTTTGAGAAGGTAACAACATTATAACTAAAGGCTCACAAGAATCAGTTTTGCGTAATATAGGAAGGACTCTTTATGTGTCAAAACATCACTGTCTGAGCTCAAAAGGATGAAGTACAATCTGAAGGAGGTGACACATGCTGATCTCATCCGTGTATATTTATGCCTTAAATCATCCACGTGAGCGCTTTACCAGAGATTCAAGATGTGGCCATTTCAGCGAAATCTCTTCCTTTGTTTTATCCCTGTCTTTTGCTTTTCTTTTAACAGAGGGCAACCTGTATAAATATAACAAAAATGACAAAATACATACTACATACATACATACACACACACATATATACAGTAGTACATACATACAAAAGTATTCACTCACCCATCTAAATAATCTAAATCAGGTGTTCCAGTCATTTCCATGGCCAAAGGTGTATAAAATCAAGCACCTAGTACTGCAGACTGTTTCTACAAATTGTTTTGGAAGAATTGGTCACTCTCAGGAGCTCAGTGAATTCCAGCGTGGTACTGTGACAGGATGCCACTTGTGGAACAAGTCCAGTCGTGAAATTTCCTCACTCCTAAATATTCCACAGTCAACTGTCAGTGGTATTATAACAAAGTGGAAGCGATTGGGAATGACAGCAACTCAGCCACGAAGTGGTAGACCATGTAAACAGATGGGGTGGGGTCAGCGGATGCTGAGGCACATAGTGTGCAGGGGTCACCAACTTTCTGCACAGTCAATCGCTACAGACCTCCAAACTTCATGTGGGCTTCAGATTAGCTCAAGAACAGTGCGTAGAGATCTTCATGGAATGGGTTTCCATGGCCGAGCAGCTGCATCCAAGTCATACATCACTAAGTGCAATGCAAAGCATCGGACACAGTGGTGTAAAGCACGCCGCCACTGGACTCTAGAACAGTGGAGACGTGTTCTCTGGAGTGACGAATCATGCTTCTCCATCTGGCAATCTGATGGACGAGTCTGGGTTTGGCAGTTGCCAGGAGAACGGTACTTGTCTGACCGCATTGTGCCAAGTTTAAAGTTTGGTGGAGGGGGATTATGGCGTGGGGTTGCTTTTCAGGAGCTGGGCTTGGCCCCTTAGTTCCAGTGAAAGGAACTCTGAATGCTTCAGCATCTCATTTTGGACAATTCCATGCTCCCAACTTTGTGGGAACAGTTTGGACATGGCCCCTTCCTCTTCAGCATGACTGTGCACCAGTGCACAAAGCAAGGTCCATAAAGACATGACTTTGGTGTGGATGTACTTGACTGGCCTGCACAGAGTCCTGACCTAAACCGAACAGAACACCATTGGGATGAATTAGAGCGGAGACTGAGAGCCAGGCCTTCTCATCCAACATCAGTGTGTGACCTCACAAATGCGCTTCTGGAAGAGTGGTCAAAAATTCCCCTAAACACACTCCTAAACCTTGTGGACAGTCTTCCCAGAAGAGCTGAAGCTGTTATAGCAGCAAAGGGTGGACCGACGTCATATTAGACCCTATGGATTAAGAATGGGATGTCACTTAAGTTCATATGCGAGTCAAGGCAGGTGAGTGAATACTTTTGGCAATATAGTTTATATCAGAAAAGAGCATAATATGGGTCGGTTAACCTTGGCATGACACTATGCCCAAGTGCATATCAAAATACTACATGGATGATCCAGAACCAAATGAGCTGTTCACTGCTGCTGAACTCAGTCGGTGAGCTTCCTGAGATGTCATACTAATTGAACTATGTCCAACATGACTCAGCAAACTACACATAATCTTCTTAATATTAATCAGCATGTGTGGGAATAGATCAACACAATAAACATTACATAACATAAACA